>CM062397.1:5686447-6258496 GCA_031304145.1 Cardiospermum halicacabum | reverse complement strand
ATTCCTCTTGAATGGTTACCGGCTGTCCCCTCGCGGAACTCCCTTAGTACTAAAGTGGCTTCTGAGGGGGAGATGTAGTTTAAAAAGAGGCCACTTATGGATCACTTGAAGAGTATGCCTCCTATGATGTAGAATCTAGCGGCTTGCGCTCTTAGTTTTCTAGTTTGGGCCTCGTCTTTGGGGGCATGTCCATGATTGATGTAGTTTAAGATAGGGGTTCTCAAATCTCTTTATTCTATGGCCATCGTTTTATCATACTCGATGGCTATTTCGGGAGGAAAGCGTATACAATTGGTCCCATGAGTTTAACTCTATGCAATGACGTCCTTAGGTTGGCCATGGCATTGGCCCTCTCGTTTTCCTCTCTAGGGATTTGCTTGATTTCGGCCCTTTGAAAATGCTTCATTGGCTCCTTGGCTATTTTTAGATACTTAGCCATTCTCTTTCTTGGCTTGATATACGTCATTGATTTGGTTCACCACCAGTTAGGAATCGCACTTGATGGTTAGGTTTTGTGCCCTACCTTCTTTGGCCACTCTTAGGCCCGCTATTAGGGCCTCGTACTCGGCCTCATTATTAGTGGTCAAGAATTCACATCGGATGGCTTGGAGTATTAGTGGTAGATTTAGCGGTCAAAGGCACACACCCAAGCCATTGCCAGTTTGCCTGCTGGCTCCGTCCACCTCAAGTACCCATTCTTCAGTTGAGGCGGTCATCAACTTGTTGATCTCGGCTGTGGCCGTCGCAGTTGTTTGCAAACCTTCCTTGAAGTCTACCATGAAGTCGGCCAATGCTTGAGACTTGATCGCTTTTTTGCCTTCGAATGATATATCGTGTTCGCTGAGTTCCAGGGCCCAATTCATCAGTCTTTCAGACTTGTCAGGGGAATGAATTGTGTTCCTTAGGGGTAGTGATGTGATTACCATAATTGGGTGTCCCTGAAAGTATGCCTGAAGATTTCTTGTGGCGAATACCATACTTAGAATGGCCTATTCTAGAGTGGGGTATCTGGTTTCTGCCGACGTCAGAGTTTTACTCGCAAAGTACATTGCCTGCTGCTTTCCCCTGATTTCTTTGACCAGGACAACACTTATTGCGATGTTTGAATAGGTTGGGTAGAAGTAAAGTTTTTCGCCATCTTTTGTTTTTGCTAAGAGTGTAGAGTTGGTAAAGAAATCTTTGATGTCTGCCAAAGCCTTTCTGCAGTTTTTAGTCCATTCAAAGTCTCTTGACGTCTTTTGGGTTTTGAGGAAGGGTTGAAATTTTTCCAAGCCTTTGAGGATGAATCTTGTTAGTGCCGCTAGTATTCTTATGAGTTTTTGCACATCCTTCTTATTTTGGGGTTTTGCTATGTTCAAGATTGGTCTATTTGGTCTGGATTCGCCTCAATCCCCTTTTTCATGACCAGATAGCCCAGGAATTTCCTGGCTTTAACACCGAACTGGCACTTAGCGGGGTTGAGTTTCATATTGTATTTTTGAAGGATTTCAAATGTCTGGCTCAGATGGTGAATGTGTTCCCTAGCTACCTTGGATTTTATCAGCATATCGTCAATGTAGACTTCCATGGTTTTTCCTATTTTGTCAGCGAACATCTTATTCATGAGTCTCTAGTATGTAGAGCCTGCATTTTTTTAGGCCAAAGAGCATTACTTTATAACAGTGAATCCCCCTTTACATGATGAAGGCTATTTTTTCTTGGTCGCTAGAATGCATTAGGATCTGGTTGTAACCGGAGTAGGCATCCATAAAACTTAGCACTTCATATCCGGATGTAGCATCTATGGTGAGGTCAATATGAGGTAGCGGGAATGGATCATTCAGGCATGCTTTATTAAGGTCTGTGAAGTCGATGCACACCCTCCACTTCCTATTTTTCTTCTTAACTACTACCACGTTGGCTAGCCATTCGGGGTACTGGACTTCTTTCACGAAGTCATTCATGAGGAGCTTCTCCACTTTCTTGTTTATGATTTTGTTTCGTTCGGGGGCGAATCGTCTTCATTTTTATTTGACTGGTTTTGCCCCATTTTTTGACATTTAGTTTATGTGTGATGACTGTCGAATTTATCCCCATCATATCCTGATGCGACCAAGCGAAGCAGTCTTGGTTGCTTTTCATGAAGGCTATCATCTCATCTCTCTCCCGTCCCTCCAAGTTTTCCCCAATCAATACTTTCTTCTCTTCTTTGTCATCAAATGGGATCCCGTCCACTTCGATTTCTTTCGGTGCTTTAGGTGTCGCCGACTGTTGCAATGACTGCTATTTTTTGGATTCCTTTGGCCGAAGGGTGTTGGCATAACATTCCTTTCATGCGCTTTATTCTCCTTTCATTTGCCTGATGCCTTGGGGAGTTGGGAATTTTATGAGCTGATGGTAGGTGGACGAGACTGCTTTAATCCCATGTATCCAAAGCCTGCCTAGTATTATGTTATAAGCAGAGCTTGAATTGATTACTAGGAATGTTGTATAGAGATTGATCCCTTCGCCGAACACTGACAACTCAATTTCTCCAATGGTTTAAGTTGACCATCGAAGCCGACGAGGGATACGACTTTCCTTTGCATCCTCCTTTCCCCTAATTTCATATTTTTTATTGTTTAGAAGAATAACATGTTCGGGGAGCTACCGTTTTCTACTAGAACCCTTTTGACAATTAGGTCCGCGATTGAGATCTTAATGACTAGGGCATCATGATGCGGGGCTTGGACCATTCCAGCCTATTCTTTTGTGTAGGTGATCAGGCTTTCTATCTTCATTGGTTTGCTATTAATACTATATATTTTTTGGGTTTCTCTAAGCTTTCTTTTTGCTGTCGAGCTCATCAACCCCCAAATTTCTGATCCTACAACAATCATGTTGATCAGTCTCTCTTCTTCTGTGTTTGTGACTGGGCTTGATTTTAGGCTTGCCGATTTTTATCTACTTCGACCGCTATTTCTCTCCCATTTTCAGTCAGGTACTCTCGCAGGTGTCCAGCCTTAATCATTTCGGCCACCTCTCTTCTTATTGTCCAACACTCGTGAGTGTTGTGGCTGTGGTCACCATGGAATTGGCAGTATCTGGACATGTCCCTTCAGCCAGTGGGGTTTTTTGATTTCTCTGGTCATCTGACCCTATCCCCCAAGTATTGTAAGGGCTTCTCTAGTGAGGGGATATGGAAGCAAATCTTTTTGCCTCTGGTAACTTTTGTTTGATTTGGGCCGGGGTAGCTCGTTTCAAAATTCTCTCGGCCAAAGTCTCTTCTCCCTCTATTTCTATAGTCTTCACTCTGGTCACTGTACATGAATTGTTTCTCTCGCGAGAACTTGATGCGTTCTACGAGTTTTGGTTGCTTTGGGGTTGGAGCTCTTCTTCATATTCCATCGCATTCTCAGCCTTTTCGAGGACCTCTTCAAAGGTTCTTGGTTTTATTAATTTCAGACTCTCATAGAACTTGGAAGTCTTTAATAGCCCTTTAATAAAAGCGTTAATGACGCTTTTATCCCGGCAGTCTGGGATGACCATCTTTGTTTCCTTAAACCTTTTAACATACTTCCTGAGACTTTCGCTGGCTCTCTGTCTCATGTCATACGGGTCATCTACCTCTTTTTCTTTCTTCCTATTATCTTAAAAGTGATTGACGAACTTTGCAGCCAGGGAGGAGAAGGATCTGATGCTCTTTTCTGGAAGGGCCGAAAGCCATCACCGAGCCATTCCGGCGAGGGTAAAGCCAAAGCCTTTGCACATACTACTTTCATGTCCTCTTCGGGGATATTGCAGGTCCCCATTCAGTTCTATTTCGCGATATGGTCTTCGGGGTCTGATGTCCCTTAAAAAGCTTTCATGTTTGGTATGGTGAATCTCTTGGGTATGTTTGTTTTCTGGATCCATGATGCAAATGGTGTGTCATAAAATCGGGTAGTTGAGGACCGCATTGTGATTCACTTGCCAGAGGTCATCTGCACCGATTCCCTTAATTCTTTTAACTCGCGATCTTGACATTTTTCTCGGTCTTTTTTTTTGTCAATTTCTGACCTTTTATCTCATCGTCGGAGCTGTTTGAATCGCTCCAACCATCAGTTTTAGGACTTTCTGTGGATCCGTCACTTTCCTTCGACAGCCCTCTTCCGGAGGTTTCTTCAAAATTAAGCCGGCGTTTCCGTATGGGTAAGTATTGCAAGCTTGGTTGCCAGGACTTCCCTTTGGAAAGTACGATTGATTTCTTCTTGGACACAACTTCCTTCTTCCATAACTCTTTTTCCTCCTCTACTTTCTTGAGCATCTAAATCAAGATCGCCAATTGCTCTTCTGGGATTTTTGGGTCTTAATCTTCCGCGTTGTTGGTGAGATCAGGATTCATCTTTTTCAGTCATAGTTGGATAAACGATTGACGATATTTGGTGGCAAGGTATTGATGATGACAATTAGTCAAATTCAAGAGATCTTAACCTTGTGGGAGTGAGGTTCGTAGCCCCACGGTGGGCGCTAAACAGTGGTGCCAAATAAACCACAACCAAATATTCAGGCTAAGATTACTTGAATCGGATAGCTAATAGCTTACAAAGAATTGAATAGAGTTTTGTTCTATTGAATAACCAAAAAACGGATCCCTTTACACTTGCTTATATCTCCTATTTATATGGAGTATTCAATTCATCTTCCCACTAGGAATGGGTCTCCTAGTTTGTCTTAGATTTGGTCCTCACGTTACACTGGAAAGTGTCATCCCTTACCCGTTAGACTTCAGGAAACCTTATTCAAATTGGACTGGGCATGGTGGGCTTTGGGTTCCCTGATCCTATTAAAAGAGGGCCCATTGGGCATTCTGTGTTGCCTTTCGACCGAAAGGGGGCCTTGTCTGGTTATGGCCCATTCGGCCGAAAGAGGCCTCCTTAGGTTTAGCTTTGACCTTATTACCTTTGGCCGAAAGAGGCCTTTTTGGTCTTGTTTCTTTGGACTCTTCCTTGAAATGCCTAACTCTTGTGACCCTAGATGTTTCGGTCTCTACCTTGGTACTTCAAGGTTATTTTCCCACCACAATTATGTACATGTAATAAAATTAATTAAAAAAATAAAACATGAGTTTTGTTATATTTATCGAAATCAAAGATGACATATAGCGTGTAGCTTTTCCAAATAAACATAATATTTTTTTTTTGAAATTTTTGTTGTACGAAAAAAATTTAAAGGATTAAATTAATTTTTTTATTAGGTGATACAAAATGATTTTTAAGTTTGTTCGATAATTTTTACATATGGCTAAACGTAGATGCAACATCTTAAAAAAAAACTATCCAAACTAAAATTGCAATTTTTTTTTTCAAAAATAGAAATAAGAGGGTTCTCACTTTTCTTTTAATTAGCGTCACAGCGGATTCAATTTCAAATAATAAGTAGTCGTGGATCATGGGTACGAGGATCAAGAGCAAGGGCTTTCACGACTTTCACGTTGATTCTGTAGATTTAGTTTATCATCGGGGCTTTGTATGGCCTCAACCGAGCACCAAAAGCTTGATATTTTATACACAAAAGTTTGATATTTTATACACAAAAGTTGACTCAGATTTGATAAACCATGGGTTCAAGAGAAGTGAAACTGAAGCTACTCTATGCTAAGGGTTCGTTTGTTTTTTCAAACTTAAGACTTAATGGGTCTGAACACTTATATTCAGTCATTTTAAAGTATTTGTTTTTTTTTAAAATAAATATCTAAAATTAAGTGAATTGGATCTAAAACATTCAGATAAATTTTTTGCGCTAAAATCTAAATACAGATTACTTAATTCAATTTTTTAATTGAATTGACATAAATGTCTTTCAATGGTTTGTCATTTGAACCATTATATTAAATGTTTCACATGTGAACTGATTTTTTTTTTTTCAAATAGACTATCCATTTATTTATAATTGTGAATTCTTATATCATTCATTTTCCTATATCATTAAATATATGCATTTATTATATATATATATATATTACAAATTTCAATAAAAATACTAATTGTTGTTTTTATATTTTCTTAAATACACTTTACTTTAAAAAAAAAATTAGAAAAAAAAAATTATTTTCTCTAAAAAAGATGAGCATAGATAATTAAATATTTACTTTGTTTCATGTGTATGTAATTAAATATAATCACATGACATTTTATCATGATTCATGGGAAGGTAATTAAACATTTATTTTGGATTTAAAATAATTGTAAACAATGGTTTGCTTTTATAAAAAATTAAATTTTAATAAAAATATTTATTAGAAATAATTATTAGTAAAATAAAAATGAATTTTATGTTATTCATAAAATAAAAATGAATTTTAGGTAGAATATATAATTATTATTATATTTAATATATTTTTCCTTTAAATTTCATAAGATAAAAGTATCTATAAAATAATTTATATTTAAAAAATAAATTTAAAAAATCATTAAAAAATATAATATATAAAATGACTATAAATACAGTAGAATCTATTTTAAGAATAAAATGGTAAAATTTTAAAGATGAACAAAATATTAAAAAATAAATTAGTAAACATCTTAATTGAATTAGAATTTCTTTTTTTCCATTTAGAATTTAAATTAAATATTTTTAAGATTTAAGCGGAAAAAATAAATAGTGACAAGTGTCTTGATGATAGAGATTAGTTTATCTTTTCTAACTATGTTGTTGATGTGCTTGTAATAAGTAAAAGCTTTTAGTAGATGTTAGTTTAATAATTGTTCGTGTATTCACCGCTTGCTCATCGAACACGTGTGAGCTGATTGCAAGCATTATCCATATATGATAATTTATAATTATTTAAGGTTTTAATTTTTTTAAAAAAACTTTAAACTATTATTTTCAAATTTTTTTATTATTTCTAATACCAATAAAAATATACATATTTTTAGTATATTAATATAATTTTAAATTTTTATTTATATTTTATCAAATGTATTAGTCACACATTTACTATAATATTTAAGACGATGATATACTCATTTGATATAATAAAATAAAATAAAATTTTAATATAATTATAATGTGGATCGTTTTTTAAATTTAAAATAGTGTTCTAAACAGTAGATATAGGAATTTTCATTCTTCTTAAAAACTGTACAATGGTAAAACATAATCTATATACGTCTAAGATACATAGCAATTTTTGAATGTGAGAAAGACAGGTGCCTTTGATGTCTCCCTACAAAAATGAGAGAAAATGACAATAGAAAGATGATTTTTATCTTTGTTATCTCTTCTTCGTAAAAGTAAAGACAAGTGCCCTTTGATGTCTATTGAAGATTGTGTTTAAATATATGAAGCAAGTTCGTTCTATTGAAGATTGTGGTGAAGGTATTTGTTAGTCTTTCAATATATTCAATTTATTTATTATTTTCTTCTACCAATTCTCTTTTTATTTTACAATAAATAATAACAAAATAATAAAATAAAATTATTTATATACACGGAATAATTAAAAAATATTAAAAATTAAAATTAAAAATTTAATAAGCGTGCGAGTCCCACCCTAATATAGGCTAAGTTTGGTACAAGTGTTTTATATAGAGTTTAGTGTCAAAACTCTACCAATATTTAATGTCTGTTTGCTGTCGTACTTTTTCACAGAGTTTATAAAACACTAGTGAGATCAACTGTTAGAATTTAAATTAAAGAGTTTAGAGTTTAAAATTATTTTTTTCTATATTATCATTATCTATACATTTTTGTTATCAATTTTTTAATTTATTTATTAAATTATGTTATAATAAATATTTTTTAAACTAATTATTTTAATTTTGATTTCAATAAATTAAATATTTATTTTTATAAATACATAAAAAAATTTGATTTTTGTAAATATATTATTTACTATTATTTATTGAAAAATAATAAATTTAATCTAAAATCATATTTTAAATTTAAAAATATTAATTTATTTATATCATATCTTTTTACGTCATTTAAATATTATTAAATAATTAAAACGCTAATTTACCAAATAATATTTATTAAAAACACTCATTAAAATTCTAAACACTAACTATTATTTTAAAAACACTAAACGATCTAAAAGAAATTTTAAACGCTACTAAAAATACTAAATGCTATAAAAACCCTGATCGGATTAAACACAGTCATAGTGTACGTATGGCGTGTTTTCTTGTGTGGTGTATGTGATAACACTTTTTGATATTTCATGAACTTGTATGAATCATAATAGTGAGAAGGGTTTGTTATGTTTTTGAGGTTTATTACCACAAATAATTTATCGAAGTTTTAAATAAAGATTGGATAACACCATGGTTCAATACATAACTTAATTAATTTATATATATATGGTTTAAATATGTAAAACTGTACATCCTAAATGGTTAGGAATAATTTTTAGAAATCATACACATTCAAACATAATCGATTCCGTTGATAAGTGTTTTATATTTTTTATTGAACTACTAAATGGATAAAAAAAACAATCATATTGATGATTATAATTTTAAGATTGTTTGAACCATCATCAATTCAACCATTGATTGAAAGAAATTAATTTAATGAGTTGATTTATTGGATTCAATTTAGAAAAGATCAAGATTGGAATTAAATTATATTGTTTGAATTACAAATCAACGTCAATTCAATTACTGGGTACTTACTTTCACTGTTTTACTATCATCTATCTGTCTTCTTTGAACCAGTATAGAGATGATCGAGGAAACATCTCTATTTCCCCTCATCATCATATCCTCCTTTTTATAAAATGTTTGACTCTCCTCCTCTTTATTAATTTCCCCTGCTATTATCCACTAGCATAAAGTGATCCTCAGTTTTGTAGTCGCCCCCTGCTATATTCCTTTGTCTCCAAGTCTTCTTTTTTCTCTACTTTTCCTTTCATCTCGCAATTGATGGATTCTTTCCTTCTCTTCCATCATCATTTAGTTTTCCTTTCATCTCGCAATTGATGGATTCTTTCCTTATCTTCCATCATCATTTAGTTAGGTGCTTGATCTTACTTTCATTTCTTTTAAACCTAGTTTCTCTTCTTTAGCAAGGTGATCTTCTTTAACGGTGATAGCAAGTGTGAGGGCTCTAGGCTCGAGTTCCTCATTTTCCTGCCGTTGTCAGCGCCTTCTTGTCTTGATTTTATCGTCATGTCTAATATTCTAAATCGCCTATCATCTAGGAGATTCAAAATTGACCTTCTCTTACTATCTTAATCCTGGGATTAATTTTGGTTTCAGATGGATTTCATCAGGCCCAAATCCTCATTCTTTGTAATCTGAAGGTTTAAACATTTTTTCCTTAATCATCTAGCCCCTAATCTTGGTCAATGAGGGTAACTGAATAGGGCCAAGATTATATGAATCCACTAACCTAAAGTGGTATTAAATTTTCTTATCTTTAATTAAGATGGCCAAGGTTGTACTAAATTTCTAGGCCTTTAATTGAGATGGCCCAAGGTTACACTAAATTTCCAGGCCCATATCATGAAATTTACGCCCTAATCGAACCAGCCCTTTTGGTTCAATTCTAACTACTCATTTCCTCTTCCTGCTATGATGACACCTGTTTGGTTTCCTCCCGCCTTGGTAATGATGACAGTGCAGTTAGCCGTCTTATAATTCTTTTCCTGAAATGATTGGATTTTCAAATTGATTTGCATGTACTCACATCTTCCAGATTTTTCTTTTTTATTCTATCCTTAACGCTTAGTCTTAATTCTCTCATTTTACTCCTCGTCTCTCTCCCAATTAGGTAAACTTCATTACTTTTTCTCCAATTATCAGTCATGCACTTCAAGTTTTCTTCACTGTATCTCGGTGATGGTTCCGTCGGTGAGCATTGTTCCGCTTCATCGCCACCTATCTCGTCCCTACTTCATCTCCTCAATCTTCTGGCAGTAGGACCGAGAATTTCGGGGGTCAGTCTTCACCAATCGTTGTCGAATGTCATGGTTCTCTTGTTTGACTAAGGAAAAAACCATTTACTAAGAGTGTCGCCAAACGTGTTCGGAAGCTCAGTCAAACGATAAATCTCGATCTGAAACTTTGTCTGAAGCCCCTTCAGAAGCCCCATCATCATGTCATGTTATTTATCATCCTTCTGTCTCTCCTCCTCATTGTTTGAAGACACCCAAAAAACATGTTAAATCCTACTTTGACACGCTGGTTTCTAAAACCTCTAGATCCGATCTTGAGATGGTTCTTAACACTTTGAAATTTCCTAAGAATGTTAGTGTCAGGATCTCACATCATTCTGAGCGACCTTCATGTCCTCCCTTTGGTGAAGTAGCTGTTGACATCCACTCCTCCAGTTAGGTTTAAAACTTTCGATGCAACCCTTCATTCATAGGCTTCTAAGTTATATGAGTGCAACCCCTATTCAACCTCATCCCAACTTTTACAAGTTTTTCATCTCTTGACAGGATTTTTGGATTTCTCACGGTTGGGGTGAGCCTGACTTCGAAGATTATGGTGGGATTTTACAATCTGACGCGGTTGAACCCTCTTACTGAAAACAAGTGGGACTCCAAATGGGTATTCATCTCGAGAGACTGAGGACAAGCAGTAACAGTGGGCAGTGTTCATTGTTTCGTTCCTACTACCGCTAGCTATTCAGGTGTCATTCATTTCATGTTTGGTTTAAGCTCTTGTTGTTGTTTCTTTGGTTACGTTAATGTACTTTTTTTGCAGTTAATCTTTGGAATACTCAGACCATTCTCCCATCCGCCAAGATCCAAATCTTGAGAGACTTTCTCTCTAGTTCATAACTCAGTGCCTTCTCTATTTTCTTTCTTCTTTTCACGTTTATTTTGCTAATATCTCTTCTGCTTTTATTCATGCTAGCCTCTTACCCTCAGATGGGTCATTCATCTTCCACTCCATCCTCTAAGGGTCTCGCTTCGCTTACTCTACTTGGTTCTCCATCCTCGAAAGGTGTTGTGAAAGACGAAGTGATCGGTCTCCCTAATGATCGTAATGTGGTAGCGATGATGGCGTCATTGACAACCGTTCACTCATCCTCATGTCATTCAGCAAACCTGGCTCTTTTGTCTCGGTTCAAGACAACTCTTCGAGAGTTCCTCCGACTATCCCTCTAGTTTCTTCGAAGACTCCCGCTTCTCTCCCTCCAAAATGATCTAAGTGATCTAATCCTTCCTGTTCGCCTGCTAACCTGCTCAAGGAGGCTGTAGATTTTTCACAGGCAATCTGAATACCGAGAATGTTGGTCAAGTGACTCCTGATTCTCTTTTCTAGGCGTAGGATTGTCCAGAGCCGTGTCCTATTTGGTAAGTTCTTATTCCTCATTCTCTATATGCTGCGTTGTTTACTTTCTTTTCTTGGCTGCTTGTTGATTTGTAGTACATTATTGATTATTTTGGAATCCACCATTATTGATTACCTTATGATTGTTTTCCATTTTGGGTTTAGTTGTAGTTATTCAGGTTAGCTATATTTTGATTTATATTTACCTATATCATTCATTTATTTGGCTCACAGGTATTGGGCATTGCTTATTATGTCTTTCACAGGCCTCTTATTTTGTTCTTCATTCCAAAAAATTGGCGGAACAACCTAACTAACTAAAAGTAATAAGAGGTTGAATGCGAGGACTCGCAAGTTGATGACTGAGGTTTTTGATCTTGGTCACGAGATTGAATCCCTACGTGATTTGAAAAAGTCACAAGAATCATCATTCGCCTCTATTAATGAGAAATTAAAAGTTGAGGTGGAGCACTATCAAGTTCTCGAATCCGACACTTCCTTGTTAATGCGCCAACGATTAACTATGGCTCAAGAAGAGGTTATGTGATTACATCCGAATTTGGATCTTTCTGGAATGGGCGTGCCGCCAGCTAGTGTCATTTCTCCTATTCTTGTTGCAGTGCTTTCGCCCATTCATGACGATGTTGCTAACCATGAGGCTGCTGCTGGTGAGGACGACCCATGTGAAGATGATAAAGATTAATATTTTTTTTATTCCTTGCACTTGTTCTTTGTTTTTCCTTATTAGAGCGAATTTTTTCTTGTGTTTTTACGGGCTTTTTTTTATCCCTTATGTTTGGTGATATTATGGTTTTGTTGGCCTTTTTTGCAAGGCTTGGACTGCTTGAGTTTTTGGGTACGTCCTGTTTAGCCTCCTTTTTTTAGGGTCTTTCTCTCTTTATTGTGTTCCTATTTTGCCTGATGTTGACTCTGAAGTGGTGTTATGCCTTTGCTATTTCCCTTATTTGATTTTGTTATTTATTTTATACAGTTAGATGTTATATTCTTGTTGAAGTTCTTGTACATTCCCTTGAACTTTCAAGACTGTTGCCATAATTTAAGGCTTCACAATAAATTCATTGACAAGTATTGCGATCGTTGTTATTCACCGGGTCGCGACCCTTGGTGCATAAATATAAATTTCATTTGATTCTGGACCCTCTTTCTTTTTGTTCACGTATGAATCACTTTGGGAATTTTCACCCATGCTTGTTAGATTATTTTGATTACGAGTATGATTTCATAGGCTTTTTCTTTTAGCCTTTGTTCAGTCTGCAAGTGTTTGACAATGCATATGCACATGACTGTTGTGTTAGAAGACAAGAATTTTGAACCTTCAAATGGTGATATTGCTTCATTAATAGCAAGTTCTGAGTATAAAATTTCACCTACTCCGACTCAAGTGCCACGTTACACTTCTTGGAATTTAAATTGTATTCCTACATTCTAATTTCCTATTTCATTCTCATAGATAGTAACTTTTGAGATGCTCAGCATTCCATGTGTGCTTGATTAACTTCCCATGCATGATGCTTAGCTTGAAGGTTTCAAGTCTCAGTTCCGCTTCAACCCGATACGGGTCTTCCTAATTTGGTCTAAGAGCTCCATTGCTGGGATTCCTGGTGTTTGATGTCACCCTCCTTAAGACTACATCTCCATTTGTCAATTTTCTTGGTTTCACCTTACTATTGTAGTATCTAGTAATCCTCTATTGATAAGCTTCCACTCTTCTGCTTGCAATTTCCCTTTTCTCATCAAGTAAGTCTAACTCTTTCGCCATCTTCATGTTATTATCATCCTAGCTCACCATTTCTGCCCTGAAGCTTAGACAAATTAACTTTGTTGGCTATGTCGCTTCAGCCCCATATGCCAAAGCAAACGGTATTTCGCCCGTCGATGTTCTTTCTGTTGTCCGGTAAGCCCATAACACCATAGGAAACTCCTCATTCCAAGACCCTTTCTGAGTGTTTAATTTCTTCTTCAATATCTTCTTTATTATTATTTTGACAGCCTCCACTTGCCTATTTGACTTAGGGTGTGCTACTGAGGCATAATGATTCCTTATCCCATTTCTCTCACATAAATTTTGAAAGTGTTGATTGTCAAACTGCGTTCCGTTTGCTGACACTATGGAATATGGAAATCCAAATCTACATATGATTGATTTCTAGACAAATCCCATAACTCTAGCTTCCGTTATTTTGACCAATGGCTCCGCCTCTGCCTATTTTGTAAAATAATCAACGGCTACTACTGCGTATTTGACACCACCCTTACCAGTTGGCATTGGCCGATCAAGTCAATTTCCCAGAGAGCAAAAAGGACATGGTGCAGATATGGTGGTGAGATTCATTGGTGGTTGGTGTGTTAAGCTTCAAAATCTTTGACACTCATGGCAACGTGTTACTAATTCCTAGGCATCTTGGTGCATTATTTGCAAGTAGTATCCCTGTCTCAACATTTTGTGAGCTATCAATCTTGGCCCTGTGTGTCCCCCGCATTCTCCTTTATGAACTTCGTTTAGTATTGCTTCACCTTCCTCATTGTGAACAGATTTGAGCAAAGGGGAAGAAAATCCTTTCTTGTACATTCTACCATCTAGCATATAGTATCAACTTGGTTTTCTTCTTAACTTTATTGCTTTGTTCCTATCCATTAGGACTTTTCCAGTGCTTAGATATTCCATTATGGGTGTCATCCAACATATTTCAACACTTACACAATGAGTCACTTCTATTTCCCTACACGTCCCTAGTGCATCCAGCATTCGTAATTGTACTCTTGGCAGCAATAAAGCTTTAGGTTCCAATGCTGTCTTTGCTATTGAATTCTCCAATTTGTTTTCTTCTCGTGAAATTTGGTAAATCTCGAATTCTTTGCATTGTTTGACACACCTTTTTATTCCTTCCAAGTACTTTTCCATGTTTTCCTATCTTGCTCGATATTCCCCTTTCACTTGGTTTACCACCAGCTATAAATCACTCTTGATTGTTACATTTTCTACTTTCAATGCTATTGCAAGCTTTAGTCCTTCCATCAATGCTTCATATTCCGCTTCATTGTTGGTTTCTACATAGGGATGGCAAAATAAAAAGGGTCCATTGGACCCTACCCTTGTCCAATTAAAAATGGCTAGAGTTTTTACCCTGTCCACTAACAAAAAAATCCTTAATGGATTGGATTCTATCTGTACCTATTTTAATTAGGGTAGGACAAGGATTTACCCGCGGGTCCAACTAAACCCTAACCAGACCCGCTCCTAATTCAAGTTTTCAATCTCGTGTTTACATGACTATCTTTTTCTTCATTAGCAATTTACATCCGCTGCTGCTATTTTTCTGTCACTGTTGTTCATCCGTCATCACCGCTCCTCTGTCATAGTTTTCCTCTCATTTGAATTAAAGTCATATGCTATCCTCATGATAAGGGTATCAAAATCATATTTCATACTATATTGTTCTCTCTTAAATTATGTACCATCTATGAATCCTCTGCCTATATCGTAGTAATGAATGTTTGTGAAGTAATGAATGTGTGCCTATTAACAAATTACCCATATGAAAGTCAATTGTTGTAAAGGTGTATATTAAAATGAATGAGTGGTTATATAATGATATGCTATATGGTTCACTATAGAGTGACTATTGCACTAATAGAGAATGTAGAGGTTATATGGACATGTGAATTAGAGTTTTAGAGGGTATATGGTTGGTGTATGATAGGATATTCATGTACCAACTATTAGGAGATAGGGTTCATGTAACTAACACTAATTAAATTGGGTGTGTTATTTGACTGTGTGCTCATGTAGTTGTCCAGTTGACTGTGTTATTCTGTGTGCTATTGTATTTGTCTTTGTTACTCACTTTAACAATGTGTAGTCTTGAAATGGAATGTGGTGTGAAATCAATTGGGTGTGTTATTTGACTGTGTGCTAATGTAGTTGTCTAGTTGACTGTGTTATTCTGTGTTATTGTATTTACCTTTGTTACTCACTTTAACCATGTGTAGCCTAAAATGGAATGTGGTGTGAAATAAATTGGGTGTGTTATTTCACTGTATGCTAATGTGGTTGTCTAGTTGACTATGTATTATTTTGTGTGTTATTGTATTTGTCTTTTTTACTCACTTTAACCATGTGTAGTCTATTGTATTTCAATAGACTTTTCACTAGTGGTCCTAAATAAGTGAATCATTCATGTGCCGATTTGTTTCATGGTTTTGTAGGTGTATTTGTCATTAAATCTATCATATCTGACATTGCTTTGTCATTTACCTGAACCACTTGATGTGGGTAAAGCTTTGTAAAGATCTGAATGCATTTTGTTTAAAGCAATGCTACTAGCTTAAAGTTCTTGGTTTGTTTGTTTAATGTGTGATCCTAAAGTGACACTTCATCAAACAACACAATCATAATCATCGTCTCTTTGATGTAAAAGATATTTTTTTGTTACATGTGGTTAGGATAGTATCTGACGATCTGCAAAAGCTAAGCCTGTCTTATGTAGATGAATTTTAGTCTATTTGAGTACCAAGTGTCTTCATGATAAGATTATGGTTGGATTAGCTTGACATAACTGTTATCCACTTTTGTGATTCACCATCATTATATTGATTAATTCTTTCTTGTCTTAATGTATTGACAGTATCTGGATGAGAACAAGTCACTGATTCTGAAGATTGTTGAGAGCTAGAACTCAGGGAAACTGAGCGAGTGTGCTGAGCAAGCTCTAGTTTTTTCTTTTATAAAAACTCTTTTATGTTCTAAGTCAAACTAGTCCTAATTTGTTGGTCGTTTCTTATCTTTAATTGCAGCTTTGTCATTAAAGTCTTACAAGATTTTAAAGCTCGGCTAATTATCATGGATAATTGATGCTTTGACCATTGTCTGATAGGTTTGTTGTTCCTAGAAAGCCACTTATCATTATTTTTTTTTGTTGCAGGAACCAAGTTAGGCTCCAGCGAAACCTCATGTACCTTGCTGCAATTGCTGATTCTCAACCCCAGCCACTTGCAATGCATGCTCAGGTAAATAAATTCATTCTCTTTATATACAAAATCAGGTTGCCTACATATTTGTTTTTAAATGCTAATTTTTATTCATCAATTTGCTGCAGTTCTAAGGCAGTGGCGTTATGCCATCAGGAGCTCAATACATGCAGCACCAACAAGCTCAGCAGACAAACCTGCAATTAATTAATTGAGGTTTTTTTTTCTTTTTCCAGGTTAGTATATAGCTAGGAGTTAATTAGTTGAGTTATAAAAAAAATTTGACTACCAGTTAATGATGATAATACTTATTCTCACATTCTATTATATTTTTATAGCATGATTTCACTTTTTTTAATCAAAATTGAATGTTAGACATATACAGTGAGTAGTTTTGATACTGTCTTATGCATTTGTAGTTGCTTTTTTGTTCAGGTAGTTATACATTATGAGTAGCTTTGATACAAGCGAGATGCAATCAAATGCAGATGATGATATGGAGATTCAGCCTAGTGCTTCAGGGCTACCAAAACAAAAACAGAAAAAGGGTCAGTTTGTTGGGATTATATGACTAAAGAGTTAGTTGATGGTATTAGGATGGCCAAGTGCAATCTTTGTGGAAAATTACTTAATGTTGTTGTAGGGTCAGGGACAACTAGTCTGAATATATTAGAGGAGATTAAATCATAGCTATTCCAGTCTCTACAGTGGCTTCAGAGTCTGCTTTAAGTGCTGGTGGTAGGTTTTTGAGTCCTCATCGCAGGAGATTAAATCCAAATACATTAGAGGCGTTGATGTGTACACAAAGTTGGATTTAGGCTCCAATTCGTGGTGTAAAATAATTTAAAAGTTCAATCTAGTATATCATTTTGTTTATTTGAGTAACCACTTAGGTTTTATTTTGTCAAGTGGTATTCTAGAAGATGAAGTATATCCTAATTTGGATGAAAAAGATCCATCTATTGGACATGGATGCTAGAATGGAATTTCTCAACTCTAATGTGATTTTGAGCTTGTTTATATCTTTGTTACTTAATTTTGATTTATGGTTTGATTTATTGGTATTTGTATTTATCTTTAGTTTGATATGGATGTCTTTTTAAGTTTGGACAATTATATGTATTTTGGTTTTGTGACATTTTATTTGGGTTTTTAAGTTTATATGTAAGCTTAGAAAGCTATGGTATTTATTTACTAAGGAAAAAATTTTTTTTTGAATGAGTTAGAAAATTTGGAAGTTATTTTGTTAATATCCATATAATATGGATTATAATGTTGTTTTTTAAAGTTAAATGTTACAAAATAGATATAAAATGGTCACTTTGAGCAATTTTTTTTAAAAATTTAAAAATCGGTCAACGGGCGGTCAACGCTGGTCAACGATTAGTCAACGTCGGTCAACACCAGTCAACGGACGGTCAACGCCGGTCAACACTGGTCAATGCTGGTCAATGCTTTGTTAAAAATATATAAACACATTAGGGTCTCCGGTACAAATCCTACTAGACCCTTAATTTTATAGGTTAGAGTAAACCCTTACCCTTAGATTTAAAAACAGGGTAGGGTAGGGTTTAACTCCTGAAAATCAAATGAGGGTACAATGAGGATTTGGGTAAGGGTTTGTCCAAATCCTCACTTTTGCCAAGGTTATTTCTACATAATAGATTTGTAATGCTACCGACATTTGATTCCCATATGAGTCTCTCAGCACAATGCTTGCTCCAATTCCTTTCTGACTCTTCGATCCATCTATGTATATTTCCCACCTTTTTTCATCAGGTGTTATTTGTTCATCTATTCCTATCAAACCTTCCAATTTTTGCTTGTTCCTCTTTACTCCTGATTCTTCATCTTCATCCTCACCTTTGTCTTCACAACTTAATTCTGCTATAAAGTCAGCTAGCACCTGTACCTTAATCCCCTTTCGTGATTTATACCCTATATCATATTGACCCATCTCCATGGTACATTTCATCATTCTTCCGGTTAAATCTTATTTTTGCATAACTTGCATTAATGGGTAAACTGTGATTACTTCCACCCGATAAGCCAAAAAGTATGGTTTGATTTCTACATGGCGATTACTAGTGCATATACTAGTTGCTCCATTTTTGTATACCTATTCCCAGCTTTTGTCAGCCCCTTGCTCGTGTAATAAATTGGGTGTTGTATTCCTTGCTCATCACTCCTTACTGATGGTGAATTGACCGCTGCTCTTGATATTGCGAAATACAAAAATAATAAATCTCCTTCCTTTGGACTAGTCAACAATGAAGGTGATGACAGATATGCTTTGAGTCCCTAAAATGCTAGTTCACATTCTTCATTCCATTCAAATCGCTTCCCCTTTCTCATCACCTTGAAGAACGGATAACATTTTCCCATTGTCTTTGAAATGAACCTATTAGAGGCAGCCAGACTCCCCGTCAGTTTTTGCACTTCCTTTAAGTTCCCTGGGGTATTCATTTTTATTATTGCCTAAATTTTATCAGGATTTGCCTCGATCCCTCTTTGGTGCACTATATACCCAAGAAACTTCCTAGATTTTACACCAAACGTGCATTTCTCTAGATTCAGTTTCATCTTGTACTTCCTTAATACTTCAAACGTCTCTTTAAGTGTTGTGCGTGATCTTTCTCGTGCAATGATTTTGTAATCATATAATTGACATACACTTCCATCGTTCTTCCAATCTGTGATTTAAATATGCAGTCAACCAATAGTTAATATGTGGCTCCTGCGTTCTCTAATCCAAATAGCATTACCCTGTAACATTATAACCCACGATTTGTTATAAAGCAAATTTTTTCCTGATCATTTTCATGCATCCTTATCTGATTATATCCGAAAAAAGCGTCCATGAAGCTCAACAAGTCGAATCTTGAAGTAGCATCCACCAATTAATCGATTCTTGGAAGCGGAAAACTATCTTTTGGGCAGGCCTTGTTCAAATTTGTGAAGTCGACACACATGCGCCATTTCCCATTCTTCTTCTTCACAAGAACAACGTTTGCTATTCATTTTGGGTATTTTACTTCCTTTATAAACACAGCCTTCATCAGCTTGATGACTTCTTGTTCAATTGCTTCACTTCATTCTTCATCAAAGGTTCTCATTTTCTAGTTTACTAGCTTTACTATCGGATCCACGCATAATTAATGTGTCGCCACTGAATCATCAATTTATGGTATTTCTTCATGGGTCCATGCGAACACGTCTTTATACTCCTTTAGCAGGGTCATCAACTCTTCTTTGACTGCCTTGGTCAGATTCTTTCCCACTTTGACTAGTTTAATCATCTCACATTCTCTTATCGCGATTTCTTTTACTTCTTCCTCTGGTTCGCCTCGTCCTTCATTTTCAAGTTCTCTGGGATCAATGACATCTACATTGTGATTCCTTACTGATTTTGCATAAAATTTCCTCGTTGTTGCCCGATCTCCAGTAATCCTTCCTATATCATCTTTTACTGGGAACTTCATGCTCAGGTAAAACATAGAGATGACACCTTTTACTTTAAACAAAAATGGTCTTCCTAATACCGCGTTGAAATGACCAGGATAATCCACAATCACAAACTCTATCATAACTATCTTTCTCTCATCCTTTCTCCTACGACTACCGGCAATATGATTGAACCTATCTGCATCACCACTTCCCCTCGCAAATCCAAACATTGGTATGTGAACCGGATTTATCGTTACATCTCTAAGGTCCATTTTCTCAAAGGCCTCTCGGTATAATATATTTGATGAACTTACTGTGTTAAGTAATATCCTTGCTACCACTTTGTGGCTATCTTCATTGTTACTACCGAAGGATCATCATGTGGATATACTACCCATCTTTCGTCGAATTCTCCAAACGTTAGCTCCAGATAGTGGTGGGATCCTCTTCCTGAACTCATATGGTTCAGTAGGATTTTGCCGGCCGCATTTTGCTCCAAAACTTTCCTAACATAATTTTTTCTTCAACGATTTGACTGTCCTCCAAAGGTTATCCCTAAATTGATTGTGTGTATGAGGTTTTCTTTTCGTGCTTTCTCCATTTCTTTCATTGTTGGTTCCCCATCCACTCGTGCTCTTTTTCATTCTTTAAAATCTTCCCTTACTTTCCTAGAAATTCTCCAAGATATCCTCCTTTTATTAGCTCTTTGATTTGCTTTCTCAAACTAAAGAAATTAGTAGTGTGGTGTTCATACCCTTTGGAAATTCACAGTAGCATTGACGGTCCTATCTTAATGGTTCGCCACGAATTGGTCGTGCCTTTCGCAATAGTCTTTTGTCCTTTATCGCCATTCGTATTTGCTCGTGTGTTGCATTGATTGGGATTGTTTCCCTTCGTACTTCATTAGCCCTGCTATCCCTTTTGATTTGTGGCAAGATTGACCGGTGTTGCATTCTCCTTACTTCTTTTGTCATCTCGTTATTAGAATCACACACCACTTGCCTAGTTTTTCTTGCCGCTCTTTCCATTCTTCTCGGATTTGCTTCCGACCCAAGTTCCATAGTCCTGCGTAATCTTGGTGATTCTGCCAGCTCTTGTTGTCTTTTAATAAGATATTTCTCGTCGGTCTATATTTGTTTCAAAGCTTTGGCGTATGCTTCTTGATATGTCTATGGAATTCTTTCTTGAAACGAACTTCATCGACGTCCAACCCTCAAATTTCTCTAGCAATTATGTAGCCTTTCATTGACTCCGAATACTCTCAGTTGCATAACCTGGTTATGGTACTTTGTTACGTAATCTTTCAAGCTCTCACTCTTAATTTGCTTGATGTATTGCAATGTGGTGGGGTCTTGCGGGGGTGGTTTTGCTCCCTGGAATTGGGTGACCAGTTCTTTTGATAAAATCAAAAATGAGTTGATGTTTGAAGTCTCTAGACATTTGAACCACTACCTCACCGGTCCCTCTAAAATGAGTGGGAAAACTCGACACATGTAATCGTCTCCTACTCTTTGTAATATCATCTGCTCCCTGAAATTTTCCACGTGTGCTACTGGGTCGGTTGATCCTCTGTACTTATCTAAACCTGGCATTTTAAAATTTTTTTGTGGGTTAGTGGATCGAACCTGTTCAGTCAATGGTTTGTCTAGTGGTTCAATAACGCTCAACTCCCTGTTTCCTTCCTTAGTTTGCTTTATTTCCTCCATCTCACGCCTAAGTTCCTTGATCATGGCCTCCACGTTCGGCACTTCTGTTTCATGGTTTATGCTTTTCACTTGCCTCCGCGTTTCAGTTTCTTTAGGTCCTTGCACGCTCTTGGAGTTTAAACCGTGATGTGGTGTTGTACATTTCCAGTTTAGTTCTTCATCTTCGGTGCTCGACTCTGTATCTGATAGGTCTTCACCGCTTTATCTTCTAGTCTTGTTTGTAATGGGTTCATTTTCATGTTCATCCCTTGACTTGCTTAAAGTATCGTACTTGTTTCAGTTCTGAGCCTCTCCCCTATTTGTGCTTCTTTCTTCCTCTGACACACTTGCTATTTGATGCAAAAGTTGTATCATGCTTGTCATGTCTTCTTTCATCCTTTGTTTTCCACCCTCCATGCACTCTATCTTATCCTTCATGATTCGTACTTCCTTATTTAGATCATCAGTTTCATCTCGAGCGATATCCTTCTGTCTTGAGGGCTCTTCTTGCTATATGGGTACTTCAATCAAACCGACCATTTTTCCACCGACCCTAGTGTATCTTGAGTTTTTTATGGTTGGACAGCAACACTTTTTGTTCGACTCCCCGCAGACGGCGCCAATTGTTTGAACCGAAATCGATTCGGACAATTGATTGAAAGAAATTAATTTGTGAGTTGATTTATTGGATTCAATTCAGGAAAGATCAAGATTGGAATTGAATTATATTGTTTTAATTACAAATCAACGTCAATTCAATTACTTAGCACTTGCTTTCATTGTTCACTATCATCTATCTGTCTTCTTTGAACCATTATAAAGATGATAGAGGAAAAATTTGTTCCCCCCTTCATCATCATATCCTCCTCCTTATAAAGTGTTTGACCCTCCTCCTTTTTATCCTTATTATCCACTTGCTTAAAGTGATCCTCAGTTCTTTAGTCGTCCCCTGTTGTATTCCTTTAGTCGTCTCCAAGTCTTCTTTTTTCTCTTTTTTTCTTTCATCTCGCAATTAATGGATTCGTTCCTTCTCTTCCTTCTTAATTTGGTTAGGTTGTCGATTTCACTTTCATTCCTTTCAAACCTGGTTTCTCTTTTTTGGCAAGGTAATCTTCTTTGGTGGTGATGGCAAGTGTGCGGGCTCTGGGCTCGAGTTCCTCATTTTTCTATCGTCGCCAGCGCCTTTTGTCTTCATTATGTCGCCATGTCTAATCTTCTGACTCGACTATCGTCTAAGAGATTCAAAATTGACCTTCTATTGCTATCTTAATCTTGGGACTAGTTTTGGTTTCAGATGGATCCCATCATATCCAAATCCTCATTCTTTGTAATTTGAAGGTTTGGATATTTTTCCTTAATCAAAATTAATTAGGTAAATTTTAAAAATTAACTATAAATTTAAATATTTTAAATTAAACCAACTAGACTCATTGTATTATTTTTTAACAAATAACAAAATATAAATTATTTAATAAATATATATTTTAGGATTCTGTACTCGAATAGATTTTTTTAATCCAAATTCAAACCAAACATCTTAAACAAAATGTCTAATTATAAAAAATCTAATAATAATAATAATAATAATAATTAATCGAATCAAACTAATATTTTAAGATTTTAATTCTTAAATTAAAATTTTATTTTATTTATTAATTATTATCATTATTTATTTAGATAATTTTTATATTAATATTTATTTAGTATATAGCCTAACTTTATCATTTTTTACCGGTGTGGATCATGATTTTATGATGATATGTGATGGATACTATGAAACACTGAGACTTGCGGCCGCAACATGAAGGGTGATGGTTTCCAAATTCCCTCCATGTTTTCGGCCGAAAATCTATTGTCTTACAATTTCGGCCGAAACTGGCCCTCTTATAAGGTTGGGTCCATTAAGCCTCGTATGTTTCCATGATTTCGGTCGCAAATCTATTCTCCTGTAAATTCGGCCGAAGCTGGCCCTCTTGTAAGGTTGGGCCCATAAAGGCTCGTATGCTTCGGCCGAAATATATCCTCCAGATAAATGGAAAACAAGTCCATATGATCTAACAAATTTCAGCTGAAGGACATTTTCGGAATTTCGGCCGAAACAGGGAAAATCTTCTAGAAGGCTGAGCTGGATTAGAAATTTGGTATCCGCGAATCTCGGTGTTCCTGCTGGAAAATTAGTTAGGATTTCCTGGAGCTTGCAGGAATCCTATATAAGTAAGGGAAAACATCCAACGTGGAGATCACGAAATTTTCGGAGACGACAGTTAGAGATCACAGCCCCAACATTGAGGGGTTCGAAGTCTCAGAGGAATTCGGCTCCATCAGTTTGCCGCCCACCGTGGGGTTCTCTCCTCCATCTCCAAATCAACAACAACTCAACATAGCAAATCGAAAATGCGAAGAATCAACAAAAGATGTCGACGACCACTCAGAGAGCCGATGATCCGTCGACGCCAAACGATCAAACACAGCAAACCGACACCCTGTCTCAACTAATGGCAAGGCTAGCCGCATTGCAGGAGGAAAACAGAAACCTCAAAGCAACCGTCGAGGGGATACGCCCGTGACAGAAGGAGTTGACGCGCAATCAAGCGGAAGCCAGCAAGAAAGGCGGCTAAAGAAAACTCGACGACGACCAGACGGCGAGGTGCAATCAATTACTAAACACCAGACCAATCTTGGGCCAAAACGAAGGTACGACCTCACCTATCCGTCGATTAGATGTTTCTGCCTTTGACGACGATGATGACCTGGAGGAAATACTGGCGGACACGCCACCCAACACGAACGAGAGGTCGACATTGCCACGAACCGAGGGCACACTGACGGAACAGGCTAACCCAAGATCGCAGCGCACCACTCCAAGACTGCGGATCAACAATACAAGAAACATGACAATGCCCATCGTTAACCCGCAGCCGCCACGTGCAGAAAGATATCGGACGCAAGGTCACGACATCCTACAAGAAGTGGCCAAGCGATTGCAAGAGATGGAAGAGATGATACGGTTTCTACCAGGCATACCGCCTCCACTACGCAGGTCCACCAAAGACTCTTTTACAGAAACGCCATTCGCTGACGAAATCGCCCTGGTGGACTTGCCTAACAAGTTCACGGCACCAAGATTCAAGATGTATGATGGCACAACCGACCCGGACGATCACTTCGCCCACTAGCGGCAAGCGATGTTGACAACCTCACTACCTAGGGAAATACGGGAAGCCGGGTTCTGCAAGCTTTTCGAAAATTCACTCTCGGGGCCAGCTTTGGAGTGGTAAGTGAACCTGCCAATCGGTACAATTAGGTCGTTCTCACAGCTGACGGACTCGTTCGTAGAAAAGTTTGCTTGCAGCCTCAAACCAGAAAGGCAATCCGACGACCTTTACACCATTCGACAGAGAAGCGGCGAATCCCTCAGAGCTTACATCGCAAGGTTCAACAAGGAGAAGATACCAAAACCATACTGCAACCAAGACACGACCATCCGCGCATTCGCCAAAGGATTGCTCCAAGGTTCAGACCTCTACGCTGACCTAATCAAATACAAGCCAAGAACGATGGAAGAAACCTTGTCCCGTGCTTTCGCTCAAGCCAGATAGGAAGAAGACGATAGGTGGGTCCCCCGCAAACCGACCATCTGCCGGCAGTCTACACATACACCGAAGCCAGACAACAGAAATAGGGACCGCAATCGCCCGCGTTACATACCATATGACCGCACACCACTGCCTAGGCACGATGCTAATCAAACCAATGCGGTATGAGCTGAGGCACGACCACAATCACCGAGGAATGACCTCACCATCACTACAGAACAACTCATGCACGAGCTTGGCAAACTCGGCCGTACCGTCAGATGGCCAAGGTAGTTACGGTCCGACCCCAAGAAAAGAGATGCAACAAAATAGTGCGTTTTCCACGATGACTTCGGCCACATTACGGTCGATTAGGTGGCACTCAAATACGAAGTGGATCGCTTGCTGCAACAAGGGCACCTGAGGAGGTTCCTAGCACAAACCAACCCACAAGCCGGCAACCAGCCGCCCCAGGAACAACAAGAGCCTCTGATGGTGCGCACAGTCCACGTAATCATGGGCGGATCATTCGAATGCGGAACCACATACTCAGCTGTGAAAAGGAGTATCCATCGTGTACACAACGTCACCAGAAGGGCCGAAGCAACACTTTCAATTGAAGATGAACTAGAATTCACTTTTAACTTCAAAGAAAGCATCGATATCCTCAACCCACACCATGACGCCCTGGTCATCTCGTTGGGTATAGCGAATTGCCTCATAAAGAGGATTCTAGTTGATAATGGTTCCTCGGTCAACATCATCTATCTGGACACATTGAAAGAGATGCAGGTGGAAGAGTCCAAGATAGCTAGGCAAGCCATGGTCCTGATTGGCTTTAGCGGGGAAGCGAAAAATACAATCGGCGAAATCGAACTACCAGTATGGGCTGGAGGCATCAACAAGTATACCCGTTTCTGCGTTCTGGAAGGACCCTCCAGCTTGAATGCCATACTAAGCCGCCCATGGCTACACGATATGAAAGCTGTCCCCTCCACATACCATCAAGTGATCAAATTTCCAACCAAACTTGGCATCAAACAGATAAGGGGAGATCAGGCTGCCTCAAGGGCATGCTACGCAAACGGAATGAAACGCCAACCCATGACTGCATAGCAATTACAGAGCGCTCCACACAATGAAGAGGTGGAGCAAACATTAAACAAAGTACCTATCCACCCGTCTGACAACACTAAAATGGTACTTATCGGTTCTAGACTCGATGCATCGACAAAGGAGAAGCTCATCCACTATCTATCCACCAAGTGTCACTGCTTCGCTTGGAGCCATGAAGACATGACAGGCATTGACCCGAACATCATAACGCATCAGCTGAACGTAGACCCAAAGTACAAGCCTGTCAAGCAAAAAAGACGAAAGTTCTCGCCCGACCGCTACAAAGTCATAAACGAAAAAGTGGAGAAGCTCCTAAGTATCGGGTCAGTACAAGAGATGCAATACCCAGATTGGTTAGCCAACGTCGTTGTTGTGCGCAAAAAGAACGGCAAGTGGAGGGTCTGCATAGACTTCATTGACCTAAATAAAGCTTGCCCCAAAGACTCATTCCCCTTGCCACACATAGACACTATAGTCGACGTGACAGCCGGGCACGAACTACCGAGCTTTATGGACGCCTTCAGCGGATACAACCAAATACTGATGCACACCACCGACGCCGAAAAGACGGCATTCATAACAAAAAGAGGCACTTACTACTACAAGGTGATGCCCTTCGGTCTAAAAAATGTAGGGGCCACCTACCAGAGACTCGTCAACCTCATATTCGCTAACCATATCGGCAAGACCATGGAAGTATACATTGACGACATGCTGGTCAAGTCCCTAAAAGCTGAGTAGCACCTCGACCACCTGGAGCAGGCATTCCAAGTATTGGAACGATACAACATGAAGCTAAACCCTTCCAAATGTTCTTTTGGCGTCGCTTCAGGAAAATTCCCAGGTTAGCTGGTCACCAAGAGAGCCATAGAAGTGGATCCAGACCAAGTGCGAGCAATAGAAAATATCGGACAACCGAAGGTAAAAAGGGATATCCAGAAGCTAACAGGTCATCTTGCAGCACTCAACAGGTTCATACCAGCCTCATCCGAGAAATGCCTTCCCTTCTTCCGACTACTAAAGAAGGGCGTCCCGTTTGAATGAGACCAATCATGCCAAGAGGCGCTAAAAGCTATCAAAGAGCAACTGTCAACCAAGACGGTCCTGTCCAAGGCACTCGATGGAGAGGAACTGTTGCTATACCTATCCGTTTCCGAAACAGCCGTCAGCGCAGTTCTGGCCCGGGCAAAGCACGCATTTGTATACTATATCAGCAAAGGGTTACTCCCTGCTGAAGAGAGATACATGCCTATGGAGAAACTGGTACTAGCCCTCGTAACCGCAGCCAGAAAACTCAGACCATACTTCCAGTCGCACCCCATCGTGGTTGTAACTGAGCACCCCATCAGAGCAATCCTTCACAGGCCGGAGCTCTCCGAAAGAATGGTAAAATGGGCCGTCGAGCTAAGCGAACACGACATTACTTTCCGCCACAGGTCAGCCGTCAAGGCCCAAGCATTGGCGACTTCCTAGCCGACTTTACCTATGCCCCGGCCGAAAAAGAGAAAAACGATGTCCACAGCATAGCAGAAGACCCACTACAACCATGGAGACTGTTCGTAGATGGAGCCACCAGCCAGAGAGGCAGCAGTCTGGGAATGGTACTCATAACACCAGAAGGCGACGTATTAGAACGGGCAATTAAATGCGAATGGCGGACGACCAACAAAGAAGCAGAGTACGAGGCGCTAATACTTGGATTGCAGTCAGCTATGGAGATGGGCGCAAAGAACATAGAAGCGCATAGTGACAGCCAGCTAGTAGCAAACCAAGTAAGCGGCCACTATCAAGCAAAAGACACCAAAATGATCTCCTACCTGAAAATTATAGACCAACTACGGGGCGGGCTGGAACGATTCACGATCCAGCAGGTACCACGAGATCGCAATCTCAGGGCAGATTTACTAGCCAATCTCGGTGCCATGACAGAAGGGAGCTGCGCCCGCAATGTACCAATCACCATACTCCGCCAATCTGTATTACATGAGGAAACCGCACTTGGAACATTCTCCATCGAAGAAAGCGACTGGAGGATGCCAATTAGACGCTACATGCAAGACTACGAATTGTCTGCCGACAAACAAATGGCCCGCAAGATCAAAGCAAAGGCTGCCCGCTATACACTGACTGGTGTGCCTGGCGATCCAGACTGTGTCCTTTATAGGAGATCCCTCGATGGACCATTGCTTAGGTACGTAAGCGGGCTTGAAATCCCCTACCTCCTTAGCGAATTGCACTACGGCAGCGCTGGAGGACACTGTGGCCCTAGATCCTTGGCACTGGCAGCCCACCGAGCAGGGTACTACTGGCCGACGATGAGGGCTGATGCTCGCAACTTTGTTCTTAAATGCCCAAAATGTAAAAAACACGCGAGCATAACCCATTTGCCCGCGGAAGAACTATACCCCTTTTTCCCTTCTTGGCCATTCGCTCGATGGGGTATGGATAAAGTTGGCAAACTACCAAAGACCGCGAATGGCAATGAATACATACTTATTGCGACCGATTACTTCACTAAATGGGCGGAAGTATCCCCACTTGCAAACATACGCGACCGCGAAATGATGGCTTTTGTTTGGCAGCAAATCATCTGCAGATTCGGCGTCCCAAAGGAGATAGTAGTAGACAATGGGACGTAGTTTAGTTCCAGGAACTTCAAAACATTTTGCAGCAATTGGAACATCAAACTGCATTACTCTACACCCCAATACCCACAATCCAACAAGCAAGCAGAGTCGACCTACAAAACAATCATAGGAATGATAAAAAAGAAGGTAGGCAGGGTAAACACGACGTGGGATGATAAACTTCATGAGGTGCTTTGGGCCTATTGTTGTACACCTAAACGAGCAACAGGCGACACGCCCTTCGAGCTAGTCTACGGCACAGATGTAGTGCTACCAAGCGAGACCTGTATTACTACAGTCAGATCGATGATCGACCAAAAATAGAACGAGGAGCTACTGTCGTTGAACAGGGACACTATTGACGAAAGGCGAGAAGCGGCTTTGATCCGTATCGAATCATACCAGCAAGCCCTATCGGGGTCACACGCCAAAAAGACCCGCATATGCAGGTTCAAACCTGGTGACAAAGTGCTGAGAAGAGTCTTCCAAAATACGAAGATACCAGGGGACGGAAAACTCGCACCAAACTAGGAATGGCCCTACACTATCGTAGAAGCATTTGGCAAGGGTGCATACCTCCTTGTAGATGGCACAGGAAAGAAATTGGGCAACCCATGGAACGCGACACACTTAAAACTGTTCAATCAATAAGGTACCACACTGACTTAGTACTTCTTCTTTTTAGTTTCCTCCTCAGTAACATCATTCTCGTGTAAGCGTCAGACACTTCTGTCTAATGAAACACTACATTTCTGAAATCCCCAGGTCACGCAGTGAGTCCGTCAACGGCCTATTCAGGCAATGGACATAGCAGGCATCGACCTATATTTCCGGTACATTTTCACGGACAATTTTAATGTTCATCGACCCAACTCCAAGTTTTCACTTAATGAACACAGTCGTCCTTTTGAGGATGGTCGCGACTCGAATAAGCGTGATAATGCTTAAATATGGCGGCCGCAAACTCTTAAGACGCGCAGTAGTCGTGCATTGTAAAGAAACACTTTTAACAACTTCGATGTTGTCATTTACCTGTTGTATTGAACAAATATTTTAAATACAAATACACAAGTTTGATGGCATGGTTTGCTGATGTTTGTAAATCGTCGATTGAAATTCAGTTTGAACGTTCATATAATTATGCATAAAAACTAAAATAACAGCCAAGCACCAAAAGAGTACAAAAGGCCAGAAACCAAAAACTAATTGGCCGAATACATTTTTGTAAAACATAATAAAATCGGCCGTCCAAATCCAACAAACAAGTTACTGAGTGACTTCATCGTTTCCTCCGCCTTCCTGATTTGACGTATCTTCCATATCGTCCCCCACTTCCTCTTCCTCATCCCCCTCTTCTTCGGCCTCCTCATCACAGGAAATAAAGGCCTCCCAAGCTTTATACGATGCTTGAAGATCCCATTCAGAGCCCCCATGATGTTCAAATTCCTTGAACAAATCATGCTTGGTCTTCAAGTGGGCGGCCGTCTTCATAATTTCGACATCCTCTTCAAGCATGCGCACGCGGTCCTCCAGTCCAGTCTTCTCGGCCAGGAGATCGTTGTACTTGGTATTGAGATCCGAGATTGTGGAGTTCTGGGTATCCACCTTTTCGATCGCAACTTTTAGGCGGTCCTGGCTCTCTTCCAATTTTGACCGCGCAGTTACGAGCTCGCCTTTGACTATCTCGTACTTATTCCGCACCCAGCGCAGCCTATGGCCGGTTTCATAGGCAATAAATGCCGCCTGCAAGAAATAAAGTATGAAAAGACAGAAGAAAGAGAAAGGGGAAGCGATGAGTAATTTAAACTCAAAGTACCTGCTGTGCCCGAGAGGCCGCAAATTCAACAAGCCTATCGTCATTCCAGTTGGAGATAGCTTGACGATCCACGTTCAGGTAGCTCCCCATAAGCAGCTCAAGACCGGACTCGAGATTATCGATCAAGGAAATGGATTCCATATATCGGCTCAGATCATCCACCAGAGGCCTCTTCGACCGCTTTGGAGATTTCACTATTGTAGTGTTCTCGGGGAGTTTAGGCTCTTTCCCCCGTCCCTTTTCGGCCGAACCCTTCTTCTTAGACTTGTTTTTTCTCCCTTTGTTCTGTTTATCCCTCATCGTTTCTTCCAAGTCCAGGAACGAAATGTCCTTCGCTCTCCACCTTGCGGCCTCCATTGATTCGCCTACAACCACACGCTCCAAAGGCGTAACGAGGTCAAGAAACCGGTGTCTAAACAATTGTTCGGTTGAAACTCTTGCAAGTGCCCAACCGAATACGGATTTAGTTAGAGGATAGGACTTACCTTCAATCCGAGTTTTACGCCCGACCAGAGAAATGAAGGGTATAGCTTGGTAGGATCGGAGAGTTTCTTTCACAGGCGTTCTTTTTCTTCGGCCGTAAGTAATCGTGCTGTTCTTTGTCGTACGCGGTCGAAGTCTCTCTTCTTACTTAGCTCACTTGGATCTGCCAAAAAGGAATATACAAGTCAGTTTCATGGTTTAACGACAATGTAGTTATATAAAAAAATACCTATAAGTCGCCATTGCGGGACCAAAGGAGTGCTACCGGCCGCAATATTTCCTCTTGCAAGGAAATAAGACTGTTTCCAGACTTTATCATCTCTAGTAGGCAAATTTAGTATAGGAGCATTCGGTTTCGACCGCACGCGGATACTATATCGACCTCTATCTCGGTCATGCTCACGAAGGAAATAACTTTGTAGAAAGTCATCAATGGAGAGTGGTTGTAACCCGTGAGCTAAACCCAAAACATCTAGAGCCATTAGTATTTTCCATCCGCCAGGACATAACTGGCTTGGGGCGATTTCATAGTGATCCAATATTGTTTTGGCCAACCCCTTAATTGGAAAGCGGACCCCATTCGCCAATGGGTCCAGGTAGAAGAAATGCCACCCAGGTACCAGCCAACCAGGGTGTTCATGATCGGCCGGCAAAGCTAACTCAACATCGTCGGCAATGTCGTATTTGATTCTCATCAATCTTAGGGAAGCTTCGGTTAGGTTCGTCCGAGTGTGGCTACAAAGAGCTGTGCAAGGCCTGATGCTTCGGTTGACATTATGAAGATGTGGCTGTGGGTTTTCTAAGTCGATCAATGGGATGCCTTGCCCTTGCGGCCGGGAAACAGACCTTGTTTCTGCCATTCCAAAAGGTAGACGGTGGTGAGGTTCCAAGCTCGCTAATGTAACTTCCATTTCTTCGGCGGAATGCCTGCTTTGTGAGGAACTCGAACTGGAAGAAGTAGAAGTTGTTCTAACACTACGGCCGCTAGGACTCCATTGACTATCTAAAGGTTGAGTGGGTAGGCCTAAAACGGCTTCGTTCGATCGCAATATTCTCCTCCTTAATTGGCTACTGTTTGAGTTTTCCATATGGCTCCTGAACCCAAAAAGATCATTGTTAGTAAAGTTAATAGAGGTGTGCAATAGTGTGATCGATGTACTTCTTTTCGATCGATCTAATGTACGATCGAACATTGCTGCAGCCGCTAATTTTAGGGGTATAAAAGGCTCTATTCTAAATAGTCAGTAACTAGTAAGTTCGGCCGAAGTTAGATTAAATTCGGCTACAGATGGTTTATGGTTTAATGGTATGAGTAGTCGAAATTATGAGGCCCGGGGAGTTGCGGCCGAAAAGTTTTATTTAATTTAGAAGTCAGAATGACATACAAAACAAACACAAAAACATGTAACTCCTTAAAACATAATGAATCAAAGAAAGGAAGGAAGAAGTTTTTCACTTACTTGGTTTCTTGAAGGTGAAGAACGGCGAAGGGAGAGGTTTCAACACACGCCGGAATATGGCTTGAATGGGTCTGAAAATAGATGGGAAAGAATCAGCAACTGACGGTGGTTTGAAATCTGGTGTTAGAAATAGTAACTCACCTGGACTTCAACGTCGGTGATGCCAGGAATAGATTTCCGGTAGAGAGAGAAGTTGAAGAGTGAGATGCTTTGTTTGAGAATGGTTTTGAAAAACCAAAAGGTCTCCTTAAAGAAGACGGCACATTTTCCCAAAAATTAACCATGGTTAGGTTAGGTTAAACGTGACGTCATCTAAATTTTCCCTCCAAAAGAAATCCTGAATAATGATAATATTTTCGGTCGATTGATCTTGTGGCCGAAATTCTCAATAACTCCTGATTTTATTAAGTCTCAATAAATCCAGGAGTGGGGGGAGTTACTGATGGATACTATGACACCCTAAGACTTGTGGCCGCAACATGAAGAGTGATGGTTTCCAAATTCCCTCCATGTTTTCGGCCGAAAATCTATTGTCTTACAATTTCGGCCGAAAATGACCCTCTTATAAGGTTGGGCCCATTAAGCCTCGTATGTTTCCATGATTTCGGCCGCAAATCTATTCTCCTGTAAATTCGGCCGAAGCTGGCCCTCTTGTAAGGTTGGGCCCATAAAGCCTCGTATGTTTCGGCCGAAATATATCCTCCAGATAAATGGAAAACAAGTCCATATGATCTAACAGATTTCGGCTGAAGGGCATTTTCGGAATTTCGGCCGAAATAGGGAAAATCTTCTAGAAAACTGAGCTGGATTAGAAATTTGCTATCCGCGAATCTCGGTGTTCCAGCTGGAAAATTAGTTAGGATTTCCTAGAGCGTGCAGGAATCCTATATAAGTAAGGGAAAACATCCAAAGTGGAGATCACGAAATTTTCGGAGACGACAGTTAGAGATTACAGCCCCAACATTGAGGGGTTCGAAGTCTCAGAGGAATTCGGCTCCATCAATATGTAATAAATAAAAATAGTATGATAAAAAATTATAAAATATATTTATATATATAATATGATATATGTGCTAATTGTTTATTTTTTAAGATATGGGAGAATATTAAAATCCTTTGAAATGAATAAGATTTTGGCGGATGAGCAGGGCAAATCATTCTGACTTGGTAGAAGGACCTGGAAAACCACCTCAGTTGGGGCAATCTCATTTCACACATTTCAGAAACAGAGAAACAGCAATGAAGTTAAGATTGAAGGATGGCATTATCATGTTTCTCTTCCGCATCCCCAATCTCATCCAATTTACCTTTTTAATTAGTTTCCTAACTTACCTATTCAAAATTTATATAATAAAAATTTATTAAAATAAAAATAAAAATAAAATGAGTTTATTTTTTTTTTTTATAAATTTTATTTACATTATTGGTTTAATTTTGAATTTTTAAACTTTGTTTGGTCCATTTTATGCAATTTCCCTAAATATAAATTATAATTTTATTTTAAAAAATAGTTTTTAATTATATATTTCTAATAAAATTATATAAAGTAATTTAAAATTGGTTAAATAACAATAAATCTAAATATGCCAATTAAAAAGAAAATTTTATTTCTAGTAATGGTGAGAATTTAAGTTACATTCTAACTTAAATTTAAAAATTATTAAATCTACCTCATTTCTATTATAATTAATTAAATTAAAATTTTAATAACAAAATTTTTATAAAAAATCATCAAACAAAATTTTTTAAAAATTATTAAATCTAAATAAATTTTTTTCTAATTTATTAAATGTAAAAATTAAAACTCTTAAGATTACAAAACAAAATTTTTTACGAATTCTTAAAACTATTAAAACTATTTTTTTTCCAAAAACTATAGATACAACTCAACATAATTAAAAATCATCAAATAAAAAAATTATGAACTATTTCTCAAAATACATAATTATTAAAAATTATTTAAATTGTGAAATATTAGGTAACAACATTAAAAATATAAATTACATCAAAAAATATTAAACCAAAAGAATTTTCAAAATCACTATCAAAACTCCAAAACCACTCCAAAAACAAAAACCTTTAGTTTTTTTTTTTTTTTAAATTTGAGGGTTGTTTTTCAAAACTTTTCAAAATCGGGTGTTTAAAATCAAACGTTTGAAAAATTATTTTTTTTCAATAACAATTAATTAAATATTAATAAAATAATTAAAACATATTATAATAATTATTACTTTAAATATTATTTTTTATTATAATATTTTAAAATTAAATATTTTTAAAATATTTTTTTTACTATTGTAGTAAGTATATTATTTCTTTAGTATATCATTTTATTTAATAATTGATATAAAAATAGTAAATGTTATTAAAAATATTATTTATTAGTATTATTAATAAATATTTAAATATTTAACCCCTTGTATTATTTATTTGAAGGTAATATTGTAAAATATATATTGTGAAAAATAAAAGAATAATTCTTTTAAGGTAATTTTTTATTTATAAGTCATAAAAAGTTTACTATAGAATTATATAGGCCAGTTTTGATGATGCCGGAAACGTGTGTGAATTGGCTGAAAGAGTATTGCGAATTGAATAAGAGGAACAATTCGTTCGCTCAATTGATTTACTGAAAAATATAATATCAAGTCTGCCTCTTAGAAACCCTAAACACCCCTTTTATAAGGCGTTACTCTTAGCCCTAACAAAATAATTCCAAAATTACGAAAAAACCCTTAAAATAATACAAGTTCAAAAAACCCCTCTAAACGATCCTGAAACACCGAAAGGCATCGTAGGTCATCGCCAAAGGCGATTAGTTTGATTCAGATTGCCGTTTCGCTTCAACCAGTCAAATTTGGGCCCTAAATTCCATACCCAAAATCAATGCCGAAAGCCCGGTGCATCATATTCTCCCCTGCTAGAAAGAAGATTCGTCCTCGAATCTAATTCATCTGCACCAACAGCAAGCTCTCCAAGTTCTTCTCCGTCTGTATGATAGGGCGATAAATCTGCTACATTAAAAGTCCCGGATACATTGTACTTACCCAGCAGCTCGATCTTGTACGCATTGTCATTTATTCGCTCTAGAACCTTGAATGGACCATCAGCTCGAGGATGTAATTTGCCAAACCTGCCAGCTGGGAATCGTTCTTTTCAGAGGTGAATCCACACGAGATCACCCTCTTTAAAGACCACTCTCTTCCGTCGTATATCCACTCTCTGTTTGTACTTCATGTTCTGCTTAGTAATTCTGTCATGAATTTCGGAATGTAGCTCCTTAATCTGTTTTACGTGTTCATCTACATCAGAACTGAACTGCTTGACTAAGGGTAAAGACGCGAGATCCAAAGGAGTAATTGGATTACGCCCATAGACTATCTCGAAAGGATTCTTGCCCGTTGTTCGGTTCTGTGACCAGTTATAAGCAAACTCTGCCTGAGGTAGCACCACGTCCCATTGTCGTGGATTATCACCAACCAGACTTCGCAGTAAATTCCCCAAGCTTCGGTTGACAACTTCTGTTTGCCCATCGGTCTAGGGATGATGAAATGAGCTAAATTGCAACTTGGTTCCCATATGCCGCCACAGAGTATGCCAAAAGTGACTTACAAACTTCACATCACGATCTGAGGTCATAGTTTTAGGGACTCCATGCAGCTTGACAATCTCCTGCAAAAATAAACGAGCAACCTGTGAAGCATCAAAGGTCTTGTTACAGGGAATAAAGTGGGCCATTTTGGAGAATCCGTTGACCACCACCATTATGGAATCTTTATTCCGCTGTGTCCTCGGCAACCCCAACACAAAATCAAGACTGACATCTTCCCACGGTGCAAGCGGAACAGGTAAAGGCATGTATAATCCAGCATTAGTACCCTTCATTTTGGCCACGTGACATACTCGGCACTTCTCCACAAAACGTGCCACATCACGCTCCATTCGAGGCCAGTAGAAATGCTCCCACAGCAAGGCCATCGTCTTATCAGTTCCAAATTGTCCAACTAAGCCCCCTGCATGACTCTCAGTAATAATGGACTCCCTTAAAGAACACATAGGGATACACAACCTATTTCCCTTGAAGAGAAAACCAGCCACTAACAAAAACTGTTGGAACGGACCTGTTTAACACTTCTTCCAGACATCTCCAAAATACGGATCATCAATATATAATTCCTTAAAAGAGTCAAAGCCCAAAACTTTTACCTGCATTGTAGACAACAGGGAATGTTTTCTGCTCAATGCATCTACCACATTGTTCATCACACCAGCTTTATGCTTAATTACGAAACCGAAAACCTGAAGCAGCTCCACCCACTTCGCGTGCCTAGCATTTAGTTTCTGCTGTGCATTAATATATTTCAGGGCTTCATGGTCAGAATATAAAACAAACTCCCTCGAAATAAGATAATGACGTCAATGCTCTAAGCTCCGTACTATGGCATAGAATTCTCTATCATATGTCGAATACTTCTTCTTTGCTTCATTCAACTTCTCACTGAAAAATGCCACCGGTTTATTTTTCTAACTCAGTACACCCCCAATACCCACGCCTGAAGCATCACAATGTACTTCAAAAACCTCATAAAAATCAGGAAGAACCAAAATCGGGGCTTCAGTTATCTTCTTTTTAGCAACAGGAATGCCGCTTCCGCCTTTTTGGTCCACGTAAACTTACCCCCTTTAGACAATCCATAAGAGGTGCAATGATAGTGCTGAAATCTCGGACAAACCTCCGATAAAAAGATGCTAACCCATGAAAGCTGCGTACCTCATGGATATTTTTCGGAGTTCCCTAACTTGTAATGGCCTCAATCTTCATCGGGTCTACCTGAATGCCTTCCTGCGATACTATATATCCCAAAAAAGTCACATGATTAGTTAAAAAGTGACATTTCTTCAAATTGGCATATAACTTCTGCTCCCTCAAGGCCTCGAACACTGCTCGTAGATACTGTAAATGCGTCTCAATCGAAGCACTATAAATCAGGATATCATCAAAATATACGACAACGAATTTGCCAATAAAAGAACGAAAAACCTGATTCATCAGTCTCATAAAAGTGCTCGATGCGTTAGACAATCCGAATGGCATCACCATCCACTCGTACAGGCCATCTCTAGTCTTGAATGCCGTTTTCCACTCATCTCCAGTTCGCATTCTGATTTGATGATACCCACTCCTCAAGTCTATCTTCGAAAAGACAGTAGCCCCATGTAACTGATCAATCAAATCGTCAAATCGCGGAATGGGAAAACGATACTTGATTGTAATTTTATTGACAGCTCTACTATTTACACACATTCTCCATGTTCCGTCTTTCTTAGGGACTAATAATGTTAGCACGGCACAAGGACTCATACTCTCCCTGATCGCACCCTTTTCCAGCAACTCCTGCACTTGCCGCTGTAGCTCTTCATGTTCCTTAAGGCTCATTCTGTATGCCGCCTTATTAGGAATAACAGCTCCTGGGATTAAGTGCATATGATGCCGAATGTCTCTCATTGATGGCAACCCAGGTGGCAACTCCTCCGGTACAACGTCAGCAAACTCCTCAAGTAAGGGCCTGACTTGTGAAGGGACTTCAGGACCCGCAGTATTTGGCTCTACCACTACAACAGCAAAAAGTTCAGGGGCACGCACCACCTCCTCCTAGAATTTTGATCTGGACAACAGATTATTCTGCACTTCTTTTCTCAAATCAGTAAGGCCCAGGGTAATAGCTCTACCATTCTTCTTGAAACTGTAGGTATTTCTAAACCCATCATGCTGCGTTTTTCTGTCAAATTGCCATGGCCTTCCCAACAAGATATGGCAGGCGTCCATGGGAATCACATCACACCACACCTCATCAACATATTTCTCGCCAATCGAAAACTGCACAAGACATTTCTTACTAACTTTCATCTCGCTCCCCTTTTTAAGCCACGACAGCTTATACGGTCGAGGGTGGTCCTCTGTTTTCAGCCTCAAGTTCTCCACCATAGTAGCGGAAACACGTTCTCGCAACTTCCCCTATATATGATCACAGTACATACTTTTCCACCACTAGTGCACTTAGTATGAAAGATATTATGCCTAAGCCACGACTCATCTTCCGTAATAGCAATATTTAAAACTCGACGAACGACTAAAGACTCACCAGAATCTGCATAAATCACTTCGTCCTGTTCTGGCCCCGCATCCTCTAGTTCACCATCAGATTCATCATAAGTTAGTTCTCCGTCATAGTTTGGATTCTCGACCAACGTCACAATCTGACGATTAGGACAATCTACAGCAAAGTGTCCTAACCCCTGACACTTGAAACAACGCTTAGCAGCAGTCCCTCCCTGCTATTTCCTGTGTTGCTCTGTTTCCCTTTCGCTGCAGGTTCAGAACTCGCACCCTTAACAGCGATTGGTGTCGATTTTATTGCGGAACTCTCTTATTTCCCTCGAAAACCTTTACCAGACCATCGATTCTGAAATTTGGATGCACTGCCTGTTCTTTTGCATTGCGACTCCACCTTTAAGGCAATCGACAGACATCCTCATACGTCCAATATTGTTGCAAATGGACAACGTCAGAAATCTCGGTTCGTAGACCAGCCAGAAACTGAGCCACAGTCTACTCTTCTTCCTCATCCACATCACAACGCATCCGCAACCGATTAAACTCCTCGGTATACTCCTCCACTGTCGAATTGCGCTGTTTGACATTGTGATACTCGATAAATGCCTCTTGCCGGTAATGACAAGGTAAGAACTTTCTTTGCAGCAATTTCATTTTGTCCCATCGTTTCACCTTCGATTTTCCTTCCCTAACACGCTGTTTTTTAACGTGTTCCCACCAAATCGAGGCATGTTGTCGCAACTTAATCGCCACAATTTTAACCTTCTCTTCCTCAGTGAAGTCCTTAATATCAAAAATCCTCTCCACAGTGCGCAACCAATCGATAAACTCATCAGGATGAGTCTTACCATCAAACTCAGGAATCTCGATCTTCATTCCAAAATTCCAAACAGGTGACCAATGTCCAGGTCGCATCCCCCAATTTCGCCCCGATTTCGAACCCAAAAAGGATTGACGTCTTCCTCCTCGTATTCGGATGTCGCATCAGATTCCTCACATTCGGATTGAACATCCAACCCCACCTGCGCGAGTTGTCGTTCCAAATCCCGGATCCGCTGTCTCTGTTCTTCAATTTCCACGTCTCGCGGGTCTTTGTGATGCGGTGGTTCGTCTACTTCAGGAACGACTCCACGCCCCTGACCACGACCTCGCCTTCCACCACGACTTCCACGATTATTTTCAGCCATCGAGTCAAAGCAACCAGAGCTCTGATACCAACTGATGCCGGAAACGTGTGTGAATTAGCTGAAAGAGTATTGCGAATTGAATAAGAGGAATAATTCGTTCGCTCAATTGATTTACTGAAAAATATAATATCAAGTCTGCCTCTTAGAAACCCTAAACACCCCTTTTATAAGGCGTTATTCTTAACCCTAACAAAATAATTCCAAAATTATAAAAAAACCCTTAAAATAATAAAAGTTCAAAAAACCCCTCTAAACGATCCTGAAACACCGAAATGCATCGTAGAACATCGCCTAAGGCGATGAGTTTGATTCAGATTGCCGTTTCACTTCAACACGTCAAATTTGGGCCCTAAATTCCATACCCAAAATCAATGTCGAAAGCCCGGTGCATCATTTGAAAAGTTTGCAAAACTAAAGTTTGATTTTCACTCCATAGGCCATTCACAGACTATGACCGTAATTCACAGACTGTGACCGTAATTCACAAACTGTGAGCGTAGTTCACAGAATTTGCGAATTGTAAAAATTTAGGGGTATTTTGGGAAACTCGATCTATAGAGTGAAAATCGAACTTTTAAAAGCTTGTTTTTATATATTTTTAAAAACGAACCTATAATTGTATTTTCAAATTTAAAATGCCCATTTAAAAGAATTTTCACTTCTTTTCTTTTAAAATGTTAGTTTAAATCATTTTATAATTGAATCCACTAATAGTGCTATTATTAAATATTTCATTGCCAAATATTATTTCATTAATCTGCTTACCGTAAATAGTTGATCAAACCTCTAATTGAATTCACTAACAGCTAACCACTATTGAATCCGCCAACCACTAACCGCTAGCAACCAATTGCCAAATAAACCGTAAGTCTTTATTTTACCGAGCTTTACATAATTTATTTTTTTTTATAAAGGGTGATTTCGCTATCTCACGGAGAGAATCATCTCTTCACTCTCCCTCCTCTGCTCTGTCTCTCCTCTCTATTTCTTGGCATTGAATACCTTCACCTCTTATCTTTCAGTCCTCCATTATTCGCACTACTGCATTTCCTATTACCTTCTCCCACTTAAAACCATGAAAACCCTAATTTCGCAAACCCAAAATTCACAACTTTCCAATTTCAACTTCTCAACTTCTATCTCCCTTATATGTCCTCAGCAACATCGCAATTCGTACTTGGCATGCAAGGTCTTGGTGTTGAGATAGATATGTGTTTCTTTGACTTCTTTCATCAAGTGATTTTTCTAGATTTTGTTGTTTATGCAGTGGAATTGAGTTTGTCCATACTTTTGTATTTGGTTCTTGATTATAATACAACTAGACCACCCCTCATTGGTATTCATTCATATTGTTAGGAAATTTCCGGTTTTATCCCAATTTGTTCCTAGTTTCTAATTCGATTCAACCAAAATAATCAGTCCAAAAAGAAAGACAATTTTTAACGTAGTCGGCAAATTGCCTAATCCACGGAAAGATAACAAGTTTACTAAGAGAAATAAGAATTACAAGTCATTAAGACAACACTCTCTCTCCACATAAAATTACTTTTTTTCTCAACCAGCATCTCTTTTAGGCGAACAACTCCACCATAGCGAGACAACCCCAAATCAAAATCTCCTTAATGGCGAGACAACCCAATTCGAAATCTCCTTAATGGCGAGACCCCAACCTCAACTCGAAATTTCCTTATGGCGAGACCCCAACCTCAATACTCGAAATCTCCTTAATGGCGAGACCCCAACCTCAACTCGAAATTTCCTTATGGCGAGACCCCAACCTCAATACTCGAAATCTCCTTAATGGCGAGACCCCAACCTCAACTCGAAATCTCCTTAATGGTAAGACCCCAACCTCAACTCGAAACATACCTCAAAATCGAATCGACCCCAACCTCGAAATCTCCTTAATGGCGAGACCCGAACCTCAATACTCGAAATCTCCTTAATGGTGAGACCCCAACCCCAATGATCATTACCACTACGAGTATGACCCAACTCCAATGATCACCACCCTAGAGGGATGAGATTCTCAATACGATGATCACCACCCCTCAAAGGGATGAGATACTTTTTTCTTCATGAGACAACTCTATTTATAATGATATCAAATATACTTTCCTAATTTGTTTTGTTTTCAACTAAGGAATACAATCAACCAAATTAGGAAAATCAAATATTTCCAAAATAAAGAATCAAACAATTAGGAAATAGACCAAAACTCAAAATAGCAAAACCTTCCTAAAATGAATTTATTGTACCAAAGTAACTAACTGTGAGCGGCACGACTTGAAACTCAAAACTTCTGCATGCTACTATCTCAATCGATATTCATTCATGTCCTATACATAGCAAATTTATTTTGCAACATTAAGCAAATAAATGTAAAGTTTAATACACCATATAGGGATAGCATAGCATAGCATAGCATAGCATAGCATAGCATGACCATTATCAGCCTAAATGAGTTGAAGTCTAACATTAGTTAAATAGTATTATAACAGTGCACCTATGGTTAAACGACAATTAGACTAAAACAATATTCAGACAGATTGATCCAAATAATGTGCTTGACCAGTAACGAGTACCATCACTCTGGGCTCTAATATTCTTTTATTGCAACACGCAAAATAGGTATCTGAAATTTATAAATACAGCAACAAAGATTATTAAGCTGAGAAGCCATTGTACATGAAGAATCAACAGCTCTAGGCGCATTTTCCTCTGCAACTGCTCTCTCAACAACACCCCTCAGTTTGATCCAATTTCTGTTGATAATGCAGCACACCAACATAGTTCCGAAGCTATTAAGACTTCCAATTGTGGACAAAAGTATATAAACTTATGCATTCTAATTAATAAAATGAAGTTTTTGAACTGAAAATTGTTGGAGCTACACAAATGAGTGCAACTCCTCCAAAAATAGATGTATGCCGTTTGAAGTGGCAAGCACACGGTATTCTTTAGTAAAAGGCGAAAGAATAGTTCGCTTTGTGCCTACCACACGGCTCCATGAAATTCATCTCTGACATTGCTCCATTTTTATATCACATTCTTGTGGAGGGATTTTCTGGTTACCCGATGTGGGATACAGTAATGGACAAAAAACTTGGGTTCATTTTGAGATTTGCTGCCAAGAACAAAATAAGTTTTATTATGTTGTGACTTAGCTAGAGTGCAAGTTTATATATATATACATATATATATATATATATAAATAATAGTTAACCATCAACCAAATGTACATGAGTGCTAAAGCAAGTCAAGATATAGAGAGATTGAACTATGAATTGATGGGATTATTTCAGGCCCAAGCAATTTTCCACGCCATGTATGCATGCTATGGATAGGAGCTGATTTCTGTTCTGTTTGGATCTGTTGTGTAGTTCTCTGGGTGTAAACAACTACATAATTTAGTGCTATTAATGTGACTGAAAATGAAGCTTAAATAATACTAATCGATGGTTGAATTGAGATCAAACAAACAGCTTGATGACTATGTATTGCAGGGCTTTACCCAAAAGGGAGCCCTTCCAGAAATTCTCGAAGGCCAAGGCGGAACCCAGGCCTAAGAGGGGGTTTGGAAATAGTTTTCAACCAGCAATAGACGCGCCTCGGTTAGAACCTCACTAGCTGCGTCATTGCCCCAAGCGCAAAGATAATTTGACTGTTCATTTTCACCAACGTTTTATACTCTCTCTTGCTCACTCTCTGCTTCTTATTCGCCAATGTGGGATTCTGTCAACCCCTTCTCTCCATTGTGTTATGATAATATATATTTTTAATTTTATATAATTAAGTAAATTTCTATTAAAGTTTATAAATATATTATTATTTAATATTTTAAAATTGTATATATATATATATATACTAAACTATTTTATATAAATATTGAATTATATTAATTGGTATTCCATTAAAATAATAAAAATAAAAAATATGGTTTATTTTTAAAAATTTGAAGATAATTGAAGATTTAAATATTTTTTAAAAATATTAAACGGCATATTTTTAATTAAAAAATTTAAAAATAAAAACTAATAAATATATTTTTATGATTAATTTAAATGAATATTATTATTATATATGTGTGCGTGAAATAATATGTTACTTGTGAATTTAGTTTTTATTTTTTAAATGTAAATACTATTTGGAATAATCATCACATCCCTATAATTTAAAATATAAAAATTTTTAAAAATTTAAAATGATTTCAATCAATTAATTTGATAATATTCCATTGGAATAAAAATGAAAAAAAATACATATTAAATCTAAATGTAACGTATCTTATTTGTAAAAGGAATGTAGCCGAGAGAATTAGCTTTTCCCGCCTATTTTTTATATAATAATATAGTATTAAATTAAAAGCTAATAAATGATTATATTAATTAATATTAAATTTTATTTCGACTCTTAATAAATACATACATGTATTTAGATAGTGATAAAAAATTTCATTCATTGAACTATGAATGGAAGAATTTTAAGCATGCTACGTAGACAAGCTTGGGAACGATTTTATATAGATATATAGATAAAAATACATAATACTATATATATATGTATATATATATATTTTAAAAAATATTAATGTAAAATACTTAAAAAGTTAAATAGAATATGGACAAACAATCATTTTTTTTAAAAAAAATTATAATAGAAAAATAAAAGAAATATAATAACTTCGTACATATATCAAGAATAAAAAGCTTGACCATACATAAGATGTGTCCACATCAATTTTTTAATTTTTTTTTAAAAAAAAATTATGACATGTGAACCTATACTTCTATTTATGTTTCTCGATATATGCACCGTCACCATGAAGCTTTCAAATCCTACATTCTCCAACTTCCAATCCATTACTCCAACCATTCCTTAATATGCCATCAAAATTCGATCCAATTAGGTTGTTGATGTCTTCATTTGCATCATTAGTGGTGAGGTTGAAGCAAGTTGAAGCGCAAATTGTCTTACTCTTAAGACTGATCCTCTCCATCCCTCTTAAAAAAAATAGACAAAAAAAGTATATCTAAAACTAAATTTGTGGGATTTGAGAGATGAGAATGTGAGGGAAAATTAGGTTAGAGTAATCTCTACTTATATCATTTTCACTCGGTATTTAATTAAGGGAGGGTTAAAGGAAGAGGAAGATAAAAAGATAAATAAACGAAAAGGATAGACATATGGACAGAATGTATAATTAAATGGTTATTTAAAGATAGACAATTAAAAAACAATCAATTTCAATTATAAGAAAAAGAGAGGGATCGTTTAAATGTTTTCAATAAAAAAAAACCATTTATACATAGATGGACTATTCATTATTAAATAAGAAAGAGAAATGTAAGAAATGACAAAACCAAAACTTCAAATTTCTCTCTATTTTCAACCCAATAGTGAATTCTCATGCATGCCATATAGGCAACTTTTGGAACTCTTATATATATATAGATAGATATTTTAAAAAATTATAATAGAAAAATAAATAAAATTTGATATCTTTCAACATTCATTTTTTTTTTAAATTTATGATAAAAAAAAAACAATTCAATAACATGTGAAGTTATAATTCCTTTTATATTTCTCGATATTTGTTCGACCACTATTAACCTTCCAACTCTATCATCTTCGACTCGCAATCCACTCCAACCATTTGTCAAGATGCTGCGAGAATGCGACCCAACTTAAGTCGTTCACGTTTTCTTTCGCATCATTAGTGGTGAGGTTAAAGCTGTAAATTCTCACACTCCAAAGATTGATCCTCTCGATTTTTCTCCAAGAAGATATATATATATATATATATATAACTAAATTTGTAGAACTTGAGAGGTGAAAATGTGTGGGAAAATTAGATGGCTTTGATCTCTATTTGTATAATTTTCATTCTATGGTTAATTGAGGGGAGGAAGATGAAGAGAGAAAGAAATATGAATGATAAATATATGGAAAGTTATTCGAAGAGATACGGTTTAATAGTAATCATTTTTCATTATAACAATCCATTGATTTTTATTATATGTTTTCAATAAAAAAAATACCATTTATATAAAGAGTTTGTTTGAGATTGCTTCTGCTTTTGACTTTTGTTTAAAGAAGAAGAGAAGTGGAAGCCATTTTAAGGAAGTTAATATTTTTTATTTCATCTGGAGGAGCTTTTAGGAGGGCAAAAGCACTTCTACCAGTTATCCAAACACCATCTGAAATAGCTTTCAGAAGCCAAAAGCCAAAAGCAGTCTATCCAAACAGGTACAAAGTGGGTCATGAATTATTTTAGAATATATTGAATTTATATTATGTGTGGGTCATGGATCATTAAATGAAGAGAAGAGATGAAAAAAAGACAAAATAAAATCACGTCTATGTTAATTCTTCTCAAAATCTCATCAAAATATCGCTCAGATTCAAAAATACCGAAAATGATTATTTTTCCACCCAACGCAGAACTCTCAGAGTGCCATGCCAGCTTCATGGGGCTTGCTGGAATTTCTGCTTTATAATATATATATATATATAGAGAGAGAGAGAGATTAGAGAACCGAGTAAAATATATTGTTGACAAAAAATATAGAACACGAAATAGAGATTTCAAAGAAAATTGAGAGTAATGCTCTCTTTGATTTATTGATACAGTCGGACCCCTCTATAACAGCCATTCTCTATAACAGCAATTCACTATAACAACTGAATTTTTTTCGGAACTAATTTTTTCAATCCTCTATAACAACAATTTGCCTATAACAACAACAACCGTAATTTGAATAGAACACTCTGTATAAAACCCATCCTCTATAATGGCCTTATAAAATATAGTACATTTTTTTAAAATAAAATGATATAAAAATTTAAATAATTATTGTAATTAACTTCAACAAATTAAATAATTTTTGTAAATGTTTAATAACTAAAAATATGAAGAAGAAAAAATTGCATAAGTAATGATATTGAATATGATTGAATTTAAAAGACTTCATAATTATAAATAATTAATGAAAATAATTTGAAACATTAAAACTTAGATAATCCGCAGCGCTCGTCTCTGAAGGTGTCTCTCATCTGACAAAAGAGACTCTGCATGGTCTCGCCGCATTGGATTGCCTTCAAAGTAAGACAATTGACTACCTTTTATTGAAAGCTTAGACCAAAATATTAGTTAATTCAAGTATTGCATTACTAGTAAGATATTGGAATCTTCCAAACAAGCTATTATCGTAGACTTTTTCCACCATATTTGAATAAATTTAACTTTAAAAATGTTCTAAATTATGCATCTTTTATTTAGTGTTTAATTTTTTCAAAAAAAAATTACTATAAATTGATAACAGCCAAGTGAGATCTATGGCCTTTATAAGCCGTTATATGCAAATAACAGCCATTCACTATAACAGGCAAAAAAATGTCAGACAAACTGTGCCATTATAGAGGGGTTTGACTTGCTTTATTACTTCATCTAAACTGATAACATGCGGTGCTTTAATATAGACTTTACATCAACTGTTTCAATAATTATTTGCCTATAATATAAGAAGTTATTCAATAATATTAAAGATAAAATTTAACAACAATAAAGATAAGAAAATAGCCTGCAGACTCGGAATTTACTTTGAATCAGTCATTAATACGCCCCCTTGATTCAAAGTCGGATACTCCAAATAGTGCTCTCAAATAGCAAAACATGTCCTTTGATAAACTGTTTGTCAATATATATGGTACTTGTTCACGAGTATCACAGTACCTATAGGAAATTTCATTTGCTGCAACTAGATCATGAATAAAGTGGTAACTGTTGAGCCAATTTGAGAAATAGGAAAAGTCAAAGGTTTTGCAATCCCATATCGGGCAAGAAAACCTTTGTGTTGCTTTTTGCAAGTATAAAAGGAGTTTAACTCCTTTGTTTTATTAACACAAAATTCAATTTGTTTGTATACTATTTGAGAGGTATAAAGTGGTTCTCTTGGAGATCTTTCTGGAGATAGTATTATTAGGAATTGAGGGTGTATGAGAGAAATATTTGTATGTTATATGGTATAATAATTTTCATATAGCGAATATTTTTTGAGTGGTTCGTGGTTTTTCTCCAATTAGAGAGTTTTCCACGTTAAATTCTTATGTTATTAGTTTTTATTAAATTTCTCTGTTATTTTCTACTTGGAGTGGTCCGGAGAGATGGAAATCGGTCCTTGATTTCCTAACAAGTGGTATCAGAGCTTTCCGTGTAGAATAATTCTTTGAAATTTTCGCATGCTCTGTGGTTGCAGCTTTGTCTGATCTTCCATGTTAGAAAAAATTTTCTGCCATAGAATTATTGGATTCAAGCAGAAGAAGCTTTGCTTGCGGTGGAGTAGCAAAGAGAGTTAAAGGAGTAGCAAAGACAGTCAAATTCTAGTGGAGTTAGATTGTGGTGTACCACTCTTTCCTGGGAACTAATTTAGTGGGTACTTTCCATTTTTATTAGTAATTTATTAACACAAAATAAGTATGGGGACAAAATTTGAGATTGAGAAATTTGATGGGAGAATTAATTTTTGCTTGTGGCAAGTACAAGTCAAGGATGTGTTAATTTAGTCTGGATTATACAAAGCTTTAAAGGGAAGACAAATCAGCAAACAGGATTAAGAAAAATCTAAAAGCAGTAAAGACTCAGAAAAATTCAAAGTTAGTGATGAAGGATGGGAAGAGCTAGATATGAAAGCTGCAAGTCAGATTCGCTTGTTTTAGATAAAAATATTCTTGCTAATGTGATTGGATTGTCCACAACAAAGGAGTTGTGGGAGAAATTGGAAGAATTGTACCAAATTAAAAGTATTTCAAATAGGCTATATTTGAAAGAGCAGTTTCATTATTTGCAAATGGATGAAGGTGCAACTATTTCTGACCACCTGAGTAAGCTGAATGGGATTGTTTCTGAATTGGAATCTATTGGAGTGAAAATTGATGATGAAGATAAGGCGCTTCTACTCATCTAGTCTCTTCCATCTTTCTATAAACACATATAACCTATCTTAATGTATGGGAAGGAAAATGTGATTTTCTCAGAAGTGACAAGCAAATTGATTTCTAAGGAAAGAAGACTGAAGGATGGAGATGATAAATCTCATGAAAGTTAAGCTCTTATTTCTAACGGAAGAAGGAAGAAAGGTAAAAACTCCATGAAGAATGTAGTTTGTTGGAATTGTCATCAACCTCGACATGTCAAGATTAAATGTCCAAGTGATGGGGCAGATTCGGCTAAAATTTCTAAAGGAAAAATAGTTATTGCCAATGCAGTCTCCCCAGAGTAGGGAGATGATGGATTTGTCTTGTAATAAAGATGAAGATTCTCATGGCATGATTGCTACCGTTAAAGTTGCCATGAAAGAGGATGTTTAGTTGGTAGCTGGTCCATAAGTTTGTACATGGGCATTCGTTGATAAGTGCTGCAAGGTATGTGGTGGAAAAGGATGTTGATGGCTAGTGGACTCTCAAGAAATCAGCAAGAGGGTTGCACCATAAGTTATTAGCAAATTTTTTTCGACATGAGCCGAAATTGAAATTCTTGAAATTGGGAAGTGATTTCAAGTGAAAATTCTTAGATTGGTGATATTCAATCTAAGTGGAGGTACTCTTTATGGTGAGAGTATGATAATTCTTAACATTAGAATTATGATTGTTAGTAGCAAACAAAGTAAAGGCTGCAACTTCAGATGGTTGGCCGAGTTTAGAGTCATGTGGAGAGCAGATTGTGTTATGTGTAGCAGGACAACCGTAAAGGCTAACAGATTGCACTTTTCTTCTTTTCAAAGGTGGAGATTTGTTGAGTCGGTTTGAGGGTGTAATAATTTCCGTATGGTGAATATTTTTTTGAGTGGTTCGTGGCTTTTCTCTAATTAAGGAGTTTTTTACGTTAAATTCTTGTGTTATTTTTTTATTAAAATTCTCTGTTATCTTTTGCTTGGAGCGGTTTGGAGGGACGGAAATCGGTCCTTGATTTCCAAATAGTAACGAAGATCAATGTCTTTTGTTCTACTGTGATATGTAGGATTCTTAGTCAGAGAGATTGATGCTTTGTTGTCGCAAAATCTCTAAGTTGCTCATTCTTGCTTATGTTGAAGATCAACTAACACTCTATTTAGCCAAATAGCCTGACAAGCTGCTGAAGTTGTTGCACTGTATTCAGCTTCAGAGGTCGATAATGCTATCGTAGCTTATTTTCTTGAACTCCAGGTAACTGGTCCAGATCCTAAAGTAAACACACTTGCTAATACACTTCGTCTATCATCCAAGGAACTTGCCCAATCACTATCCATAAATCCAACTAGTTTGAAATTACAAACTTTTGAGTACTTGATTCCATAGCCCATAATTCCTACAATAACTCAATACTTTGTTTGCAGCTCCATAATGATTCTTGGATGGTTGTTCCACGAGTCTTGAGATAACACCGACCGAAAATGCTATATCAGATCGAGTATGGGTCAAATAAATCAAGCCTCCCACTAAGCTTCTGAACTCTATAGGATCCACCTTTCTAGCGTCATCCTTATGTTGCAACTTTTCATTGATGTTCATTGGTGTATCTGCTGACTTGCTATTCAACATGCTAAATTTTTCTAATAAATCTCTGGCATATTTTCTTTGGGAGATAAAAATTCTATCTTCAATTTGATGAACCTCAAAACTAAGAAAATAAAGTAGCAAACTCATATCTGACATCTCAAACTTACTTATCATTTGTGTTTAGAAGTCATCAACAAGAGAACTAGAGGAACTCGTGTAGATGATGATATCATCCACATAAAGACAAACAATGATAAAGTCTTGGCTACCTTTTCTTTTGATGCACAAGGTGGACTCACTTTCGCTTCTTATATTCCCTTTGTCTTGAAAGTATCCATCAATCTTACTGTACCAAGCTCGAGGAGCTTGCTTTAAGCCGTACAATGCTTTCTTTAGTTTATATACCTTTGTTTTATTGTCTTGTAATACAAACCCTTCTTGCTATTGAACATAGACTTTTTCATGTAGATCCCCATTTAAGAAAGCAAACTTGACGTCAAACTGCTAAATAGACCGTTGTAGTTGTGCAGCCAGAGCTAAAACAATTCGCACGATTTCAAAACGAGCTACTGGTGAAAAATTTTCTTTGAAATCAATACCTTTTTGTGCATAATCTTTTGCTACAAGACAGACTTTATACTTCTGTATGTTCCCATCTGCTGCATATTTGGTTTTGAACATCCACTTCAATCTAATTGTATTTTTGTCTTTCGGTAAGTCCACCAACTCTTATATTGGATTCTTCTCAATAGCATTAATTTCCTCCACCATTGCTATTTGCCATTCTGCTTTTCCAATTGCATCTAAAAAATGTAAAGGGTCTGAAAATGTAAGGGCAAACTGACAAGATGCATAGATATCTGACAATGATCTATAAGTTTGTTGTGGTGTCTCAGTTGAGATGTCTCCAGAACTAGTCATAGAATTTCTGCCTTCCGTTGAAGTTGATGAACTTGATGGTTTAGGCAATTCTTGCCTTTCCTATGTAGAGACTGTAATAGGAATATGAGCCTCTTGGTGCTCCAAATTTTCTGCTTTGGTCTAATTCCAGCTTGCAGTCTCATAAAAAATAATATCCATTTGAATGAAAAACTTTATAGTAACAGGATTGTATAACCTGTAAGTTTAAACTGTGTATAATAACCAGTAAAAATACATTTTTCAGATTTGTTATCAAGCTTTTGACGAGCTTAAGAATGTACTAATGCATAAGCAACACATCCAAAAACGTGCAGATGACTTACAGTATGTTTCCTTTTGTGCCAAGTTTCATATAGGGTGATTTGGCAACAACTCAAGAACTAAGCATGAATCACCTCCGAATCAATAGATGTTCCCAAACCTAAATTCAATCAATCTACAAGAACCCTTCACCCCTAAAACAGCAAGGAATTGGTAACAAAGAGTATAGGATGTGAAAGAATTGAATTAACGCCACAAGTCAATACTTACTTGATAAGTTGAATCAATCCTTAAAGTAAAATAGTCTGGAATTAAACCTTTATACTCTCAAAAATATTTTCTAATCAAGTCTGCCGCCAACGCACATAAAGAAGGGTTTAAATACCCTTTACAAATCAAACCCTAAAAAAAAACCTAAAAATCTTAAAGGCTGGGCTATTAATCAGAGGCCCAAAACTAATTAATTCATGCACATGACTTTTAAGTGAGGCACATGCATATTAAATACAGATCAGAATATTTTAAAGCCCAACATAATAAAAGAAGCCCAGATAAAGATAGCTAAGCCTAAGCCCATTTGGTTAGACTTGTGCTTTAGATATTTGGCCAAGTGTTTTAGCCTTCTGGACTTGATTCCTCTAATGTGCATAAACACCTCGGCATCTCTTGAAGTTCTTCCCCAAGCTTGATCATCATATCCTCTTGAAGTTCTTGTGAAATCAATGCTTGTACATAAATCTGAAGTCGTGCTTTGAGTTTAGAAGAGCGTGATCTTGTAATTGGACCTGCTGGCATCATCAAGACTTCATCATTGCTTTGGTGAGTTGCATCATTCCCTCCCTCTTCAAAAGGATTCGACCTCGAATCAGAACCTACATTGATAAAAGGAGACAAATCAGAAACATTAAAAGTAGCACTAACACCATACTCACCTAGTAAATCCACCCTATAGGCATTATCGTTGGTGCGCTCAAGTACTTGGAAAGGACCATCGCCTCTAGGATCGAGCTTCGACTTTCTTTGCTTAGGAAATCTTTCCTTTCTGAAATGTACCCAAACCCAATCTCCAGGTTCAAACTTCATCACCCTACGCCATTGGTTGGCCTTTTGAGCATACTTCTTGTTCTTGTCCTCAATGTGCTGCCTAGCTTTCTCATGTATTGTTTTAACCACTTCTGCTTTTTGCTTCCCATCTATATTAACAATCTCATTCAAGGGCAAAGGCAACAAATCCAATAGAGTTAATGGGTTAAAACCATAAACAATCTCAAATGGAGAATAACCTGTAGAAGAATGTATGCTCCTATTGTAAGCAAACTCTATCAGAGGTAAACAATCTTCCCAAGTTTTAAAATTTTTACCCACAACAGCACGCAATAAAGATCCTAAAGTTCGATTAACCACTTCAGTTTGGCCATCAGTTTGAGGATGACAAGTAGTAGAAAATAACAACTTAGTCCCCAATTTACCCCATAAAACACGCCAAAAGTGGCTTAAGAATTTAGAATCTCTGTCAGAAACAATTGTTTTAGGAATGCCATGCAATCTAACCACATCCCTAAAGAACAAATCAGCAATATGTGCAGCATCATCAGATTTATGACATGCAATAAAATGAGCCATTTTACTAAATCTATCCACTACAACAAAGATGCTATCACAACCTTTCCTGGTCCTAGGTAATCCTAACACAAAATCCATAGAGATATCAACCCAAGGACTATTAGGAACAGGTAGAGGGGTGTACAACCCGTGAGGCTGCACCTTGGACTTGGCTTGCCTACATGCTATACAACTAGAGCAAACTCTCTCAACATTCTTTTTCATGTTAGGCCAATAAAAATGCTCTTGTAATATATCAAGTGTTTTAGCAATACCAAAATGTCCCATCAAACCACCATTATGAGACTCCTTAACAAGCAATTCACGCATAGAACATGTAGGAATACAAAGCTTGTTATCTCTAAATAAATACCCATCATTCCTATAAAACTTCTTAAAGGCAACTTCTTCGCATGCATCATACACATTGGCAAAATCAGAATCTAATTTATACAATTCTTTTATATACTCAAATCCAATCAGCTTAGAACCAAGAGAAGAGATCAGAGCATACCTTCTAGATAATGCATCAGCAGTCACATTTTCTTTACCTTGTTTGTATTGCACAACATATAGGAAAGTCTCTATGAACTCCAGCCACTTAGCATGCCTTTTATTCAACTTACCTTGGCCTTTAAGGTGTTTCAAACTTTTATTGAAAGCATGTTCCTGCGCCTCACCCTAAATAAAACCTACCTCCTTTTTAACAATCTCTGTCAATGGGGCTGCTATAGAGCTAAAATCCTTGACAAATCTCCTGTAAAAACTAGCAAGTCCATGAAAAGATCTTACCTGAGAAATACTTGTAGATCGTGGCCACTCCTTGATTGCCTTGATCTTCTCTTGGTCCACCTCAACCCCATTAGAAGAAACAACATAACCAAGAAAAGTAACACGATCCATGCAAAATGTACACTTTTTCAACTTCGCATACAACTTTTCTGCCCTAAGTGCATCTAACACAGACTTAAGATGCTCAATATGCTCATCAATGCTTTTGCTATAAATCAGTATGTCATCAAAATATACCACAACAAATCTACCAATAAAAGATCTCAACACATGATTCATCAATCTCATGAAAGTGCTAGGGGCATTAGTTAACCCAAAAGGCATCACCATCCACTCATATAAACCATGTTTTGTTTTAAAAGCAGTTTTCCACTCATCACCAATTTTCATTCTAATCTGATGGTAACCACTCATTAAATCAATCTTGGTAAATCCACAAGCACCATGCAATTCATCAAGCATATCTTCTAACCTAGGTATAGGATGACGATACTTTACCGTTATCTTATTAACAGCTCTACAATCTACACACATGCGCCAACTCCTATCCTTCTTAGGTACTAGAATAACCGGTATAGCACAAGGACTCAAACTTTCTCTTATATGCCCCTTTTGCAGCAACTCTTCAACCTGCTTTTGGATTTCCTTAGTTTCTTCTGGGTTAGCTCTATAAGCTGGTATGTTTGGAATTTATGCTCCGGGCATGAAATCAATTTGATGCTCTATTCCCCTAATAGGTGGCAACTCCTTGGGTAGGTCTTCAGGAAAAAGGTCTCCATATTCCCGCAACAAAGAAACAACACAACTAGGCAAACTTGGGTCAAGGTCAGATTCATTAAAGTAAGCTTCCTTGTACAAGAGTACAAACAAGCATCGACTTTCCTTATAAGCAACCCTTACATCTCTCATTTTTGCATAGAAGTTTTGTTTTTTTCTGCCTTCTCTCTCATTTGGGCCTTTTAATTGAATTTATTTTGAGGCCTCTTTCCCCTATTTTCTTCTCTCATTCCCTGCCTCATCGTCTCTCTTTTCTTTTATTTTCAATTTCTGCTCTCCTTTTGCAAGGCTCTCAGCCTTCCCCGAATTTTCGTCAATTCTTGTTTTTCTTGAGTCTTTTCAACCTTCCTTTGTTGCATTGCTTCCATACTTCTTTTCAATTGCATTTGGTCTTCATAGACCTCTTTTAGTAGCAATAGAGCAAGAACAAACTTCTGATTCCCCATGGAAAATGAGTACCTATTCTTAAATCCATCATGTAACACTCTCCTATCATATTGCCAAGGTCTACCAAGCAATAAATGACTTGCATGCATAGGTACAACATCACAAAGAACTTGATCAGAATACTTACCAATGGAGAAATTCATAAGAACTTGTTTATTCACCTTGATTTCTCCCATGTCATTCAACCATTGCAGCCTATACGGTCTTGGATGCCTCAAACAATCCAACCCTAGTTTTTCTACCATCATTGTGCTAGCTACATTAGTGCAACTTCCCCCATCAATTATCAGGCTACAAATCTTTTCATTCACTAGGCACCTAGACTGAAAAATATTTTCTCTTTGCTCAAGTCCATCTTCCCTTGCTTGAGCATTCAAAACATGCCTAGTAACAAGTAATTCACCCCTGGGTGTATCCTCAACTTCCACATCTAAATAATCCTCCAATTTAGGCATTGAATCAGAATCATTTTCATCACTACCCTCATCTTCAGAAATAACTTCCCCACTTCTTACAACCATTGTTTTCTTATTCGGACATTGAGAAGTAATATGACCAACACCAAGACATTTAAAGAATTTAATAGATCTATGCTTTTCTGAATTAGAATGAGAAGAACTAGAAGTTTTTAAAGTACCTTTCAGATCTGTCTTGTTCTTCTCTTCTTTTGACTTATCCTTGTACTTCTCATCTTTCTTGGACCATTTGGAGTTCCAATTTGCTGTAGAGCTCGAATAAGAAGTCTTGCTGGGCCCTTTGTACTTGAGCTGCTTCTCTATCTTCATAGCCATGTTAACCATCTCCTCTAACTCAACGTAATGGTGCAGCTCAATGACGTTTGCTATGTCTTTATTTAAACCAATCAAGAAACGTGCCATGGTAGCCTCCCTATCTTCTTCTACATTCGCCCTAATCATGGCTATCTCCATCTCTTTATGGTATTCTTCAACACTTCTACACTCTTGTCCAAAGTTTGGAGCTTTTGATGTAGCTCCCTATAAAAGAAGCTAGGTACAAATCTTTTCTTCATTACCCTCTTCATCTCAGCCCAAGTCTCAATAGGATCCTCTCCATTCCTTCTTCTATTCAAAACAAGCTGATCCCACCAAACAAGTGCATAGTCATGGAATTCCACAGCAGCCAGCTTCACCTTTTTTTCTTCTGAGAAGTTATGACATTCAAAAATCATTTCTACAATTCTCTCCCATTCCAAATAAGTTTCTGGATCATTTTTGCCTTGGAAAGAGGGTATTTTCATCTTGATACTAGCCAAGTTTCTATCAACATGTTCAACTCTATCTTCTCTCATTGCCTTAATTCGGCCTCTATAACCTCTTCCTCTTCCTCTATCATTTCTTGCTCCAGTTCTGTCAAATCTAGCCCTATTCCATTCTTCTCCATCCCTTCTATCTTTATATTCATCCTCATAGTCTGAAGGCACTGGAGTTAGTTCCCGTTCATTTCGCCTTTTTACTACACCATTAGTTGGAGACTCTATTTGCAACTCTCTAATGGCCTGATCTTGCCTATCAAATTTATCACTAACATCTCTGAACATGTTCTCAATCCTTTAGAACTGTTGTTGCATTGGCTGCAATGTAAAGAATGTGGTTTGCTCAGCCTCACTATTCTTTTCCTCCTTGTCACTACTTTTAACTTCATTTGAAGTACTCATGATGTAAAACCTGCAGGAAAAAAAATTAGAATAGTTCCTCACACACTCCCTCATGTGTTTCACTCCAAGTCAGAATGGATACCCTCGTGTTTCACTAAAAAATATGGCTTTTACCCTCAATGAGCTCACCTACTCTTGCCTTTTCCCACTCTAGATTCAAGCATAGTTTTACTTGTCCAGATTGATTACTACTAACCAATAAGCATAACAGCAACACAGTTCAATAGAAGGAAACAAAGAATACCTAAAGAAATGAAGAAAGAACAAAACTAGATGCAATTTACTGTTAAGACGAAAAAAGAAATGAAAAAAAAAAACTGACAAAATATTAGTCACATACGAGATGAAGAAAATGTATGTGGATGTTCTTTTTTTTTTTAAAGGAAATTGAGCCGGGAAGGAATAATTCTAAGAGAGAATAAGAACAAACAAGAAGAAAGAGATTATGAATGGTTTAAACAACGTGAGTTTCTCTTCTGGTCTTCTTTTTTTCTCTATCACGTTTTTTTTAGATTTTTTTTTCACAATTTTTTTTCAGATTTTTTTTTCAGGATTTTTTTTCAGATTTTTTTCCACGATTTTTTTTTCCAGAGTTCCACACTTTTTTTTCCTCTGACTTTTTTCCACGATTTTTTTTTCTTTTTTCTTTTTTTTTTAAATAAACAGCTGAAATAACAATACCAGAAAAGAACAGACAGAAAATTAAAGAGAAAAAAAAGATTTAATTTAACCTAGGCTCTGATACCAAAAATGATACAGCAACAACTCAAGAACTGAGCATGAATCACCTCCGAATCAATAGATGTTCCCAAACCTAAATTCAATCAATCTACAAGAACCCTTCACCCCCTAAACAGCAAGGAATTGGTAACAAAGATTATAGGATGTGAAAGAATTGAATTAACGCCACAAGTCAATACTTACTTGATAAGTTGAATCAATCCTTAAAGTAAAATAGTTTGGAATCAAACCTTTATACTCTCAAAAATATTTTCTAATCAAGTCTGCTGCCAACGCACATAAAGAAGGGTTTAAATACCCTTTACAAATCAAACCCTAAAAAAAAACCTAAAAATCTTAAAGTCTGGGCTATTAATCAGAGGCCCAAAACTAATTAATTCATGCACATGACTTTTAAGTGAGGCACATGCATATTAAATACAGATCAGAATATTTTAAAGCCCAACATAATAAAAGAAGCCCAGATAAAGATAGCTAAGCCTAAGCCCATTTGGTTAGACTTGTGCTTTAGATATTTGGCCAAATGTTTTAGCCTTCTGGACTTGGTTCCTCTAATGTGCATAAACACCTCGGCATCTCTTAAAGTTCTTCCCCAAGCTTGATCATCATATCCTCTTGAAGTTCTTGTGAAATCAATGTTGTACATAAATCTGAAGTCATGCTTTGAGTTTTGAAGAGCTTGATCTTGTAATTGGACGTGCTGGCATCATCAAGACTTCATCATTGCTTTGGTGAGTTGCATCATAGGGTTCGATTCAATACAGCCCTAGTTGCTGAGAGGTTTTGCTGAGAGGTTTAGTAAGTAAATATATATAATAACAACTTCTACCTAGAATTCATTTGGAAGCCCCTTGCTCATAGCATACTTCTTGTCATTTCCATGACTGTCCGATTTTTTGTTCAGCAACATCATTTTGCTCAGTGGTGTAAGGAGTTGTTAACTCCCTTGAATGCCATTTGCCTTATAGTACATGATGAATTCTTCGGATATGAACTCCCCACTTTTTTCCAAATGAAGTGATTTAATATTTTTGGCACCTTGATGTTCCACTAATGCTTTAAATTTCTTAAATTTGCTAAATGTTTCAAACTTGTTTTTCAAGAAATATGCACAACGAAAAATATCTACTACCCTTAAAGATCCGGTTTGCATAGGACCACATAAATCTGCATGAATGAGATCCAAGCATTGCGTAGCTCTTACAACTTTACCAACAGGAAAAGATTTTCGAACTTGTTTTGCATGAATACACCCTTCATATAAATCAATAGAGCTAATTTTAGGGAGTCCAACAACCATACCTTTGTTGCTGAACAATTTCAAGCCTTGCAAGTGAAGATGTACATATTCCAAATGCCACAATGCTAATTGATCTGCTATACTGATAGTCAAAGCTAGGGAGTCAATCTATGTTAAATCCAGCAGGAACATTTTGTTGGGAGTCATGTGGATCTGAATGCTTTTTCTAGATTTCTTATTTTGAATTGTGTAAGTACTATCATTAGATGAAACAGAATATCCAGTAGCAAGTAATTGACCCACACTCAATAGCTTATAGCCTAAGTCAGGAATAAATTGTACAATAGGTAATAGGCTCACGTTATTTGTGCTGGGGACAATTGGACTATACATGTTCCCTCAACCTGCATATCCTTTTTATTCCTAAGCTTCACCTTTATTTTTAGAGTGTCATCAAGGTTCTGAAATAAGGATTTCGTACCTGACATAAGGTTTGAATAACCATTATCCACAACCCATAAATCTGATGGAGTGTGACTAATATTGACACACGCCATAAATAGCCAATTCTCCTCACCAACTTCTACTTCAAAATTTGTTTGATCATTATACCGGCATTGAAATGAAGCATGTCCATATTTACCACAATAAGAGCACTTTTCCACACTAGAACTCATGTTCTGGTCTTTGTACCTGCAGTCTGCTTAAATATGCACATACCTCTTATAATGATTACATTGAACATTGCTTGTGCCTCTACCAGTTCCTCGACCACAACCGCAACCATAAAATTCTCCTCTGCCACAACTAGTTTCTTGTCCTCTACTGCGACCAGTTTCTGCCAACTGATCATTTGTTGTTGTCACTTGAAAGGCTTTTTCTTCCACTTTATTTACTGATATATTGATTCGCGTCTCATGCGCTTGAAGTGATCCCAATAACTCATCAATTAAGAGGATAGATAAATCTTTAACTTCTTCAATTACAGCAACCACATGGTCGAGTTTGGGATTCAAACTTCTTAGGACTTTTGCAACAACTGTTTCATCTAAAATAATCTCGCTGTATAAGCGAATTTGAGTTACAATGCCCATTACTTTGGACATAAAATTAGCTATAGAAGCTTCTGATGTCATGCTTAAAGTTTCAAACTCACGACAAAAAGTTTATAATTTTATCACTACGACGTTGTCGTCACCATGATACTCCGTTCGAAGGATGGACCAAGCTTGCTTTGATGTAATGGCAACAACAATTCTTGGAAAAATAGTCTCATGAACTACTTGCTGAAGAATAAATAATGCTTTAGCATCCTTTTGCTTGAGTTCTCTCAATCGGGCCTCTTCCACTTGATTTGGTTCTTCAACGTCAAGGTTTGAGAGATCAACAAACCCTGTCTCTATTAAGTCCCATAAATCCTGAGAGCGAAGTAAAGTTTGCATTTTAATGCTCCACCAGTTGAAAAGGCAAGAGCCATATTGGTCCTGGATGTCACGTCCGTAAGTTGGGGCTATTTTTTTTTTCGTATTTTTGGAATTTGTTTTCGTTATCTTTATTTTATATTTTTATTATTTTATGTTATTTTTTGTTAAAGGGTATAATGGGTATTTTAAAAATATTTGACTTTCCGATTTGACTAGATGTTTTGACCAATATGACTTTTGGGGTAATTTTGAAAACTAAAAGGAGTTTCAATCATATGTTGTAATTATTTTTCAGGTTGAGTCAAAATAAAATAAATTAGAAATTTGTGGGTTTATAGAGATATTTGCCAAAGGTATATAAGTCAAGAGATAGGTTTTAGAAATCATTCTCATCAAAACTAGAAAACTCATGAAACCCTATTTTCTCTTTTCCCTCCAGTAAAACCATAGCCACAATTTTTAAACTCCATCTTTCTATGGATTTAAGGATCGGAGACTTTGATTTAATATGATATCCTTATTCCAGATAACAATTTTTAATTCCCTTATTGATTAAATTGTTTTAATTTTATTTTGGGATTTCTAGAGTAATCTAGAGTTTCCGAATTTGGGTTTTTTAATTTCAATTGAATTTGGATTTTGAAACCCTTGATTTTCAATACATGTATTTTGGGTCTTTCGGGTTTGATTTGTGGTTCTTTCGCTGCCAAAATTGAAACCCTACCTTTTGGGATTAAGTATTTATTGATTTTATTCTTAACAGGATTTTGGATCAAATTGGAGATTGTCAGCTGGAGTGATTCAGTTTTGTTTTTGGATTAGCGAGAAAGGTTATAGCCATGTTTATGCTCCCACATTTGTATGTTTCTCTCTACTTCGCTGTGTGTGAAATTAAATAAATTATTATAAGCTGAATGTCTGAAGTTCTAAAATGTGATTATAATGTAAAGCTGCATTAGGTATGATTTGCCTAATTTTAATCTCTGAACTATTTGTATAAATCTGATATGTTAAATTGAATTCTGATCATGCAGCGTTAAAACATCTCATGACAAAAAATGCTGCATGATTAGAATACACTATGACCTTAACACACAAAAGATATGAACGAAATTTTTCTAATGCAAAAACAACAGATAAAAGTTCTTTTTCCATTGTTGAATAGTTGCATTATGCATTGCCTTCTCAAGGGTCTTGGAGGCATAATAGATCACATGCGGCTTTTTACAAATCCTTTGACCCAACACTGTGCCCATAACCTTGTAAATAACATCGCATATAATTTTGAACGGTATATCCCACTAGGGAGCCTTAACTATGAGCGCAGCTACCAACTTCTCTTTTAGTATGTCAAAAGCTGCTTTAGAGTCCTTAATTCAGGTTAAGTTCAATACACCACTGTAAAACTTTTCCAAGATTAAGTAGACAAGCATAAAAGGAATCACCATAAACTGTGAAATCATCCATGACGACCTCACTTATATTCTCCACATAATAAGAAAAAATACTCACCATACACCTCTAAAATTTAAGTGGTGTAACGTCCAACCCCCACCCCGTACAGTAGGATGCGGAGTATGAACGCTACCAAAACCTTTCTCTCTATTCTATCTTTTAAAATGACTTTACATCTTAAAATATAAGTAGATATGTATCCCGAAATCCATAAATAAGTAATCATGTCAAGAAACATTTTGTAACACAATTGCGGAAGCGTAAACAATAGGTATTTATTTATAAAATTACCCAATAATGTAGTAAAAATCAATCTTTCAAAACTACATATGAGTTCAATATTAAAACAATAATGATATGATATACAATTTAAAGGCCCATCAAAAACTTTATAATCTTCTCATTAAAAATGATACATGGTTTTTAGAATTTCAAAATGATGCATAGTATATAATATATACATAATCATGATCATGGAGAATGCCTATTTTATGAAAATCTTCGTGCTCTGCTCGATCGTACCTGTACAAAATTTCCATTCCGGAAAAGAAAAGAAAAAGAACAAAAAGAACAATGAAGGGGTGTTAGGCAACAATGCCTAGTCCGCATTCCATGTCCCAAACACTCACACACAAATGCGTCTTCGTTATTAGAATGCAATGTATACACACAACATGGCATCTCTATTGTGAGCATCTCTAAGCTCACCTTAATACAATGAAGTCAAACACATACAATGCCTATCAAGCATAGATTATAATCAAATATGATTATAATCACCCAATATCATCACAAACCGCATAATTAATCAACACATACCATGGAAACATAATATACATATCTATCCATTTTAGTTCGGTGTATTAACCATTTTCCGTATTTATAAGGTTCACAATTAGGTGAAGACATTATCCCATCAATTAAACCAATCACACAATCACATATGCAACCAACACCCACCATTAGTCCATTTGACCCAACAATTTGAAGGCCACAACCTTCACACGTATATTGACACATATAAAACCGTTTTAAGGATCTCAAAACTTTAAAACTCAATTTGGGCACTTGGTATCCGACAAGGATGGTTACTTCTTTCACAAGTAACGTTTGGTCAACCTTGGTAAGGTCCAAAGACAAGCCGCGGAAGTACCAAGCGCACTCTTGAAATAAGATAACCTATGTTGACCAAGGTAAACCGAAGTCAATCCGGTCAACCAAGGATGATTCCTATCACTAGGTTCATTGATGATTCATTTAAGTATGGAAGTATGAAAACATCATTTTGAAGGTCAAAAAAGATAGTTCCTTGCATAACAAGCAATGATTGTTTTAGAAAATCCAAAGTTCCTATTTTGTTCAATACAATTTGATAGAATGTTTTTCAAACATTAATTGATATCAAAATACTATTAAGAGGTTGAAAGTAGGCTGGAAACAACTTGGAAGAAGTAGAATTGACATAAAATTTTTCCTTGGAAGAAACTATAATAATCTAGTTTGATACAAAGGATTATTTGTCTTTGAAAGTCCATTTATTTAAAAATTTGGTTACTTAATAATTAAATAAAACTCACATGACACTTCACAAGGTCTAAGGTACCCATATCAAATAAACTTTAAGCTGTAAAACTTGATTTTTGGAAATTCAAGGGATTTTGCATCCTCGAAGGAGTTTGAAAATCGCGAATATCAAATGACATAGTTTCTGATTTTTAAAAACATGGTTGGATAGATGAATTCAATACAAATCCATAGCCGCAAACAGCACCTAATTCGGAGTTCGGACGAAGGAGAACGGAGGCTCGGAAGATTGCTGTTCAGACCTGGGCGTCCTGGCAAGCTTGACCAGGGCGCGAACCAGGGCGCGGACAAGGGCGCCCAGGGTGCAAAAACAGCTACGGTACCAAATTTCGCATCCTGGTTCGCGTCCTGGTCACTTACCAGGGCTCGGGGCCAGGGCGCCCAGTGTCCCAAAGGTTCAAAAACCATTGTTTCTTCAAACTTTTCAAACCAAAACATCCCTTTGAGTTTACAAATCATTCCAAAAACATTTTATGGACTTATTAGGCATCTAAAACACTTCAAAACAACCTAGAATCAAAGCATTAAAACACCTTTGATTCAAGTTTCTTTTAGTTCCAAAACATCACTTATAAAACTCCAATACACCAAAACTTTCTCAAATCATTTTCAAAGCTTTTAGTAAAGGTTTGTAAATCCCATTTAAAAACCAAAGATTGACACAACCACATTAGGAACACTATAAGTTCACATCTATTTAACATGAAGGGTCGGACAAAAGGGTTGGTTGCTCACACACATCCAAGAAACACATACCACATACAATCAAACTTTCATAGCATTGAACTACAAGATTCAATGCAATCCTTTTTAGCCACCATCAACCATCAACTTTTTCCAAGTTAAACCTTGAAACTCATTTATGAGTTATCAAGCTATTTAATGACATCTTATTCAATAACAACATATATTCCATTAAGTTCATCAATTAACCTTCAAGTTTAACACTTTTAGAACATTAGAATAATTTTTTATATTTCTTACCGAGTTTGGTTTGATTAAACCGTATTCATTCCTATATAAACCTAATTAACATCTTTAACCATCTTTTCATTATTCATGATCATAACCAATACAATTTAATATTATAATCAAGATTAAAGGTTTATTCAAGTTCAAACATAAACCAACCAAGTTCAATCAACACAAAACACTTGTTTTTAATTATTTCCCTTAATTCCAACTTTCTATAGTGAAAACAAGACGAGTAAGGGGCTGAAACCCCTGAGGATCCGAAGATCAATCATGTACGGGGGGTCCGAAGACCAAACGGGGGATCCGAAGATCAAACGGGGGATCCATAAAGGACCGGGTTGATGCCGTTGCATCCGGGGAGGACCGTCGCCCTAAATAAGTGGCACTTCAAGCCTAGTTCACATTTTCATGTGTCGAAGTATACTTCTAGGTTCCCTATGGTATGCCAATACATTCAACTATGAGCAAGCTAGACTAAGGGCATCCTTTTTATGTGATCAATACAATTTTACCATTTCCATTATTACCGGAACTCATGGGGTACAATTAACCTCTTCAAGGAAATTGTACAAATTTTTACCAATCATGAACAAAGCCTCAAAGGCAACCACTTATACATGTACCAATTTCCATGTTACATCACTTTATACATATCCATATGACTATGAGCATTTCATACACAATCATGTGATCACAAATAAATTATTAAGCATCAATTTCATCATATTATCACCCGATATGCCAAGACAACCATATTATCAATTTTTCACATTTCACTACATGTCAAGTGCATTATTAGTCAATTTAATGCAATCACAACCATCAAACAATAATAAGCAACATATAGGGCTAAAAACGGAAATACGAACCTTGCATCCGTCGATCCCAAGCTAATAGCTCGCTTTGTGCGATTCCAAGGACTAGCTAGACATCCTCAATCACATATACAACACAACAACAAGCATGTACATACACCACACCATCAATAATAACATCCAATAACATCACAAGACACTAAAACCATCTAATCACCACATAATCACTCTCTTGAGGGCAATAAGCAACTAATGAGATTAAGGTTTTCAAAATAGGCTAGAAACAACCTAAAAGCTTTTACTAACATACTAGGATAATTAATCTATCAATTCCAACACTACACAAAAATCACTTCACAAAGCTAGGTTTTCACAAAATAGAGAAATTAGGGATTTCAATCTCTAAACTTGATAGAAGCTAAGAACACTTGTTGAACACTTGAAATCAACTCAAAATCATTTTAGAACCAAACTAAAACCAATATCAATGCTCATTTTCGAAATCAAGAAATTGTAGAGAGAGGGGAATTTTTACCTATGATGAACAAGCTTTAAAAACACCCAAAGAGCACTTAATAACCTTCTTGAAGGTTGTTGGAAGCAAGAATGGAGTGATTTTGGTGGTTAATGGTGTTAAATGAGAGAAATGGAGGTTAGGGTTTGTTTTGGAGAAGAAGAGAGAAAACGTATAAGTGGGGAGGAAGAGGAAATGAGTAGTGGAGAGTGTTTGTTGGTGTTTTTAAGTGGTGTCATGAACACATTTGGGTTTGGGCTTAGGTTGGGCTAAAATTAGGCCCGATCCAATTGCGAAACCGTTTCCCACCAAAACTCAATTCCGTCACTTTCTTACTTCTCCAAAAATTTTTTTTTATGTTTAAAATCTAAAACCACCATCGATTTTTAAAATCCGAATTTTCCCGCTAAGATGGGCAAAATGGTCATTTTGGCTTAAAATGACGTTTTTGGCTCAAATTTTATATTTTTCGAAAATAATTTTAAAATAATATTTAAAAATATCTTTAACTCTAAAATCACAAATATAGTGTCTCTTATTCAGTATTTGCCCTTTTTCGATAATTAAATCCATTTTGGATGAAAATACACTATTCCAAAAATAAGTTGAAACTGTGATCCTAGACATTATTCTTTAATTAAAATATCCCTCACAGTTTATAAAATATATTTTGTAATAAAAATCTATTTTCGAATTGAAATATTCATTTTCGAATTTAAATCTCAACTTTCAAATCTAGGTTTAAAATCTTTGTTTAAAATTCCTAATCTCACAGTTGCCCTCAATAATATTTTCGAATTATTTCGAGTTGGAATTTTCGAAAATAAAGCAAACGAAAAATTACAAATTGGTCCAAACTTATAGTCGCAATTTGTGGACGTCACAGGTGGTGCATTGCATAAGCCTAATGGCATCCTCCGGTAAGCAAAAGTTTCAAAACAAGTGAAGGTAATCTTTTCTTGATCCTCGGGTGCAATGGGTATCTGATAAAATCCTGAAAAACCATTAAGACAACAATAATGAGATGTTCCTACTAATCTTGCTAACATTTGATCAATGAATAGTAGAGGAAAATGATCTTTCTTAGTGGAAGCATTGAGCTTTCTATAATTTATACAAACCCTCCACCCATTTTGAACACGAAAGGGTACCAACTCACCATTTTTGCCTTCGACTACTATAATACCTGTCATTTTTTGAACAATTAGAATTAGACTTACCTATTTGCTATCTGAGATTGGATAGATCATACCGGCATCTAAAAGCTTCAGAATCTCATTCTTGACCACTTCTATCATTAGAGGATTTAATCTCCTTTTAGCTTGCCTGATTGGCTTGCTATCCTCCTCAAGAAGAATCTTATGCATACATGTTGACGGACGGAGTTCTTTGATATCATTGGTAGTCCATCCGATAGCTTGTTTGTATCCCTTGAACAATTGAATGAGCTGCTCTTTCTATCCAAGTGTCAGCTTATTAGAGATAATCACTAGCAGTGTCTCTTCTTTATCCAAATAGACATACTTCAATGACAGGACAGTGGCTTTAGTTCCAAAATTGGTGCTTATAAAATAGAAGGTAAAGGTGTCTTAGCTACGGTCATAACTAATTTTGGTTTTGCTACTAACCTGGGGTTTCAACGCCTCCAATTCGTACAGTACTTCAGTCAATTATTTACTTAATGGAAAATCATACTTTTCATCTCCTACTTTTAGATTGTTGTAAAGCACAACATCTAATTCATCTCCTCTGCTCAATTCAAAACACTGTTAGACAAAAGAATCTACCAAATCCATTATGCAAACACTAGAAAAATCATCTAGATGTTTCATGGCATCAAAATATTAAATTTAGCAATCTCACCATCAAACTCCATAGTTAAAGTACCCTCATGAACATCGATCTCTGTCTTTGCAGTACTAAGAAAATGTCTTCTTAGAAAAAAATCAGATGGAGTTGTAGAAATATTCTTACTACCCATATCAAACACATAAAAATCGGCGGAAATATAATCCTTGAACCCTAACAAGAATATCCTCTAGGACACAATTAGGATAAACTAAGGATCTATCAGCTAATTGAATTACCACCTATGTTTCCTTCAAATCACCATTCTTAAGCATGAATATAGAGAATAAGGCATAACATTTAGAAACTCCTAAGTCAAAAATACCTCTCCTTATCTCTAAACTACCAATGGCATAGGGAATAGTAAACAAACCTCGGTCCTCACATTTTGGAGGAAACTTCTTCTGTAAAACTGTAGAAACATTCTATTCCATCAAAACCTTCTCATACCTAACCTACATTTTCTTGTTCACACACAATTCTTTGAGAAATTTAGCATATTAAGGTATCTACTTAATAACATTAAGTAAAGGAAAATTAACCTCAACCTTGCTGAAGGTTTCGAAAATCTCCTTTTCCTCCTTAGCTTTTTTGGATTCTTGAAGTCTCCAAGGAAATGGGGGTCTGTTTTTCAAAACTCTACGTGTCTGTTGAACAGGTTTCTCAATTTCTTTTTCCTCTCGTGACCCTTACCTGTAAGTATAGCCCTCCTCCGAAATTAGAGTTTTACTTTTTAGGTTGGTATTCTCCTCTTGTGACCATTGATTATGCTCGCAACCATTTTCCTAAACTAGGGTGTCTTCTTGTGACCCCTAGTTGTGATCACAACTCTTCTAAAAAATCGGCTCTGGCAACTATTTTCCACTCCTAAGAGTGACTGTAGAGACATTCTTTGAATTTGTCTCTGTCTGTGAAGGAAGCTTTCCACGTGACTCTATAGTCTACCAATTATAGTCGCAAGTTGACTTATTTGCTTCTCTAGATTCTCGATGCTAGCCTTGGTGTCATGTTGAATTTTTGAGTGTTAGTTGCCAACTGTTTGACAATATCAGCTAGAGAATTATCTGATTCTTGCTGATTCTGGCTCTAAAAATTCTATAGCCTTAGCTGATAATTTTTCTGGCCATATCTTTGATTAAGATGATCCCTCAACCTTGGATTATAGGTGTTTGAGTAGGGATCATGTCTCATTTAACCTCCATAGAATGCTGCATTGGCTTGCTCAATTGAATCATATTGCTGCGTTGGACAATCATTAGTGGCGTGTTTAAACGAAGCACATATTCCACATGACATTGCCTGTGAGCATGACTGAGTTACAACTTTTCATGCATCTATTCGATGGACCAGAACCGTTAGCTCTTTAATCTTATTCGATAAGGAAGAAGATGTTACCTCATTGGTAGTTCTTGAGGGTTCCGGGCAAGCTTTGAAGTTTCCTGCTGCAAGTGCTGCCATGGTATCAATCAAACTCCTAGCTTGTTGTGGGGTATTGCTCTCCATAGATCCCACACTAGTTGCATCAATCATGTGTCTTTCCATGGGTAATAAACCATCATAGAAATACATAATAAAAGTTTCTTCAGTTAGCCCATATTTTTGGCAGCTAGCACATGCCCTTTTGAACCTCTCCCAATAGTCATAAAGTGTCTCTAAATCCCTTTTCTTGTTACTGCAAATTTCCCTATGACGAGTGGCAGCTCTAGAAGTGGGGAAAAATCTGTCCAGAAAAGCTCTTACCATTTGGTCCCACGAAGTGATCAAACCTAATGGCATGTACAGAAGTTAATCCTTCGCAGCATCACTCAAGAAAAATGGGAATGGTCGCTGCTTAATTTGTCCTCCAGTCATACCTTATAGTTTCACAGTCGAGCATGCCATATGAAACTCCTTCAAATGCTTATGTGGATCTTAATTGAGTAAACCGCAGAAAGTGGGCAATAGTTGAATCAACCCAGATTAGAGTTTAAAATTCTCTTCTGTCTTTGGGTAAGTAATACAGAAAGGAGTTTGATTGACTTGAGGTTTACCCAACTCTTTAAGAGTTCGTTGTCCATTTTCTTCCACTGTCTTAGCTGTGGGCACACTTAAGGTACTACTTCTAAATAGGGGCTATGAGCACAAGTAAGGTTCCATCTCCTTTAGATTATAATGTTTGCTCTTTGAGAGTTTGCTTTCTTGCTCTTGCTTCTTTTCATAGTCTCCTGGCAGTTCTTTAGATTTCTAGATTTTATAAGAGTTCTCCTGTACGATCAAACCTGGTCATACACAAAAAGAAAATTAATCGGTATCATACCCGACAACAGCGCCGAAATTTGACATCTTTCAAATGCGTCAAAGAAAATTAAATTCCTGCAATTAACTGTAGATAGTAATAAGAGGGTCGAACCACTAAGAACGATTTAATTAACTTTAATTTTGCTAATGACCTACGATATAAAATTGGGGGGGGTTTGAAAGGTAGATTAATGAACTAAATTACTAAAAACTTGAAATAAAATATCAATAGAAGAAGGCAATCCAGCAAAGTCTAATTATTATATTAAAAATAAATTTATCAAAACAGTAACCACACTTACAGTCGTTGACATTGCGCCTAACAACCTAATATTCCCTTAATGTTTACACTAACCGGAAAAGTTCCTTTAAATTAGCCCTTAATCTATCGATAACTTCGACAAACGCCTGACAAGTTCAACCATATATTTCATAAAGTATGAGGAAGACCTATGGTCATAGCCAACAAATTAGTAAGCATGTTTACTGACCTATGATCACAACACCACACAGTATGACGTATCATCCTATTTGCTACCTAGGTTAAATCAATTAAACAATTACAGATTTAATTTCTTTAACTAGCATGATATTAACCTAATCGATTAACTAACTGGCCAAATCTATTAATCAACCAAGAAAATATATTCAACCCTAAAACCAAGTAATCATAGTGATATAATGAGTACTACAAGCATAAACAATGAAAATCAATTATCATAGCATGAAAATAACTAAACGACTTTACTGGATCAGAATAATTTAGCTAGCTGTGATCACAACTAGCATTAGTATCATCGAATTGTACGTACAAAACATAAAAAAACTAAGAAAAGAATACAGAAAACAATTCTTTTATCAAAACTCCAAAAACATAACGTACCCCTTTTTCCTCTTCGGAGTCACAAATTTACCATCAAAATTCTAATGCTAAAAGTATGGAGATGAGAAAAAAATAATCTGAAAATAGTTCTAATTCAAATGTTCATAAATTAAAATACAAAATACTCGGTCTTCAACTAATTTTTCACACTTGCACTTGTGAAATTTTGCAAGCATCCCTTCAAATCCTTCAAATCACCCATTCTGCTCTAACTGTTCAAAAATTACAAAATAAGTAGAATAAGGGAAAAATATTCAAATAAACCCAAAAAAAACACTGAGAACCACCATGCACAAATATACACAATCTGCACTCTGTCAGGGTAATTAGGTAACACGTTGGGGGAGGCAGCTCTTTCTGCTAATCATATTTTAAATAGAGTACCTCATAAAAGTTAGTTAGAACCCCATATAAAATTTGGAAAGGCTATGAACCAAACCTAAAATTTTTTAAAGTTTGAGGGTGTCTTGCAAAAGTAGGGCTGCCTACTTTTAAAGGTCCCAACATAGGATCTAAGACATTTGATGCTATTTTTATTGGTTATGCAATAAATAACGCTGCTTATAGATTTATGAGTCTTGATGATCGCTCTATTAGTGAATCTAGAATGTTGAATTTTTTAGCTTACTTTTCCACTAAAGAAAAATAATGCGGCTCATGTTTTACTTGTTTCCTCTTCTGATTCTACTTTACCTATTTCTAGTAATTGTAATAATGATATGGTAAAAATAAGAAAGAGTAAATGACATAAAACACAAACTAGTTTTGGTTATGATTTTGTGACAACCTTTTTAACTGAACTGGATGATTTTCATAAGGTTAATGAACTCATTGTTCAAACTTTTGTATTGAAATATGAATAAAAAACTTATGAACAAGCTATGAGTTTTGTAAAGTTTACCTTTTAGAAAGAGGCTATTAATAGTGAGATAGAATCTATTATGTCTAATAACACAGGGGAATTAGTTGACTTACCTAAAGACTACAAACCTATTACTAATAAATGGATATTTAAAAGGAAAATAAGACTTGATGGCACTATAGAACAATTGAATGCAATAATTGTAGCTAAATGATACACAAAAAATTTGGTGTAGATTTCTTTTACACATATTCACTTGTAACTTCGATTTCCACTATTTGTGCTTTATTTTCTTTAACTACCATACATAATTAGAATGTGCAGCAAATAGATGTTAAAACTACATTCTTAAATTGTAATTAAAGAAGAAATCTATATGAATCAACCTCCAGAAGTTGTAGTTCCTAGTAAAGAGAATAAAGTGTGTATCCTTAAGAAATCGTAGTATGGTTTAAAACAATCTCCAAAATAGTGGTTTGAAAATTTTCACAATACTATTCTTAGTTTTGGGTTTGTTGTAAGTGGGTTTGACTCATGTGTTTATTCTAAGATGGTAGGATCTGATTGTGTGATCATTTGCTTATATATCGATGATATGTTAATTCTTGATAAAAATATAGAAGCCATTAATGAATCAAAACGTTTCTTGTCTTTCATTTTGAAATGAAAGATCTAGGTGATGTTGATGTCATCTTAGGCATTAAAACTACTTGAGTCGATAAAGGCTAATTTTTTTTTTTATCTCAATCACACTATTAAGAAAAAATTTAAAGAAATTTAATTATTTTTCGATGAATTGCAGTAAGAATGTCATTTGAAGCTAGTATACGTTTGAAAAAGAATAAAGGACATCGTGTCTCACAATCAGAGTGTGCAGAGATTATTGGTAGTCTAATGTTTTCGATGAATTGTACTCGGCCTGTTATAACTTATGTTGTTAATAGACTTAGTCGGTATACCCATAATCCAAATAGTCACTAGCATGCTCTTAAGAGACTTCTTAAGTATCTGAAGGGTACAATAAATTAGGGATTATATTTTGCAGGTTTTTCTAGTGTGTTACTAGGATATTTCTGATGCAAATAAGGTAACTGATAATGATGAAGTAAGCTTTACCTGTGGATATGTTTTAGCATTAGAAGGAGCTGCTATTTCTTGAAAATTTGCTAAACAAACTTGCATAGCTCGTTCTACTATGGAGTCAAAATTTATTGCTCTATATTTAGCAGGTCAAAAGGTTAAGTGGTTAAGGAACTTATTGGCTGATATTCCTATTTAGGGTAAACCTACTCCACTTGTCTCCATACTAAGTGGTTCTCAATCAACTATTAGTTTTGATAAAAAAAGTGTACAATAGTAAAATGAGACATATATATAGAAGACATAATGTAGTAAGACAATTGATTGAGAATGAAGTTCTTATTATTGATTATGTGAGATCTGAATGGAACTTGGCTTATCCATTAACCAAAGAATTGAATGGAAAAATGATCTTAGAAACATCGAGGGGATGTGTTTAAATCCCTATAGTTGAGAAATCCATTGCAAATTCCACCACCTTTGTTTAACATAGGTTGTAGTGGTCAAACGAAGCTATGCAAAGACTCATATTATGATACCATCGCTATGGCATATGAAGGATGAGTTTTTACTCTTAATGAGTTTATAGCCTAATATTGGGTGGTCCTAATGAGGCGGACTTGGTGAACCACTTAATAACATTTGAGAGGCTAAACATTATATTGTTCTTAATAATTTCATAACCAGATTTTAGTGGTCTATATTGAGATGAACTTGATGTAGTCACCTAAATAAGTGTGAAGATGTGGCAATCTTCCATGAAAACTACTGATTTTCTAGAGCACTTACGAGCATCATGAGGTAATTGAGCCAATATAGATTTCTTTATTATAGTGGAAGCTGCAAATATCTTAAAGTGATATATATGTTATTAGGTTCTATTTTAATTCTAGAGAGTCGAAGAATTCTTCACTCTCTAAATGAAAGATCAATCCTCATATCACTATGTGTTAGTTCAAATATAACAAATACTCACACTTAAATATCGAATCTTTCTTTGTTCAAAATATTTTTCAAAATTATTTTATCTCATGCATTAGCGGGGGATTGCTAGTATTACAAATATAATTTCGGTTGGTTAAAATTTTGAATACACTATTTAACTGAACTAGTAAAAATCTCCCAAAATATTCTCTTTTAACTGTATAAATGGTGATGTTGATGAGAAATAAATTCCTGATTTTATTCACAAAATCCTCTCCTGATTTTATTTTGTTTTCGATTTTATTTTGGTTGATATATATATTGAGATAGACTCAAGTTTAAAAAAAAAAAACACACCGGAAAAATAAAAAGGATTTATTCTCTTCTTCTTTCAACACTTAAATAAAGATTATTCGTTGCTTCCATATTTTCATATCTGGGTGCACAATTTTGGAGTGTGTTGTGTTCATCCTTGGAGGCGACGTCCTATCTCAAATCGCACCGATTAGGGCGAATTTGCTTCTTAGGCAGTGAATTGACCACGTCCTATCTGGGTGCATAATGTTTAATCTTGGTGAAATGAATTGTTTTCTTAGCATGGAAGTTCATTAACATGTTGCTGGTATTTTCCTCTCTCAAATTTTCTTGATGTTTTAAGGAAGTTCAAAATGAAGAATTGCAAAATTTTGACTACTCTATTTGTTGTTAATGAAAAGTTGTGCAGAGATGATGATGCTGAGAAGATTCAAGTAAGAGTTTATAGGAGTTTGATCGGTAATCTCTTGTATTTAACAGTTACAACAACTTATATTATGTTTTGTGTAAGTTTGTTATTAAGGTTCATGCAAACTCGTAGTTGAAAACATTTCGGAGTTGTAAAGAGGATTTCTCAAGTATCTCAGAGGTCCTTCATAGAATATTTGAAAGAAGAATATGATGAACTAGTTGGACTTTTAGACAATGATTGAGTTGACAATGTTGAAGATTCTAAAAGAATATAAGTTTTTATGTTTTCTTTTCGATCAAGTGTCTTTACATAGAACTCAAAGAAGTAGGAAAGTTTGTAGTATAATCAATTGCCAAAGCTGAATATATATCAACAGTTGCTGCTATTGGGTTGAGAACAATCTTGAGAGACTTCAACAATAACTATGGAAAATAATCAAGTACAGTATGAAAGAATAAAACATATTAGAGTTAAATATTCTGTTCTTAGAGAAGAATGGAGAAGCTCATTTGGTTCATTGTAGTTCAAATGATCAAGTGGCTGATATTTTAACTAAAACTTTATCCAATGGCAAATTTGAAGAAAACACTCAACAAGGAATATTAAAGACATGAATTTTTTCTTAAAAAGTCACAATCTAGCCATTACTTTTGTATATTTTGATTGTTCTTATCTTATTAAGCTTAACTTTATATGCTTAACTTTATATACAATATTAGTTGTATTTTCACTAAGAAATCTTTAGCACGTTTAAATTATTATTTTGAATGAATGTGAGTATTTTCATCTTTATTTCATTTTAAAGTTTAAGCTCTATCACTTTCAACCACCATTTAAACTACATCACTGACTGGAATGAGTGAGGTAAAATTTGGACAAACTATGTGTCTAATATGTTTGGTGTGTTTGTTTGTTGGTTGAATTTAAATCTATTACAAGGATTATATTAAAGATGGTAAAAATATTAATCATTGAACCAACTTTTTAGGAAATAGAGTATATTACTTGCATCACTTTAAAAAAAAATAAAGAAAGAGTTGTATAGTAATTTGCTCATCTCTAACATGTGTCAGATTTTTTCCTAATAGAGACTCATGTTTAGTCTTTTTACATCGAAGCAATTATATTTTTTTAGAAGATGAAAGTTGATAGAGAAGAAAGAGAAAATGGAAAAGTAGCGTGAATATATTTGACATTTTCAATTATTAAAAAGAAAATGGAAGAGACTTTGCATTGTAGTAAAATGTTTATATTTTATATTTGATGAATTTTTTTATGATGTGGCATACGCATATCCGTAAAGAGACTTGAATGATAGATATTTGGATGAGAGATAAGGCCACCACTATAAAATTAATGGCCAAAGACACTAGTAGAAGTAATTCGCCGTCAGCCATAGTTGGAGACCATGAACTATTCATTATTGTCCTCATACTATCACTAATGTGTCGATATAAGACCGAATAGATAAATCTATTGATCAACTTGTAATCATGTGAAGGTCACAAGACGTAGCATTAATAGAAGCATGATTTGCTGATGTTTCCAAAATCTGTGTGTTCTTGTGTGCATTTACAATTTCTTGAATTCTATGCTCGAGGCTCATACGTAGAGTGTCCAATAGATTTACCATCTGTAATAACTGCGAAGAAGAACAAAGAGCCAAGGCCTGATCAACACCAACGTGAAACAACGGTCCCATAGAGATGGTAATTACCTTGATCAATGCAAGAAAACCAGAAAGGAGAATCGACTTTAAATGATAGGAAATCAAAGTCCTCAACATTGAAGATTGCTAAGATGGATCTTTTCAGCAAATAAAAGAATACACAATTACGTGGTTCACCACAAAAGTGGCTTATCCACAGAGACCTCAGACTAAAGAGAGAGGAGTCGGTTGCACTATGAATCATTGTACAGTTACAGAAACTCAAAACAGGTAACAAATCACAAAGAAATCAAACTTACAGACTCAGAACAAAACCCTAGCAGAGACGGATGAGAGATGAACAAAAATATAAGAGTTTCTCTCTCTTCAAAGTGCCTAGAGCCAGAAATAGAGAATATATAGTCAGGGTTCAAGAAATTTGGTAACAAGGCACGAATCTAATGCGGGTCAGATTTGAATTTTAGACTTGAGCAAACTCTGAAGACCAAGCCCACTGCAATAGCCAAAGCCTACCAGACTCCAAAACAGAAAACACAAGCTATAGATTGATATATTACAACAAAACTTCCCCTAATATATCAAACTAATACAAAACATTTGAGTCTTCTCTTTATCTTAAAATTTGTGTCATCTTAGGTCTCTTCTCTCTCTTATTGCATAATTGGTCTCAAGCTCTTTGGCTCAAATCTGGTTAAGGTACAAGAAACTTTTGCAAAATAGAAGCTTCTTAGCTAGAACAACTTTTGTACCCATATCAGACGGATTACGATCTGTAGATATCTTTTCCAGCTGCAATATATTATTCAAAATATTAAGCGTATAAAATGATATTTAACACCTATATGTTTGGTTCTATCATGATAGACGGGGTTCCTAGTGATATGATAGACACCCTAACTACCTGTATAGATAGTTGCTTTAATGTCAAGTAACCTAATTTCCTTAAGCAACCCCTGTATCCAGAGTGCTTCTTTTAAGCCTTCTATTAGAGCAATATACTAAGCCTCAGTTTTGGAAAGAGCTACATCAAATTGTAGTCTAGACTTTCAGGACACACAATTTCCATAAATAGTAAAGATATAGACAGAAATAGAGCGCCTAAATTCACAATCTTTAGCAATGTTAGAATCAGTGTATCCAGCTATACAAACTTGATCAGTAAACCTGCCATATTCTAACCTATAATCAAGTGTTCCTTTTATATATCTTAGAACACTTTTGATAGCATTCTAGTGTTCTTGTTTAGGCCTCATCATGAAACGACTAAGTACACTTATTAAGTAAGCTAGATCAGGCCGAGAACAAACCATTACATACATTAAAGACCTTATCGCCTCAGCATAAGGAACATCATATCAAATCTGATCATTATCAGGAATTTTTCTATCAAGTTTATGGCTAGGAGATAGAGGTAAACTATTAGATTTACAATCCAGCACATCAAAATTCTTAAAAACTTTAACTAGAGAACTTCTCTTATCAATATGAAGAACACTTTTATCACAATTCCTGGATATATTCATCCTGAGAACCTTTGATGCTTCCCCCATGTCTTTCATTTCAAATTCCTTACTCAAACCTGATTTCACATTATCAAGCAACTTCATAACAAGACTAATTAACATAATATCATCCACATATCACAACATAAACACAAGATATCATTAACAGTCTTGAAGTATAATCAAGCATCATACATTCTTCTTTTGAAGTCCTATTTAACAGCATAATTGTGAAATTGTTCATTCCATTGCCTTGAGGACCATACAATGATCTTTTTTAAAGACATACATTACCACTATTAACACAAAAACCCTCAGGCTGATTCATATATATCTCCCTGTCCAAAAAACCATATAAAAAAGTAGTCTTAACGTCATGTTCCCAATTGAAATGAAATAAGGGACAACACGATTCTAGTGGTAATGTACCTTATAATAGGTGAGCAAATCTCCTCAAAATCAACACCCTATTTTTGGTAATCCCTTTGGCCACTATTCTACCTTTAAACCTATTGGAATCAGTCAATGGTAGGTTCTCCTTAACCCTATAAATCCATTTACAAGCCATTATTTCTTCTTCCATAGCTTTCTGCCATTTCAAAGCATCAGCATAAGATATAACTTCTTTGTAGTTGTTAGGAATAGAACTAGACTCAACCTTGGTGTTTAAAGTATATATGAATAGATTAGTGTCAACTTAATCATTTAACTTGGAAGGTAATCTAGTTGACATCCTTTCTCTATCTCTAGAAATGATATAGCCATCTAGATCAAGTTCATGATAAGTCTCATCCATATCTGGCCTGAGAGGGTTATCAACCATTTCAAAATCATTACTAGAAATTTCTACAAGTTCAGGACTGTCTAAATCATTTCCAGGTTCATTATTAGGAGTGTTTACAGGATATGTTTGAGTTTCGGTCACATGATCTTGATCTAGACCAACAAGGATGTTGTTATCAGAATCTTGAATATCAAAATCATACAGTTTTAAGTGCTAATATGAATTAGATCCATCTTGCTTGGAGACCAAGCTGCCAGGAAATTTATATTTTGAATAAACAACATCTTTAGAGACTAGAAACATATAGACATATCCTACTTTATAAGCTACCCTAATACCTTTAGTACCAGGTTAGTAGCCCATGAAAATCCCAAAATAATAGACTTAGGATCCAGCTTATCAAGCTTTTGATGAATAAAGACTTTACAACCAAAAACTCTAAGATGATCTAGACTGGGTGGTTTGCCACACCATAATTCACAGGGGGAGCCTATAGATGAGGAGGTAGTTCTATTTTTCAAATAGGTGGCATAGCTAAGGGCTTCACCCCCAATAACTTTAGGAATATTAGCTTGGAAGAGCATGCCTTTAATTTTCTCTAACAATGTACAGTTTAGCCTCTCAGCAACTCCACTCTATTGGGGAATGTACCAAACAATATGGTGCCTAGTTATCCCATTCTCACTACAGAATCTATCAAATTGTTCATTACGAAATTCCAGGCCATTATCAGCTTATCAAGTTTTCAGGATTTTAAATTTTTCAAAAACTTTAGTTTTTGATTTCAATAAAAAGGTCTAAGAAAATCAAGAGAAATCATCAATTATGGATAAAAAATAAATGTCATTTCCAAAGGTTTTGGTCCTTGAAGGACCCCATAAATCAGAATGTAAATAATCTAAAACACCTTTTGATTTAGAACTTGATTTTTCAAAATGAAGCCTGATTTGTTTTGGTAGAACACACTTATCAGACAGAGGAACCTCACTTGGAATATTCTTATCTATAACAACTTGTTTCTGAAGTTCTCTTAACCCATTATTCCCTATATGCCAAGTCTCCTGTGGTTAGAATGGAAACAAAATGGTTTACCTCACAAGATATCAAGGTCTGGTTATATCAAGTAGGCAAAGGCTTTTTTTGGTAGTTTCACTCACTCTCTCAAATCAGATCATGTCCCTTGGCAAAAATTAGACAAATACTTACCCGACCAATGCCGTGTACAGTTGAGGAATGTATGAGAAATCCAAAGCAAACCTAAGAAGGTCCTGTTTCTAATAAAAAAAAACTGATAAAAAAATGTGTTTAATAAGGAACAAAATAAAAATAACCCCTCTCATGAAGAAAAAATGCATAAAATGAAGCTCAAACCTTATATACCACCCAAGGTTTTCTCCACTCTTTCCTTATCAAAACTCTTCAACTTTTTCACAATTCAAATTTGACCAAAATCTTCATTAGCGTTCAAAGAAATTTTTTCAAAATTTGCCCATCAAAATGCTTATTTTGAACACTTATTTTTCTGTTTGAAATTCCAATTTGAAAATTAAATCACTTTGAATTATGGAAAATGTAAGCTCAACATGCACTCAGACCTAATAATATCCCCTAAAAATAAAAACATATTACTTAATATATCTATCAAAACAAATTCCTAACAGCAATGTGATTGCTACTCCACCCCCAACTTAAAAGAAAGCATTGTCCTCAATGGAAAAGATAGAAAGAATAGTTTGGAAGAAAGAAAAATAGGAAATGGGGGGCGGGGAATTGAAGGCAAAATATAAATTTTGGAAAAGGAAATGTACCTGTAATTCGCCATAGATAAAATTTTTCAAAGAAAAAGGTAGGCGAAATAACTCAGAAGCAATATGGTGAAAAGAGTTAATAGCGCCATATTAGAGCGACATATCAGGCGATATGTCATGGCGAAAACAGATCATGCTAAAAAAAATATATCCCTGTAGGCAAAAGTATGAGGCAAAATAGAAAGTATTTCTTGAATTAAAACGACATATTAAGGCGAAATAATAAATATCGCCTTACTCTGTATAAAATGACAATATCATCAAGCAAAGCAGAAAATGTTCGCCTATATTTAAGGTGAACTGCCGAGCGAAATATCCAAGATATCATGGAGATGCTGGAATGCAATTAGAAAGTCCAAGACTCCATTCAACCTACAGAGAAATATTTGTCTTGAAATAAAATGAAGATCAGGAATGAATCCTAACATACAAACTCTGTAAAAAGAAAAGGTTAAAGTATGGGAAGAAGAGAATCCCCAACTTAAAACCTCTAAATTCGTGAACTATAATACATGTAATGCAAAATTACCACAAACAATCACATTACTCTTTAAAAAAGCCAAAACAAGAAAAACAAACACATTACTCTTTCTAAAAATGAAACAAAAATAATCAAATTGACTCAAAACATCCACGTTACTCTTAACAAGCAAAATTTAACAAAATATAACTAGTTCTTAATGATTAAAAACATGAAAAATTTGAGAGTACAAAACAGTCAGAAATCCTCCAATGATTTATCGGTAGAATGACACTTTTTAGGTGACTTTGAAACCAATCTTCTTCTTTCTTTGCGAGGAACAAAAGATCTAGAAGGGGTGGTGGTTTATGCTGCAGTAGAAGGTTTCCTCTTGAGATTTAATTCTTCCACTAACATTCTTCTAATGGCAAATCATTAAGAGCTAGAGATGAATGTGTTGGAGCTTCTACAGGTGTTGGAGGAGTTCTTGAAATCCGAGGCACCACAGGCTTTTTAGAACTGACATTCCTCTTTTTCTTCTTCTGTAAATCTGAACCTCTGGTTGGCTTGCTTTAAACTCGCTATCTTCATCAGAATTTAGTTGGGTTGAAAGAATCTTCCTTTTCCTGCCAACTGAATGAGGGATTATAGGAAAATAAGATCTATCCACAAACTCCCTGATATGTTGAAAGAATTCAATTCGCAGGTTGTGAGGAGCAATTAAAGTAGTATCCCTGTTCCAAATTGAGATGTTATGATTCTTATCCCAAATCTGCAGTGCTTTGAATTTCAATTTGAAAAGATGAAGATCAAGAATAGTTACAGTCTCCTCTTGAATTAGGGTAGTCAACTCTTCATCACTATCATCTTCCACAAGCAAAGGATCATCAAGGGATGACCACTTCTTCTAATATACAACCTCTAACTCTTTAGTATCACCTTTATCTCCCAAGATCAAATCAATTTCACTCTCATTGTTGAAAGAACTAAAGTTACTATCTAAGGAACCACTAATAGAACTACCAATATCATTCATTTCAACATATGGTACTTGAGAGAGGAATAGGCTGTAAAATAGGTACTATGGCCTAAGAATCTGAAGAGTGTATAAGTGTATCAGCCTATGAAGTACTCTAAAACAACTGACCCATTCTTGCCAAATTCACTAGTCTTTGAACTCAAGGATGTAAGATATGCAAACGTGGAATAAATTCCTCAGAGGCTTGAACATTTGACAAGTCCAAATGAGTCTGGAACTTGACATGTGTAGATCAAACTCTCTTGAATAGAAAAATTTGAATCTTCAGTTAGACTCTCATTATCACAACTTTTTTTGTAATTCTTCTTCAATAAGAGTACCAGATCCTTCTCCTATCTCCCGAGTTGACACTGGTTTGCCAGCAGCTTTAGCATACAAAGCAAACAATCTACTTTGTTCTTCAATTAAGGGAGTGTCAATTTCTTCACAATCTGAACAATCAGCTTCCTCCCTATCAACAGATATTGGATTTTTAACCAATTCCTTTCCTCTTTTCAGCTGTTGTTCATCTTTGTCCATAATATCACTAATTGTAGTTTCCATGGCCAGCTCAAATTGGTTACCCAGATTCTTCCTTAGATGAGCTTCATCTACAGATGTATCTCTGTCCATGAAATGTCCCATAGTAGATATATCTCCTAATTGGCCATCAATGTCAGGCTGACTATCAATTGACTATTCTTTTTGAAAAACAGGAGTATACTGATCATCATGGCTCCTTTCTTAAGCCAATGCTTCTCCAATAGAAACTCCTCCAGCAAATCTAGCAAACCCTACTTTAGGAGCACTCTGTTTTTCTTTATTCAAACTTCAAAGCTTTATAAATTCATAAGGGTCCGCAATTTGATTGAAGAATTTAGAGTTCCTTTCTTCAACCCTTTTGTCAACTAAATCATTTACCATTTCCTCCAAATGGTTTTTGGTAAGTGGCCCTCTTGGTCTGTCTCAACTATCATCATTATCTAAGACTCTAGGTCAGACTGATGTTGGAGCTGGTGCTGGAAGTGGAGAATGAGAGGAAAATTTATTCCTTTTCGAAGAGCCCATCCTAGCTTCCCTGAGTGCCTTTAACTCTAGTACCCTGACTCTAGCTTCCTCACAGGGATTATCTTTTCCACCTCTACTTTCCCATAATCTCAACTCAAGCTCACCACTATGTGGCTTGGAATTTGCCAACCATACATCCTTCTTTTTGGTCTTAACCCCACACCTTTCTAATAATCTAGTTATGAGAGATGGAAAGTAGAGAGTATGTTGCCTAGTCTTCTTTTTCCTCATGTTAGACAACCTTTTCTTCAATTCCGAAAAGATCAGTTGCCCCGGCTGAATAAACTGATCTTGCACAAAGTCATATAGAAACTTTTTCTCATTTACTGTGAATCTACTCTTCTTACATCTTGGCATAATGTTATCTCGTAGCCAAGTTAAAAAAATAGCTGAGTGAATATCTAATTCACTAGTCAACACATCCTCCTCACTCTCATTGATTGGGTTTGAAAATCTCTTCTAACTCAATACTTCTTCTACTGCTAATGCTTCTGCCCTCATTCCTCTATCACCTTAAAGATTTGGGTTCATCATCCCATAATAATCACATATACTCTTCACTGAGATATCCACAGGAACACCCCTAAAAGTGAAAGGATTTTCTAACTCCTCAAGAGCTTCATTGTAAAACTCTTCTACCAGTGTGGCATTTGCTCTCTTTAGTTGTGCCACTAACTTGCTCATATCCTACATTAAGAGATAATTGCCAAATCTATGATCTTCAAATTCCTTTAGCAATATTCCTTTTTCTTACCAAAATTGCAAGTTTTCCTTTTTAAGTGGACTCTTAACTTGAGAATCAGTCATAGCTCCCTTTGGTGAAACAATTTTCACCTTCTTCTTTCCTTTATCTGAAACTAGAGATTTTAGCTTAATCTCCTTCTTTTTGGTAACACTACCAGATGATTTCCCAACTGACTTTAATACAAGTTTTTCCCTAGATTTCTTCCCCTTATCAACATTTGGTGTAGAGGGGGTCTTGGGAGATTTGCTTGTCTTTCCCTTGTCAGTTTTTGGAGAAGAAGGGAGAATAACCCTGACCTTGAAATTCTTTTCATCATAAATTTTAGACTTGACAGTTGTCTTAGCCTTTTTGTTCTTCTTAGGCAGACTAGGAGTGGTTTGAGCTTTTCTCTTATCCATAATGTACATGAAATTGAACAGTCACTTACCCATTTAGTACAAGAGAAAAAAAAAAGTTCAATACATTTGATTCTAGAATTTCATTCCAGTTTCTCCTACTACACATAATGATAAACCCAGCATGTATAGTCCATTAGCAGCAACAAATCGACACCACAAAATTAGTTCATTTTCAAATTTATATAGTCCATTAGCAGCAACCTAACTCTGTTTATCAGCAAATAATTTCAGAGAAACTTGTTTTAAACAATTACATATATCACCATCACTAACCCAGAAAACTTGTATAACATCAATCAAATAAAGCCCAAACAAAACACATTTATTCTTGACTAAACCCTAATCTGTCACAATTGAAACTTCAACAATCGAAGCAATAAGAATCGAATACTACAAATAATAAGAGTGATTATGAAATAGATGAAAATACCTTATTTACTTACCGTGTCGAACTATGAAGACTAGCACAAAACAAATGAAAGAGAAAGATCCCACAATCGGGTTTCGCAATTTCAGAAAATGAAATGTTGAATGAGAATAATGGTAACAATTTTTCAGGGATTTGAAAAGAAATTACACTAGATGCAATGATGATGACAATAAGAGAAGGCGTAAAGATTTGGAACTCACCACATTAGAGTTTGCTTTTGGCGGAATTTTAAAATTTTTCCCCACGTGTCACTTGCCTATGTCGCCACCTCAGAAGTAAGTAGGCGACTTAGGTTAGCGAAATGTTCTATGTCGCCTTTCTTTAAGCGAAATATAATCAATAAAACAGGCAATAATATTTTGCTTTGCCCCAACAAGATACATAAGATGACAACTTTGATGACAAGGTGCTAATCTCGCCTAAAAAATGTTAAAACTTAGGCGAAACAAAAGGGCGATAAAACTTTATTTCGTTTACAAACTAGGTGAGAAGGACCAGAAGTGCGTGCGACAAAAATTTCTCTCGCCTCTTATAACTAGTTTGGATAAAAAGACAAAACGAAATCGATATATAATGCCAAAAAGTTTCCAAGAATGGGCGACATTAAAAATGACATATTTCTACTTCACCAGATAAGCAGAAAGCGAAATAAGATGGCGAAATCAAAAGAGATTCGCCCTAAATACTTACCTGGATGGCGATGTGCAAAGGTGATGCCAACAATGTCGACTAAACTTTTTCTATGCTAAGTGTGGTTTCAGGCGTAAAGTCATATCATCGCCTTACTTTGGTTTCTTGCCATACGATACTTTAAGCGAGAATTTCGTCTTTGCCATATGAGAATTTCGTCTTTGCCATACCTTGGCGATGTTGTCATGGGAGAATAACACATGTCGCCATACTCCTTGTTCCTTTAAAAGCAAAATTTAACCAGTCCTCACCAATATGAAGATAAGTTTGGCAAGATATTTTAGCAATAAAGAGTTTTTATCACCTCCCAATTCAAATTCTTCTTGAAAAATAAAAATCCTTACAAAACATGAACTTGATCAGTAAAAAGTTTTACACAATTAAGCATAATAAGCATGAATCAATTTTAATTGTGCAAAGAGATTGCTTTGTTTAGGGTCGTTAGCATCGACCATGGTAAGTTTGGTTCATGATCTTTCCATCATATCTACAAGATAAAAAATGTATAAAACTTCTCTTATCTTGTAGATATCTCCCCCTAGATAATGTTGGAGTCTCTAACCATTGAAAACAAAAGAGTCAGTGGACTTGTTATCAAACATATTACAGCTCCAAATGAGGATACATTCTTCACTTTAAATGGTCCAGTCCATCTAGATTTTAACTTTCCTGGGAATAAACTAAGTTTTGTATTGTATAATAACACATATTGTCCAGGTCTGAACTCTCTCATCACGATCTTTTTATCATGGTAATTTTTCATTTTCTACTTGTACATCAAATGATTCTCATAAACTTCTAATCGTCATTCACTCATTTCATCAAGTTGAAGAAGTCCTTGTTTACCTGCTCTGTCATAATCCATGTTTAAAAGCTTTACTGCCCAATATGGCTTGTGCTCTAACTCTACTGGCAGGTGACACCCTTACCATATACCATTCTAATAGGAGTTTTGAAAGTTTTCCTATAAACCCAGAGAACATCGTCTAGTTTAAGACTCCAATCTTTCCTAGGCTCATTGATAGTCTTCTGTAGGATTCTTTTTAATTCTCTATTTGATACTTCTACTTGACCATTGGCTTGTGGATGATGAGCTGTAGTGATCTTATGGATAACTTCATACTTTTAAAGCACTTTTTCCAAAAGCTTATTGTAGAAATGAGACCCTCCATCACTAATCAGCACCTTAGGTATTCCAAATTGTGTAAAGATATTCTTTGGTAAGAATTTCTCTACCACCTTGCTATCATTGGTGGTACAAGCTATGGCCTCAACCCATTTGGATGTATAATCTACTCCCACTAGTATATACTCATACTTATTAGATAGAGGAAATGGCCCCATGAAATCTATTCCCCAAACATCAAATAGTTCAACTTCAAGAATAAAATTCTGAGTCATCTCCTGTCTCTTTGAAATATTACTCATTCTTTGGCATCTATCACAATTAGTAGCAAATGCATGAGCATCCTTAAAAAGTGAAGGCTAGTAAAATCCACATTCAAGTACTTTGGCCGTTGTTCTAGTTCCAGCAAAATGCCCTGCATATTCTGATGAATGACAATGCTTAAGGATATCAAAAGTTTCTTCATATGGAATGCACATCCTCAAAATTTGGTTAGCACATCTTCTGAATAGATATGGTTCATCCCATAAATACCTTTTCACATCATGAAGAAATTTCTTTTTCTGATGACTGTTTAAACCTTCAAGTAACACTTTACAGGCAAGAAAATTTGCATAATCAACATACCATGGATAAAATGTTACCTCACATAGAAAAAACTCCTCATCAGGAAGATTCTCTTTTATGTCAACTTGAGCTTCAATGTCCTTAATCTGCAGTCTGGAAAGGTAATCAGCAACTTCATTTTATATTCCCTTTTTGTATTTGATTTCAATGTCAAATTCCTACAACAAAAGTACTCATCTAAATAATCTAGGTTTTGATTCTTTTTTAGCAAAGAGATACTTCAATGCTGCATGGTCAGTATGAACAACAATTTTAGATCCAAGTATATATGATCTAAATTTATCCAAAGCAAAGACAACTGCTAGCAATTCTTTCTCTATGGTAGTATAGTTTCTTTGTGCTTCCACCAAAGATTTGCGTGCATAATAAATGACTCTGAACAACTTCTCTCGTCTTTGTCCAAGAACAACACCCACTGCATAGTCTGATGCATCACATATGATCTTAAATTCACATTTCCAATCTGGTGGAACTATGATAGGTGCTGAGACAAGTTTTCCTTTTAACTGCACAAAAGCTTTGAAAAATTCATCAATAAAATCAAATATCTTATCTTATTCAATTAAAACACACAATGGTCTGGAGATTTTAGAGAAATCTTTAATTAATCTCCTCTAAAAATCTGCATTTCCTAAGAAACTTCTTATTCCTTTTACATTGGTAGGAGGATATAAGTTGAAAATTACATCAATCTTAGCTTTGTCTACTTTTAGACCTTTAGCAAACACTCTATACCCTAACACTATACCTTCCCTAACCATAAAGTGACATTTCTCCCAATTGAGAACCAAGTTAGTCTCTTCACATCTTTTTAGGACTTTGCCTAAATTGTCTAGGCAATCCTCAAAGTTATCTCCAATGATGGAAAAATCATCCATGAACACTTCTAAAAACTTACTTATGAAATCTGTAAAAATGGCTAGCATACATCTTTGGAATGTACCTGGTGCATTACACAATCCAAATGACTTACTATTGTAAGCAAAAATTCCAAAAGGACATGTAAACGTGGTTTTGTGTTGATCATCAAGTGCTACTGGAATTTGGTTATATCCGGAATAACCATCCAGAAAACAGAAGTATGGATGTCCTGCTAACCTATCTAGCATTTCATTTATGAAGGGAAGGGGAAAATGGTCATTTCTTGTAGCATCATTCAAAATCCTATAATCAATACACATCCTCCATCCTGTGACAGTCCTAGTAGGCATTAATTCATTCTTCTCATTTTTTATCACTGTTATTCCTCCCTTCTTAGGCACACACTATACTAATATTTATTACTTTCAGTATTATTTTTTATTAAATCATTTTATAATTAATTTTTTTTATAATTTTTTTTTACTATTGTAATAAGTATATTATTTTCTTTAGCATATTATTTTTAATTAATAATTATATAAAAATAATATTATTAATATTATTGCTTATTAGTATATTAATATATATATTAAAATATTTAACTTGTTGCATTATGTATTTGGAGGTAGCAATGTAAAATATATTTTGTGCAAAATAAAAAATAACTTTTTTAAGATGTTCTTTTACGTCATTTTATAATTAAATACGCTAATAGTGCTATTATTAAGCAACTAATTACCCTATCATCAATCCGCTAATTGCTGATAATTTGTCAAATCACTAATTGAATCCGCCAACCACTAACCACCATTAAATTCGCCAATCGCTAACAGCTAATTGCCAAACATACCTTACATCTATCTACATCAAAAACTAAAATTACATTAAATTCTTATACATGGGATAAAACCAGGGACGATGTCAGAAATAATAAACAAGAGGGGCCAAAAGGAGACGGGGTGCGGGGCAACGGCCCGCGGTATGGTAGACCATGTTTAAAATATATATATATATAATATATATTATATTTATTATAATTTATTGAAAATTTTATTTTATTTATGATATATTTTATTTAATTTTAAATATATAGTTTAAATTATATAGTAATGGAATCTATTGAAAATTTACATATGATATGATATATTTTAATATATTTTTAAAAGTATATATTATAAGTTATATACTGTTATAATTTATGCAAAGTTATGCGTCATAATATAATATATTTTAATAAATTTTTATTAATGTGTATTATAAATTTATATCTATTGATTTTCGTATATATTTTTAGAATTTTTAAAAATGTGTAATATAAATTATTTACTATTATAATTTATTAAAATTTAAATATTTAAATATTTAAATATATAATTTATTAAAATTTAGATATTAATCCTATTTTAAAATAACTTTTTATATAATATTTTTAATTATAAGATTTTAAATTTTAAAAAAATTAAATATTTAGATATATAATATATTTATTAAAATTTAGATACTTAGATCTTCTTTTAAAATAATTTTAAAAAGACAGAGACATAGCATGGAATTGAACCATGAACCTTAAAGAACAAAAAGCCTACCTTAACCATTCAGCTACAGTCATGCTCTATGAATATGTTTGCATACTAACAATCATATTTAAGAGTCTTGGGGGAGCCATCCCACCAGCCCCCGGTTGGCTCCGCCTCTGGATAAAACTAATTCTTATATGTGGGTCCATATTTAATAATGATAAAGATATTTATTCGTATCTGTGTATTATATATGTCCATGCTTTTTACATTTTTATCACGTGAAAATGCAATTGGGGTGGTTTTTCATATAAATAAATTAATAATTAGGTTCATCATGGTCCAATCATGATTTGGGGTATATAAAACTGTTCAGATGGAATTAAAATTTATTATACATACTATAACTGAGGAATTAGAAAATCAAATCAATTATTTTTCATATTTTAGATTATTGGTATGTTTATCCTATTTATTTTTTAAGATATAGGAGGATATATTAAAACATTAATGAGTTTGAAGGGCAAAGGCGGCACTTGGCGCATGTCTTGCAAACCTGTGAAGTTTGCACTTAAGAGTTTCATTGGTCAACAGTCCTAATAGTTATGCTACTTCTTCCTAGGGTGGAAGCCACATCTATATATTTATAAATTTAAATATAAATTTTAGATTAGATTCTAATTTCAATTAAAAATTTAAAAAAAAATTGATGTATATAAACTAAAAATTTATTAATAAAATATATAATTAAAAATATTTAGTATTAAATAAAATTTAATTTTTAAAATTATGGTGATTACCAAATTTAGGAATTAACTGGTGACTAGTTTAAAAATATAAACTTAAATGAATATTATAAAATTTAGTTTTAATTTATTTGTTGGTCTAAAAAAATTATGAAAATAAAATTTTGATATTTTTATAACTTTTTCAAATATTGACTCATAAATTTAAAATAAATCTTATAAAATCAAAAAGTAAAAAGATATTTTTAAATATATAGTTAAGTATAACTTAAATCAGTTTTAAGGAATTGATTTACATATATTTCACTAATAGAAATATCATACTTATAACATCTTATTTAATATAAAATTTTTAATTTTCAATATTAAATTAAATTTGCCATATTTTAGTTTTAGTAATTTAACTAATTTTTTAAATTTATGTAAAAGAACAAAAGAACAACACAATTCAATTCTTCTTTTAAATTCGGTTATATTCTTAAAAAATGAAAAATATTTTTTTTCTTAATTAGTTCAATTTGATTCAATCTAGAATTAGACTAACTATTGATTCTCATCTTTAGTTTTGTTAAGAATTTTCTTATGAATTGGATTAATGGTTAGGTTAATCATATTCATTTCATGATTTAATAAATAAAAATGATGTGATTAATAACTTATTTATTATATAATATATAATCTAATATGAGGTATTTTAATAACTTTTATAATTTTTAAATGTCCTTGAAAATTTATAAGTACCTAATTATTGTGGTGGGAGAACAACTTACGGTCTCAGAAAGCTGTGGACCCTCAACGAATTGAAAAATAAACCTAAGTCAAACTCAGCCAAAGCCTTCGGTCGAAATAGACCAACACCCCTTCGGCCGAAGTGGGCTCACTAACCTGCGGCCGAAAGCACCCCAGCGGCCGAAGGGACCGAAACACCCGGAAAGCACCATCAAGCCCAAAGAGGAAATCAAGTCCAGGAAGGAATCCAAGTCCAAATGAGAATCCGAGCCCTAGAAGGAGGTCAAGCCCAAAAGAAAAAAGGGAGTCAAGCCCAATGGAAGACCAAGTCCGAAAAGGAAACCGAACCCCGGAAAAATAAGGAATCCCAATCCAAATAGAAACAGGACCCAAATACCTCCTATAAATAAGAGGTAGGGATGATTGTAAAAGGGATCCAATTTTTCATTGATTAGAGTTAAACTCTGTGAGATTATTTCTGTAAGCTTTTTAGCTATTTTCTCAAGCAATCTTAGCCTAATATTTGGCTGTGGTTTATTTGACACCACAGTTTGGCGCCCACCATGAGGCTACGAAACCTCACACAAGGCTGAGATCTGAGAAAAATAACCCCAAATCCCGATTACCCCGATTCTGTTCCCGTCATACATGGCACCAGCAAATCCCAACACCGTCGTCATAGAAGACCAGACTCCAAAGACGCCAGAGGAGCAACTCGCCATAATGACGGAGATGCTCAAGAAAATAGAGGAAGAAAAAGAACTATGGAAAAAAAGAAGCAGAATCTAGAAAAGCCTCCTCTAAGGCGAGAACAAAGCGATCAAACCGGAAATATTCGCCCCTCCGTAAGAAGAGACTCAATTTTGAGGAAGGCTCCGACGAAGGATCTGAAGAAAGCAACGGGTCGACGGAGAGTCGCAAAACTCTAGATCTGAACAGCTCAAGCAGTTCCGATGATGAACAGACGAAGCCGACACCGTCTAAAAGAAGTCGTGAAAAACGCCGTGATCGTGAAATCAGGGAACTCAAGGACCTGGTACAACGAACCTCAGGAAGAAGAATAACGATGCGCTCTTCAACTACGCGCTACTCCGACACACCATTCGCGTCCTGGATCTTAGACACCAGAATGCCCAAGAGGTTCTCCACTCCCAGCATGAAGCCCTACGAGGGAACCACGGATCCAGAGGACCACATCGCAGAATACAAAACTCGCATGGGAACGTGCAACATCCCAGAAGAAGATATGGAGGCCATAATGTGTAAAGCCTTTGGTTCCACTTTAACCGGAACCGCCCAGAGATGGTATTCCTCCCTCCCTGCAAAAAGCATCAGATCCTTCTCTTCGCTAGCAACGAAGTTCGTCAACCACTTCTCCGATAGCCGAAAAAAAGAAAAGGATGTGGATGATCTGTACGACCTAAGACAAGGGGTCAATGAAAGTCTTAGGCAATATGTGAAAAAGTTCAAAGAAACTAAGATGGCCATCCCGGGGTGCAGGGACAAAAGCGCCATCAAGGCCTTCATAAAGGGGCTCGTAAAAACGTTAAAATTTTACGAAAGCCTCAAACTGATAAAACCAAGGACCTTTGAAGACGTCTTGGAGAGAGCAGAAGATGCAATGGAATACGAAGAAGAATTCCAGCCTCGGAATGCTAGGGGGCCGCAAAACACCTCCAGTCAACGAGGACGAAACGACCGCATTAATAGTGGACGGAGCGAGGATCATAGAAAAAACCAGAGAGACTACGATCGCAGCGGACCCTCCAGGCCAAGTTACACCGGCCCCGATCCTATACGCAGGGAGAAGGAACTACTTTCGTACCCCCTCACCATACCCACGAGGGAAGCTCTGACAGTGCTCAAGACCCTAGGAGACAGGGTCAGGTGGCCCGAGAAATCCAAAAACCCCTCTGCAAGGAAAGATATGTCCCGATACTGTCAATTCCACGGAGACCATGGCCACAACACTGATGAATGCTGGACCCTGAAAAGAGAGGTGGCAGAACTTATCAAAACGGGACACCTATGAGAATACTTAACCGAGAAAGGGAGAGAAATTGCGGCCGAAGCCGACAAAAACCGACAACGGATACACCCAACTCCAGTAGCAAACGCAGAAGAAAGGGTGATTAACATGATAGCTGGGGGATCCGACGTATGCGGACTAACAAGCTCGGCCGCAAAAAGAAAGCTCAGAGAAACTCTGAGCATATACAGCATAAGGAGTGAAAGCACGAACAACCTTTACTCTATCACTTTCACCGAAGAAGAGGCCGGAAAGATAAACGCCCCTCACCACGATGCCTTGGTAATCAAAATCTCCATAGCAAACCTAACGGTAAAGAGGGTACTAGTCGACAATGGCAGCTCAGCCAATATCCTATTCCTGGAGGCGTTCAGAAACATGCAGCTGGACGAAAGAGCGATGCGCAGGAAGGCTATCTCCCTTATAGGCTTCGACGGAAAAGCTACCTCAACCATCGGAGAAATCAAATTACCGGTGTACGCAGAAGGAATAAATCTCCACACCACCTTCCAGATAATAAATTCCAATTCTGCTTATAACGTGATTTTGGGAAGACCCTGGATTCACGGGATGAAAGCCATACCCTCAACATACCATCAACTAATTAAGTTCCCGACCCCACACGGGATCAAGCAGATAAGAGGGGAACAAAGTGCATCCAAAGAATGCTATGCCAATTGCCTAAAGCAAAAACCGGCAGAATTATAGCAATCACATACACGGCCGGAAACACCCCATGAGCCGGCCGAGCATGAAGTGGACGAAATATCACTGGACAGGGGAAAAACAGTGAAGATAGGGGCCATGCTGGAGAGAGGAGAGAGGGAAGAGTTGATAAACTTCCTTAAGGACCACCAGGATTGCTTCGCCTGGTCACACACCGATATGACTGGAATCGACGCAGCAGTCATTACCCACAAACTGAATGTGAAGGAAGGAGCGAAACCGGTGAGACAAAAGCGCAGAAGGTTTGCCAGAGAACGGAATGAGGTCATCAACGAAGAAGTGGAGAAACTCCTTGCAAATGGGTCAATCAGGGAGGTCCAATACCCCGAATGGCTCGCGAACGTGGTGGTCGTAAAAAAAAAGAATGGGAAATGGAGGGTGTGCATCGACTTCACCGACTTAAATAAAGCGTGCCCGAAAGATCCGTTCCTGCTGCTGCACATAGACCTTACCATTGATGCGACCGCAGGATATGAGATGCTGAGCTTCATGGACGCATACTCCGGCTATAATCAGATACTAATGCACCCCGGCGACCAAGAAAAAACCGCTTTCATCACAGAACGGGGCATCTACTGCTACAAAGTGATGCCCTTCGGGCTAAAAAATGCAGGCTCCACCTATCAAAGACTCATGAACCAAATGTTCGCTGATAAATTGGGGAAGACCATGGAGGTGTACATAGACGACATGTTAGTGAAGTCGGAACAAGCGAACCAGCACGTTCACCATCTAAGTCAAGCATTCGAGACCCTTCGAACGTACAACATAAAGCTGAACCCCACCAAATGCCAATTCGGAGTCAAAGCAGGAAAATTCTTGGGGTACTTAGTTACGAAGAAAGGAATCGAAGCCAACCCGGATCAAATCAAGCCGATCCTAAACATAGCAGAGCCTCAAAACAAGAAAGACGTTCAAAAGCTCACTGGAAGATTGGCGGCCCTGACCAGGTTCATCCCAAAGGCATCAGAAAAGTTTCAGCCATTCTTTGAAGCACTTAAAAAATCCCAAGAATTCGAATGGACCGAAAACTGCAGAAAAGCAATAACGGACATCAAAGACTTCTTGACCAGCCCTCCACTCTTAGCTAAACCAGAAGCTAATGAGAAATTGTATCTGTATCTTTCACATTCACAGATTGCGGTAAGTACAGTCCTGGTCAAAGAAGTCGGGGGGAAACAGCAACCGGTATACTTCGCCAGCAAAACTCTAACCTCGGCAGAGACAAGATATCCAGTCTTAGAAAAAACGATCCTGAGCCTAGTATTCGCTGCAAGGAAACTTCGGGCATACTTCCAAGGGCACCCGATCGTGGTAATAACTTCGTTGCCTTTGCGAAGCATGCTGCACTCACCAGAGAAATCCGGAAGACTGATGAAGTGGGCCCTAGAACTCAGCGAACACGATATCTCGTTCGAAGGAAAAAAGGCCATCAAATCCCAGGCCCTCGCAGATTTCTTAGCGGACTTCGAAGAAAACCCGTCCGCGGAGATAACGGACCTTGAAGTAAATCAGCTGGTAACTTCTACAACCGAAGAATGGATATTAGAAGTAGATGGAGCCAGCAGACAGAGTGGCAGTGGTCTGGGCGTGTGTCTCCGGCCCCCAAAACTGCCCCCGATACTCCAAGCAATCCGATGCGAATTCTCAGCCACCAATAATGAGGCCGAGTACGAAGCCCTGATTGCAGGGTTAAGGGTGGCAAAAGAAAGTGGAGCGCACAATTTAATGATCAAATGCGACTCCCAATTGGTGGTGAATCAAATAAACGGCGCATACCAGGCCCGAAACGAAAAGATGACCAAATACTTGAAGATAGCCAAAGACCTCATGAAGCGCTTCCAAAGGGCCACAATAAAGCAGATCCCGAGGGAAGAAAATGAAAGAGCCGATGCTTTGGCAAACCTCGGGGCCTCGATGCAGAAAGACGAGCCAACAGGGCCAATTGTATACGCTTTCCTTCCCAAAGCAGCCATTGAATATGAAGAAACCCTGGCCATAGAACAGGGCGACTGGAGAACCCCCATCATCGAATACATCAATCATGGCCAAGTGCCGGAAGGCAAGGCAGAGGCAAGAAACTACGAGCCCAGGCCGCCAGGTTCTGCATCATCGGAGGGATACTTTTTAAAAGATCCATAGGCGGCCCATTCCTAAACTGCATCTCCCTCTCCGAGGCCGATCTAGTATTATTAAAGAACTCCATGAAGGATCAGCCGAAAACCATTCCGGAGGAAGAAGCCTGGCGTTCAGAGCGCATAGAGCCGGATACTACTGGCCAACCATGAAGACAGATGCAGCCGAACTTGTAAAGAAATGTGATAAATGCCAAAGGCACGCCAACTACTCCAACCTCCCCGCCGGAAACCTAAACAGCATCACATCTCCGTGGCCATTTGACAAATGGGGGATGGACATAATCGGGCCTTTCCCAATGTCCGCGCAGGGTCGGAAGAGGTATATACTAATGGTTACCGACTACTTCACGAAATGGATCGAAGCTGAAGCGTTAGAAAGAGTCAGGGAGCATGAAGTTCAGAAATTTATCTGGAAATACATCATCTGTAGATTCGGCATACCACGAGAAATAATTACTGACAACGGCCCTCAATTCATAGCGCAAACTCTAAAAGACTTCTGCAACCAGTTAAACATAAAACTCACATACTCAACCCCGAGATACCCCCAAGCCAATGGCCAAGCCGAAGCATCCAACAAGGCGGTGGTGGACTCCCTCAAGAAAAAATTGGAAGGGGCCAAAGGATTGTGGCCCGAAGCCCTTCCCGAAGTCCTTTGGGCATTCAGAACGACCCCCAGAACGTCAACACTACAAACCCTATTCTCGATGGTCTATGGGACGGAAGCAGTACTCCCAACAGAAATCCTATTGCCTCAAGAAAGGCTAAATGGAAGAGCAAATGAACATGTCCTGGCCTTCGAGAGGGATACTTCAGACGAGAAAAGGGAGAACGCACAACGGAGAATAGCCGAATACCAAATGGGGATAGCAAGACAATACAACAAAAAAGTCAAGGCCCGAACCTTCCAGCCCGGAGATTAGGTACTCAGGAGGGTGTTCCAAAATACGAGAAACCAAGCCCATGGAAAACTGGCCGAGAATTGGGAAGGACCGTACCAAGTGGAACGAGCATCCGGAAAAGGGTCCTACAAGCTGCTCACGAAAAGAAGGAAAGGAGATAGAGCATAGCTGGAACATACATCACCTCAAAAGGTACCAATTTTAAATATAGCACTGATTGTAATAACGGGCACTCTCCTCCCCAAAAAGGGTTTTTAACGAGGCCCGACCTTAAAGCAATAAAACGAACTTTTTATCTCATCCCTTACTCTCCTTTGTATCGTGTACATTGCCAAAGGGCAACCCGAATAAATTGCCAAAGGGCAAGCCTCTGGTAAATCCAGAAGGTCTCGGGCAAAGAGAAATTGCCAAAGGGCAACCCGAATAAATTGCCAAAGGGCAAGCCTCTGGTAAATCCAGAAGGTCTCGGGCAAAGAGAAATTGCCAAAGGGCAACCCGAATAAATTGCCTAAGGGCAAGCCTCTGGTAAATCTGGAAGGTCTCGGGCGAAGACAAATTGCCAAAGGGCAACCCGAATAAATTGCCAAAGGGCAAGCCTCTGGTAAATCCAGAAGGTCTCGGGCGAAGACAAATTGCCAAAGGGCAACCCGAATAAATTGCCAAAGGGCAAGCCTCTGGTAAATCCAGAAGGTCTCGGGCGAAGACAAATTGCCAAAGGGCAACCCGAATAAATTGCCAAAGGGCAAGCCTCTGGTAAATCCAGAAGGTCTCGGGCGAAGACAAATTGCCAAAGGGCAACCCGAATAAATTGCCAAAGGGCAAGCCTCTGGTAAATCCAGAAGGTCTCGGGCGAAGATAAATTGCCAAAGGGCAAGCCTCTGGAAAATCCAGAGGGCCTCGGGCGACAACACGGCACCCAAGAACTCCAAAAAAAGAATTGGGGAATTGGACCCTCGAGCGAAAAGCAGATAAAGAAAACAAGGAAAAATTGCAACAAAATATATTTTTTCATTAATTGATAAAGATTACATTCGGGAGCGTTACAAGAAACGAAAAGTTACAAACCGGCACCCTCTCGCAAAGCGGCCGTAGCATCGAGCTCCATCTTCGCCGACTCTGGAGTCAATGACCCCCTGATGACCTGCTCAAGAGCATAAGTTCTAGTGGTGACCTCGGCCTGAGCAGCCTCCTCAGACAAAACTTCCACTTGATCCTCCAAATCTCTTATCTTCCCTTCGGCCGCAGACTTGAAAGCCTTCAACTCCTCTATCTCCTTGGCCTGCCTGTTGAGCTCGGCATCCTTCACCTTACAAGAGGACTCAAGACCTAAATTGTGAGCCTGCAATGCCTAAGCACGTCTAACGGCCTCAACACACTGAGCCGTTACCTTGCCCAAGTCATCTTGGGCAGCTTTGAGTTCGGCCGAAGCCTGACTGGCACTCGCCTCCATCTCTCCACGGTCACGCATGACGGCCGAAAAGTGTCGACGCATCCCCACCGCCCCTTGAAGCGCCTGAAAGAACCAAAAGATCAAAAATAAGTTGAAAAAAGAAATCGACACGAAGTAGAGCCTCAAAAACTTACCCTAAACAAACCTCCAACGGCCATTTCGTTGAACTGAGTGAATGACAGGGAATTCAACCATTCCTCATCCTGAGGAAAAAAGAAACCGTCAGCGGCTTTCACCATCCCAGTCGTAATCCTTCTAGTGGAAGAATCGCCGGGAAACTCGAGGAAGAGACCACTTCCACCGGAAGAGGGCTTCCTGCCCGTGTGCTTAGTCCGCATCCGCGGGCGCACAAACCCTTCCTCCTCTTCCTCCTCTTCCTCCCTCGGTCTCTTCTCTCTATCGTTAGGAGCAACAGGACTCCTTTCTTCTTCGACCGTAGGCCGCTGCTCTGACGTCCCCTCAGCCTCATGAGGACCCTCGCCATCAGACGGCGCCCGACTCGAACGAGCATTGTCGGCCGAAGATCCCTGCCTCTCCTCGGTCGAGACGCTCTCTCGACCCGCAAAGGCCTTTTCTTGTTCCGCCTGGATTTGACGCATGATGGCACGCATGGCGAGCGCCCGCTGACCCGACGGCTTCGACATCACGTAGTCAGCGATTTCTGCAAATCCAAAGCACGTTAATTCGACCGCATAAAAATACTTTGGAAAACTAGAATCATAATCCACCTACTTGTCCTGGTGAAAGCCCAAAAACGGCTCGTGCGTAGCTCGTGCAGCAACCTCTTGTGACCGCGTTTCTTGTCAGGAAGCGCGAGAATAGCCTCGCTCCTTGCGCGCGCCCGAGGAGTCGACTTACAATTCTTAGCACCGTGTTTAGCTACAACCACAACAAAAACCATTCAATACCAACGACCGAAAAAGAGCCAACAAAAAGTAAGACATGTTACGAGAAAACTACATGAATCCATCCAAACGAAGGATAGCTCGGGCCCTTGCCCAAGCGAGTAGTGCCCCTGACAAAGAAATACTTGTCTTTCCACCGACGCTCGTTAGACGTAAAACCCAGAACCAATAGCTTTCCATGAGGTCGAGCGTTTAAAACATATCTACCAGTATCCGGTTTCTCGCGTTTAACAAGTAAGAGTAAAAGAAGTCTTCGGCCGAAAACGGTAAATTGTACTTCTCTTTCAAACGGTCCACACTTAGCAATATGCGGATAGCAAGTGGAGTCAACTGGCTAGGGTGGATCTGGCACCAAGTACATAGCTCCTCGACTAGGCCCATAATGGGAAACCTGAGGCCAATCTCAAAATGCCTAAGATAATAAGGCTCCTATCCCTCGGCCAAAACATCGTCGACCTTCTCATTATCATTAGGAAGCCTAGTCTCGACCCAATCAGGAAACTTGCAGCTAAAACGCACGGCCTCCAACTCCCCCCTCGTCATAGTACTTCGAACGTTAAGCCAAGGAGGAAGAATACCCTGCGGCCTAGATTCGGCCGGAGGATTACGAGCAGACGAACATTCGGCATTATCCTCTTCGGCCGAAAAGTCACAGGTGAGACCAGCAAAAGTAGACGTATCCAAGGAGTTAGAAGATGTCATCTACACTCGACCGAAAAAAGCAGGTTAATGGTCTTCGACCGAAGTTAGGGCAACACCGATAAAGGCAGCACTATAAAGTCGCGGACACGTGTACACGTGGAAAATTAAATAAAATAAAATGAAAAGCGGCAAAACCACGAAAAGACAATCAAAACCCAGTCAGCAGAAGAGAAATCGATTGGAAACCTAACCGACAAACAAACGAGATCGGCAAATTGCCGGAAAACCACAAAACCAACAGCAAAATAAAAAATAAAAAAAAATAAAAAAACACACAGAACAGGCAGCAACAAAGACCAAATCGGCAAGGCCAAAACTGAAAGCAACCAGAAAACTAGAAAAAAGGAGCGACAGGAGCTAACCTTGAGAATGCGAGAAGGAAGAACCGAAAGCTGGAGCCAAAAGCTTCACCGGAAGAGGCAATGGCGGTTGAGCTTCGTCTTAGAGAGAGAAACTGAAAAACAAATTTGAAAAGATACAAGAGAGAGAAGCAAACCAGCACTTAAATAGAGAGGAAATGATTTCACTTTTAGGGCACAGCAGCCGAGGAGCCGTCAAATTTAAAAGATTTGATACGCAAACGCTGACGTGGAAGGCAAAAGGTGAAAATTGGCTGAACTAGTGGAATCCTAGCTGGCGACACACCAGCGCAAAGGAAGAATACTCGGTCGAAAGGACACTAATGAAAGGAGACATCTTCGACCGAAATAGGCCACCAATTTTTTGCCATACTCGAAAGTCAAGTAATGGCAATAAGGGGATTACTGTGGTGGGAGAACAACTTACGGTCTCAGAAAGCTGCGGACCCTCAACGAATTGAAAAATAAACCTAAGTCAAACTCAGCCAAAGCCTTCGGTCGAAATAGACCAACACCCCTTCGGCCGAAGTGGGCTCACTAACCTGCGGCCGAAAGCACCCCAGCGGCCGAAGGGACCGAAACACCCGGAAAGCACCATCAAGCCCAAAGAGGAAATCAAGTCCAGGAAGGAATCCAAGTCCAAATGAGAATCCGAGCCCTAGAAGGAGGTCAAGCCCAAAAGAAAAAAGGGAGTCAAGCCCAATGGAAGACCAAGTCCGAAAAGGAAACCGAACCCGGGAAAATAAGGAATCCCAATCCAAATAGAAACAGGACCCAAATACCTCCTATAAATAAGAGGTAGGGATGATTGTAAAAGGGATCCAATTTTTCATTGATTAGAGTTAAACTCTGTGAGATTATTTCTGTAAGCTTTTTAGCTATTTTCTCAAGCAATCTTAGCCTAATATTTGGCTGTGGTTTATTTGACACCACAATTATCATTTTTAAAAACTTTATTAAATTCATGTGGCATCTAACATATGCATTTTCATAAAATTTTAAAATGTCTTAAAAAGTTTTGAAGTATTCAATCATAACTTCTATAAATTTTTTAAAAAATATTTAAAAGCCAGTATTTAATCACGACTTTATAGATTATATTCATGATTTTAAAATTTGAATTTGAAAAAGTTTTATAGTCTTTTTTTAACCCGTGAAAAAAATTTTAAGTTTAAAAATTATTCACTCCCTTTCTCACTAGCTTTCCATGATTTTAGAAGACTTTAAATATTAATAACTAAAAGTTCAATCTCACTCCTTAATTATTTTAATATTTAATTAATTTATTTTTCCTTTTACTATAATTGTAAAATACTTTAACCGGTTAGGGAGTTTGGACCGCTTTCTTGTGTTGTGTTTCAACAGATCGATATTCACAAATTCGATCTTCTTCTTCTCTCAACTATCTCATTCTTCTTCTCCAATATCAACCTAATCAATCTTCCATCTTCTTCTTCTCTCAACTATCTCATTCTTCTTCTCCAATATCAACCTAATCAATCTTCCATCTTCTTCTTCATTGGTATTAGCGAAAGTCCTCATCTTCTTCTTCATTGGTATTAGCGAAAGTCCTCATCTTCTTCTTCTCCGAAACGAAATTCTCCATCTTCATCGAGGAATCCTCTCCAATCACAATTTATGTTTAGGGATTTGCTACCGAAGTCGTAAATTTGCATTCTATTGTTGAAATCGTCGATTGGTGTGGAGGTATTTGGAGAATCTTGTTACTTCTACTGCTCAAGTGTGAGGAATCTTGAGGTCTTAGTCATTGTAGTCTGCTGCTAGGTCTAGGTCGTGGAGCTACTTATGTTGTGATAATATCAAATGTAAGCTTATTGTAATCAATTGTATGTATTTTGGATTTGTAGTATACATAATTGTGCGATGCTGCTGCTGTTATATTGAAATATTTGGTCTTGATGAGTTGATGAGTTGTTGCTGCTCAACTTTGTTATTGATGAGTTGTTTTTATTGTTATATGTTGTTATTGGTGATTCTCTATTAGTGATTCAATATGTTGATGCTAAACTTTTGTTATTGGTGATTCTATATGTTATTCATTAATGTCTTGCTGCTACTGCTGTTATACGAATTATACTGACACTGCTGTTATATTCAAACATTAGCTTTTGATGATCTGCTGCTATTGAAATTTGTTTTTATCGATTCTATATGTTGATTGGAATATTTATTGTAGTGGTTATTCATTTGGTGTCTGGATTCACAGATTGTGACCCTTGCTCATAATCTGTGAATTTAAGTAGTTTATATCTATGATCCTTATTCACTATCTGTGAACAGATAATACTATGAAAAAATAATACAGTTTGTGACTGTATTATTGTTCACAGTGTTATCTGTTCACAGACTGTGAACTGATAATGTGCATATGTGTGAGCTATATTCACAATTTATGAATAGCGATCACAGATTCATGAACTGATGATGATATCTTGTTATCTTAAGGGTTGATTTAATTTTTGCAGATGAATTATGTAAGAGTTTTTCTATTCTACGATGCAAAGTGGAATGGTAATGCACCCGGGGCTGAGGTTTTCGATGTAAACATTACGCGGAAGCAATTGATTGATAAGATTTTGTCCAAAAAGAGTAAACAAAGAGAGAAGGATCGTTTATTGCTGCATTACATATGGTTGAATCTAGATGGAATAAAAGTTAAGATGCCTATTAATGACGATGGTGAGTTGAAGTTTGCTTTTGGAGAGAACCCTTTAGCTATTCACATAGATTCTACCAAAAGTGAGACCTTGGACAGCCCAGAGCCGATTCTACAACTGGTTACTTAATGTAATAATATGATAGGTAATTACGTAGTTCATTAGGAAATATACTATATGTGAACTGTGTTTAATTATGTAATATATTGTAAATTGAAATCATAGGATGTAAACTATGTTTAATTATGTAGTATATTATCTGTGAATTACAATCACAGACTGTGAATTGTGTTTATTTATGTGTTATATTACATGTGTTTATTTATGTATTATATGACCTATGTTTAACTACTAAGCATATTATTTGGGGATTTTAATCTTGAGTTGACAGACTTCCCACCTCGTTGGATGAACTATGATCATTGATCACAACTCGTGATTTCGAGTCATAGTTTGTGAGCACATTTCACAGCATACTCATGTGGATGGCATGGCATCCCCAAAGGAAAAGATGGGCCTCTTGGTAATAGACATGACATATTATGGGTCTCCACATTATTTCGTAATATTTCGACAACTACTGAATATGCATGCATACCACTCCATCCTTATACTTGTATACTTACTCATGTTTTGAGCAACTAAGGCATGGGGTCATTTTTCGACTATCACCGAAGAGCAATTTCTCATCACAGAAAGGTTTAGAGGCTTGAATAATCGTGACTTCACTGACTCTGCACCTCGTTGGATGAACTGTGATAATTGATCACAGCTCGTGATTTCGGATCACAGTCTATGAGCACCATTCACAGTACACTCATGTGGATGGTATGACATCCCCAAAGGAAAAGATGGGCCTCCTGGTACTAGACATGATATATTATGGGTCTCCACATCATTTCATAATATTTGGAAACTATCGCATATGAGTGCATATCACATCATCCTCCCACTCGTCTAGTTACTCATGTTTTGAGCAACCAAGGGTTTGGGTTATTTTTCGACTACACCAAAGACCACTTCATCGTAATGAAAATATTCTAGGGCATGAATAAAAGCGCTATGACTGATTACCCACTTCGTTGGGTGCACTGTGATCGATGATCACAGTTCGTGAATAGGGGTCACATTTTGTGAGCCTCGTTCACAACAGCCTCTTGGTCATTTATGGCATCCCTAAAGGTAAAGACGGGCCTCTTGGTAGTACATTTAACATATTATGGGACTCCACACAATTTCATGTGGATTTGACAACTATTGGATATGAGTGCATACCACTCCATCATTCTACTACTTTAGTTACTAATGTTTTGAGCAACCAAGGGTTGGGATCATTTTTCGATTATCACCAAAGACCACTTCATTGTCACGTAAAGGTTCAAGGGCATGAATAAAAGCACTTGAGACCGTTTAAGACAAATTATGGTTCTTCATATTGTTTCATAATGTTTCGAAAAATATTGGATTTGAGTGCAAACAATTTAATCCTCCTACTTGCCTAGTTACTCATGTTTTGAGCAACCAATGCATGAGCTCACTTTTCGACCCCAACCGAAGTGTACTTTGTCATCATAAAAAGGTTGAGGGGCATGAATAATCATGACTTGTCTTACTCCCCACCTCTTCGAAGACACTATGATCATTGATCATAACCCATAATTAAGGCTTATAGTCTGTGAGCGGTGTTCACATTACACTCATGTGGCTGACATGGCGTCCTTAAAGGCAAAGATGGGCCTCTTACTTCTACACATGATAGATTATGGGTCTCCACATCATTTTATAAAGTTTTAGCAACTATTGGATATGAGTGCATACCACTCCATCATCCTACTTGTCTAGTTACTCATGTTTTGAGCAACCAAGGCATGAGGCACTTTTGACAATAATTGTAGTGCACTTTGTTGTCACAAAAAGGTTGAGGAGCATGAATATTATGGCAAAGAATTCTTGCAATGAGCATATGGGCAGCCAATCAACCCTACACTAGGTCCTCTTATCTAATTTCTTATGTTTTGAGCTCCCAAGTGATGAGGTCAATTTTTGATAGGATAGAAACATGAATTTTGTTTCAAATTTTGGCAGTAAGGTTGGATAAGCGTGCCTTGACTGCCTCCCCATTTCTTTGGAGCAACTATGATCGTTGATCACAGATTGTGATCGAGTGGCACAGTCTATGATTAGAAATCACATTGCTCTAATAGGCCTCATATAGGCTCCTTAAAGACATTCAAGAACCTCACGCGATGTAAAACCACATAAAATGGACATTGATATTGTTTGATAATGATTTGGTAAGACTTAATATGCTGCCTTATCCACTTGATCCTCTTATTTTTCTAATTGCTCATGTTTTAAGCTCCTAAGTTATGAGATCAATTTTTTATAGGCAAGAAATGTAAATTTTATTTCACATTACAACTATTGGGGTTGGATAAGTGTGCTTTCGCTCCCCTTTCCATCTTTTAAGAGCAATTGTGATCACTGATCACAGACTGTGGTCAAGTGACACAACCTGTGATTACAGATCACAGTGCTTTAATTGGCCTCTTATCTTTAAAGAAATTTTGAAACCTCACGCTTATTTAGATGTCATAAAATGGACAGTCTTATCGTTTAATGTTTGGGTAATGACATAAACGGTCACATTCTGTGAGGTCTCACTGTGGGCGACCTGATTACAATAACTGTGATGTCTGATCACAAATTGTGAGTTATATTCGCATCCGATGAACACGGATCATACTATACAAATTTTGGCTAAACATGATCACAAGCTGTGTATGTAGATCACAATTCATTTATACTAATTAATTTTAAAGTACCGTTAATCCAAAGGCAAAGGGAGTATGAATGAAGAACACTTAAATTGTTTAGCCAATCTAGCACATTCTACGCCATGTTGCAGTTAGAAAGAGAATCACCTATAAAACCCTTTTAGATTTGAGATATATCACACATAAGACCCAATGCATGTTGTAGACATTACATGGGAAACATACCTGTAGGAAATAATGAGTACATTTATTACTTAAATGAAAGAAAATATAATTAAATAAAATTTCAGACTTAATATCATACTTACAGATCAAGTTCCTACCATGCTGGACATTTTAAATCCCTATAGTGTCTGCCATTAATAATCTCTATCCAGTTAGTCTACACTTGAAGATTCATAATTCCTTTAGCTGAATTTAGAGTCTCTTTTTGACATACACGAGATTACCGGAAAATTATTGCTGCTTGGAAATCACATACACAGGCGCACTCGTAGAACTGCCTAAACAGATTATTCATAAAAAACCTTCGAGTTTCTTATGTCTACTTGATTGTTTCTTTATATTGTTGAATACCTTAAATGAAGCAAAACAGTTAAACATTGCTTATCAATCGATTTTGACCACCTCCTTTTGTTAACTATTTCCTGCAAAATTGAAATAATATAACCCATATTAGAGTCGTAACTAATAAAAGGGCTTATTTAATAACACTATAGTTAGATTTAAGCAAACCATAACTCACAACAGACTGTACGCAGGCTTATGAATGACATTCACAGTGTGTAAATATAGTTCACCTACTATGAATATAGTTCACAGTCATAGTCAGACACAGTGAATCTTCTACACAAACGTGCTAGTAGTAAACAATTAATAAAAAACACACATTTTACACAAAGTCGCAATTCCAGTTCACAACCTATGCTTAGCATACTAACAATATAATGAATACTGTGAATATTCACTGAATTGTGAAATTCGAATCAAAAGCCAATTAACATTTACAACCAAAATTACAAACAGACAATATTTAAGACCTTATATATAAAACCAAATGAAAACCTAACCCTTAGTATGACTATTTACAAAATAAACAAAGTGAAACCTGTACAATGAATACTTGTATAATAACAACAACACATGCCATATCAATCCAACACACACCATGAGAAGAAATAAAATACTAACAATAAATTGACATCATATGCCATTCCAACTTTCGACAACCCCTCAACCGACTGTCTTTAATTTTTAAAACAAAAAATAGAACTATTAAGAAGAAGCAGTGACCGAGTGCGACCAACGCCAACCAAATATGACCAAATGCAATGAAATATCGAATAAAATCTAAACTCACCTACGACGGAGACATAACATCAATGAAGCGGCAATCAAACTCTAGATACGACAAACAACGACGAAGAACTGATGATGAACAACGAAAAAGAAGAAGCTACACAGTGAAGCTTTTGAGTCTTTGTGTTTCTTTTGCTTTCGAATTTCAAATGGTAAAGATGAAAGTGTGGTTTTGATATTTAGAAACGGTGGTCGTGCGTGTCATTGAGGCTATGAGTGTAATTTCACCCTTTTATTATATTTCTATCTTAATATAAAAATGCATAATGGCATTTTTGTTAATAAAATAAGAATCAAAGGGCAAAAATGGAAGTTAGGCCTATGGAATGAAAACAAACTTTTAAAATGCTTAGATTTGTATAAATTTCAAACCAGACTTATTATTGTATTTTAAACTTTTGGTGGCCCATTTGAAGAAATTTTCACTAAATTTTATAATATATATCTTTATATCATGATTTTTTTTTATAAATATTTTCGTAGCTCTTATGAATTTTATTTATAAACCCTTAATAAAAGATACACAACAATAGAATAAAAAAGAGGAGGGAAAGAAGAAAAAATATACAAACTATGGACATTAAAAAAAAGTAACAAATTATTACAACTCATGGTTGATATTACTAACCATATATGGCATGATAAGAATGGTGCATCAAGAAAGTGTTTGAAAGTTTATAAATATCGATTAAATTTTATTATTTCTTAACAAATATTTGAAAGTATCTCAAAATCAATAAATTGGCATTCGAAAGTTTATCCAAGTAATTGAAGGTCTTTTATGGAAATTCAATGAAGTCCAAAAATCATTAAAAAAATTTATTTTTTTTCACAAGTTTGTGAGTTATTGCTGAATTCGTAAAGTTTATAAATGTATATTAAAATGATTTTTTAAACTTTATAAAAATATATAATTAAAAGACATATTAGAAACCGGCACTAAGCATATGTAATGAAAATCATATGTTGATATTTCTTTTAAGGTTGATATAATAATAGTAATTTCTAACATTATTGAATGATGTTAAAATATTAATAAAAGCAAACTCAAGTATAATCGAACTAAGGAAATAGGCAAGTGACTTCAATTTAATAAGTGTTCATTAGAGAAAAGTTTTAAATTGGTGTTTAAATTCTAAATTAACTTTTAAAAAAATGTCTCTAAAAAATGTGTGTTTATGAATTGGAAATAACTTTCAACCAAACGCCGATAACAACTTCTATTATTATCCTTTCATTTGTAATTAATTATATTTTTAATTTTTTGATTTTATCTCTATCATTTATAAATATTTAGTCATTTATGTGTAACACTAATTTAAAATCTAAAATTACACTAAGCACTAAATCAAACAGTTAAGCTCACATTTAGATTAAAAGTTGATTCAATAACTAACCGTTATCGATATTTTGAAATGCCAATTAAACGTCTAATTGAAAATCTTACACTAAAATTACCTAAATGGAATTTTCTTGCAAATTCTTTTGCATTCATTTTTGTGTTTATGTGAGGACTATTTATTTATTTACTTTAAGAAGATATCTTAAATGTGTTTTTTAATTTAAAAAACAAATTAATGTCATAAACAAATTTACTTGTTTTGTGTATTTTTTAAAATCAAATTTGTAGAAAACAGAATGATCTATATGGGAATAGTGGTAGCATAATAGGTATGGAACAGCACCTCATGTTTATGTGTACAAGGCTGAAATTCTGAGTCCGGTTTTGAATTAAAGCCCGAACCCAAAACAGCCAGCATGCCTTAACACAAGGTACAGATCCATATCATATGCTCAACCTTTGAGGCCTAAAAACTCTATTAACATCTTCTCAACTTGCAGATACGTAATTGAGAGGATCTTAAATTCCGCGGAGATCCTTCCGCGAGGATCTCGGTGTGACCGGCCAATGGATGACCTGGGTTCCTATAAATAGGAACTTGAACCTCACTACTGGGGACAACTCTCTAATATACCAAAACGTTGCCAAAATCTCTTATCATCGCACTCACATCTTCGATCACGTTTAAGAGTCAAACCTCAGATTCCGGTCACTTTACTTGCTCCAATCAACTGAGCTTAGTGTTTCATATGTCGTACAACCTTTATAAGTCATTTCATTCCGCTAGGAACCATCTCAAGCAAGAAGTTATTGCTTTTCTTATTTTCCACTTTAATTACATTACTAAAGCTCAGGTCTGACTTGAGCATCGAAGTGCCTATGCCAGACACCACACTGATGTCCTCAAGGTCCTCTCGAACATTCTGTTTTCTCTTTCACAAGATCCCTTTGCATTAGGAATCGCTCCCCTATCGTCATACTGACCTCGATTCCATTAGATCTGATCTTAGTGTAGTGTCCCAACCAGTACAGTTTGGCACTCACCTTGGGGTGAACAATAAGTTTTCTACAAAATTGATCTCTTTCATTTCTTTATTTCCAAAATATTCTCTTTCATGGCCAACGAACTGCCAATGGAGTAGCAATTGCAGGCCATGATGGAGCGCATGCACCATCTTGAGGAAGAAAATGCAAGAACCAGGGCAGACGTAGAACTCAACCAACATTTGAGTAATATGACCACTGACGGTGGCCCTTTCAAGGTAAACACAAGTGATCAGGTTACTTGTGAGACCAATTGGCTCCTACTATTCGAGATTTAAGAAATCAAGTGGGGAATGGCAAAGGAGGCCGAAAACTTCAAGGATGTCATTAAGACAATCCCTTGCATCCCGGCACTCATTGAACTCTCTACTGCAAACACTTACATTCTCTAAACATTTGTGGATAGGATCGTCATGGTATAAATTTCCAAAAGGAGAATCTTTCTAACCATTCACAGTTCTGAGGGGATTCGGATCTAGCAGAGTACGTGGCCGAATATTGCCAAGAAATATCACTGGTTAATCTTTCAAGCGAAACCGCAAAGCCATTACATGCAAAATATTCTGTAGTAGTCTAGGTTTTCTCAATTGGTTGGCGATTTTATTGTTTAAGTTTTCTAGCCGCACATGCTTCAAGTTAACAACGGACCATTTATTCCCCGTTGCAAAGAAAAAGAGCAAAAGCCTTCAAGAGTATGTCTTTTAATTGACGAATGAGTACATAAAGATTCTAGATGTCGTGGAGTCAACTGCAACAATTGCATTTTGCAAAGGCTGGCCTTCTTTCTGTCGTTTGTATGAACAACTGATGGAATGTGAGCCTTGGACATTGCAGGAATCCCTAGCAATATCTACTCAGCAAATTAAGCTGAAAGAAGACCCTACAAGGGCTATCATTGTAGGGAAGTGCAAGCTAATCTGTCGCAAGCCTGAGCAGCACGGTAACAAGAAATACAATGGAAGATTTGAGCTATATAAAAGGAACGACCCTCACCCTAATTCAAGATGATCCAGATCTTCCAGCTAGAATGGTGAAGGCAAACCAAAACAACAAGTTCCAGCCTATGATTAAACCATATAACCAAAAATCTTAGTCACTATAATGAAATATATGAGGTCCTTTATTAAATTCCCTGATCAAATGTAGACTCCCACACACCGAAGAGATAAAATTTTTTGTCAATTTCACAATGATCTTGGCAATAGAATAGAGGATTGTGTAGCATTACGGTTTGGAATAGCCTCACTGTGAAAAAAAAGGACATTTACGTGAGTTCTTGACCGAAAAGGGAAAGCAAACTCTCAAGAAGTCCAAAGGAAAGCAACACAAATCGAAAGCAGTCGAGATGTCTATCGAAGCCTCAGAATTTGTATAGATAATTGGAGTTATTCACGGAGGCTCAGAGGTAAAAATGGAAAAATACATGAAGACCATCGAAAAAGCCTACAACAAATCTGTTAGGGCAAGAACATTTGTAATAGGAGATTGAGTGCCAAGGAAAGGTCCGTATCAAATCACGAAAGTAATAGACAAAAGAGCATATCAACTCTAGGACGAATCAGGCAGAGTAGTTCAAAACACATGGAATGCAACCCACCTGAAAAAGTTCCAATTTTAGCTAAGTTGTTCCTTACGTATTCCAGGGAACCCTGGTTCCTACCACTCACTCAACTTTTACATTTAAGTCAATTCTTCTTGATCTGTTCCTACCATCCTGACCCTTTATTTACTTTGCAGTCAAAAGCATGATCCTCACGGACGCTCATCCAACACGGTGGGATCCCAGATTTTTCTAAAACTTTTTTTATATGCAACACTTCAATTTAGATTTTCCTTCCGAATCGATTACTTACTTAAGCATCGGAGGGTCTTCAATATGTTGAGAACCTTATTTTTTTTGTGAGGTGTTCACAACAAAATCTAATCAAGAGCCTAAGTGATCTATCAAGATGATGAACAATAAAAAATTAAGCTAAGAACATCCATTTTGAAGATTCTGCTCAGGCACAAAATAAGACCCGCAAAGCGCATTGTTCCAAAAATCCAAATCCACCCTTAGGAAAAATTTGGATAAATTCAAAACTCTATGTACATAAAACATTTGATAGCACAATCACAACTATTAATTTTGGATAGCTTACATGCCTTATTGCTTTTTTAAAAAATTTATTTAGGAAAGTTCTAAATGTTATATTATGCATTCATTTTACTTAAGGGAACTAATCCCTATTCTAAATTATTTTGTTCCAATACTTGTGTATTAAGCAAATTTAGTGCAAGTGACATGAAACAAAAATTATAACCAATTTCATTTAATACAGAAGGAGAACATAAGTGTAGAAACAACTACAAACAGAAAGGAAGAGAATAACAAGGAAAAACAAAATCTGAATAACAAAGTCATCCAGAGTTTCGTCTGCTCCATCTTCTAAATCCTCGATGTTTATGGGAAAATAGAGGTTCCTTTTAATGGAGGAACAGTCAGAGTTGACGGCCCTGCTATGGATGGAATGAAGTTATTGCTCGCGCCTTCTCTGGTGCCTCTCCCTCTTCCTCTCTCATTCCTCCTCCTTTTACTTTTTTGAATCACTATCCTCCGAAGAATCTAATAGGAGAGTGCCTATAGCTTTCGATAACTGAGCCCAATAGCCATAGCGCCTCACAGCCATTTCCTTAGACAGCGTATTGGCTTAGAATTTCTGATAAACTCTGCCCTTGGCATCAATTACCGCTTAAGCTTGAGTGAGCTTAATCTGCTTTTAGGTCGCTTTCATGCGCTTCTCCATATCGACCATCCAAGAGGACAAAGATTTTGCAGAACCCATAAGAATAAAGACCTCCTCGTCAGCTTTCTTTGTCTTTACCCTCTCGAAAAAGAGTTCATTCTCATTTTTAAAGGCAATCAACTTTAAATCACCCTACTTGGATGTAGTAGTCTCTAGATGGTACTTGAAGCCATCCATCTTCTTCTGAGGGGAGTCCTCTCGCCACACAACCCGATCGATAGCATTAGAAAGACGATACCACTCATAGTCAAATGTATGACCTATCTAGACGAGCTAAAACATAAAAAAAGGGTAAAAGTAGAAGCCAAAAACACATTAAATAAATTAACAAACTTGGTCTGTTAAAAATTCCTAATTTTCTAAACATTCCCATCTTTGAGACCCCCTAAAAGTGTTATGTTCTATAAATACCAATAGATAGTAGTCCAAGAGCCCTCCTTAGAACCGCATTTAAGCACCTAAACCTCGGGATGCATCCCAGGACTTATTTAGGGGAGGAAGGATAATATCATTTTTCTCTGAGACATGATCTGAAGCATGCCCTTTAACCTTTATAGGTTTCCTTCTCAAAGCCACGGTGACAACTTTTCTCTTGCTCCTTTCGTCTTTCTTCTCCTTCTCCCTCTTTGGTGTGGAAGATCCTCCAATCACCACTCCTTTGTTGGAGCGCTAACCCAGCAAATACCTTAGGGCTTCGGCCCACTTCGAGGACCTGTCATTCTTATTGCAAGAATCCTGACCCGCCATCTTAAGAACTTAGCCTTATTTATTTGGTAAAAGACGTATCTAATAGGCTCATAAGCTTGCATAAATTGTTTGACTTTAGGTCATTTGACAATCTTTAAGAGACTTGTTCAGGATCATAACAGTAGGACTGCTGAGGATCAGAGATTGAGTGATGAGTATCTTGCAATGATTCTCTTATACTCTTTACCTGAAACTCATTCAGTGGTAAAAGAATTTGTTTCATTTAATAAGAAGTCCCTTACTACTAAATTGATAATGGATGCACTTAAATTTAGATCTGTTGGGGAAGAGATCACTAATAACAAGAGTGATGGTCTGTTCTTGAGCCATGACCTGGCATAGTAGATTAGGTCATATAGGGTTTAATGAGATGAAAGAGCTTTAGAGGAGAGGTATTATAGACACTGATATTGGTATTGATATGCCATTCTGTGAAAGTTGTGTAATGGGTAAACAAACAAAATAATCTTTAGAAAATTCATATTTTAAATCAAATTAGATTTTAAATTTGATACATTCTGATTTATGGGGCTCAGCTCAAACACCAACTTTTAGTGAAAAATTTATATATTGTCACCTCTACTGATGATTTTTCTAGATACAATTGGTTGTTCTTACTGAAAAGAAAATCTCAAAATTTTGACACTTTTAAATCCTGGAAAACATTGATTAAAAATCAAAAGGATTGTAAAATAAAGATTTTGAGAACAGACAATGGTTTGGAATTTTGTAATGACCAATTTAATAAATACTGTTCTGAAAAGGAAATTAGTAGACATAGGACTATCACTTACACTCCTCAACAGAATGGCATAGCAGAGAGATTGAATAGGACTCTTCTTGATAAGGTTAGATCTCTACTGTATGAAGCTAGACTACCTATGAGATTCTGGGGAGAGGCTATAAATACTGCCAATTACCTTAGAAATAGGTCCCACAGCTCTACTTTAGGACAGAAAACTCCATATGAACTCTGGAATTATAGAACACCTAACCTGTCACACCTTAGAATTTTCGGTTATAAAGCTTATGCACACCAATACCTAGGAAAACTAGAACCCATATCCCGTGTTTCCCTTTTTATGGGCTATCCTGATTGTACTAAAGGGTTCATTTTATTTTATAAGGAAGAAAACACATATAGGTTTATTACTAGTAGGAATGTAGTCTTCAAAGAAGATGAACTTCCTGGTTTCCTAGGGTCTGAGAACACAGAAACTAGAACCAAACTGTTACCAATCAGTGTAGATGATTTTAGCATAGAGCCATATAGTGAAAACCAGAACTAAGTGATTTGTAGAGGGTTCCTTGATAAGTCTTGAATTTACCTATATTTTTGTATATTTTGTGACCTTTAATAGTAAGAAGTTTGGGTGAAAAGCTATATAATTGAGTTGATTTCAAGTAATTCTAGACTATTTTGTTGAGACATGGACTTGGATGAAAAAATAAAGAAAATAAGGAGAAAAGAGTAAAATTAGAACAAAAGAGGGACTCAATGACATTTTGTCCAAGTTCAGAAGGTGGCAAAGTTCATAAGTGAAGATGAAGTTGCCTATTGATATCGCTTGCATGTTAAAGATGGAGTTGGCGACAGAAGATGGCGCAACAAGTGGATGTCGTCAAGGTGAAAATAAGAAGGAGGCGAAATATTTGTATTTAGCCTACTTCATATCGCAAAATCAGGCAAAATCCTCAGATTAGTAAGGAAGATGTTGCCTCAATAGAGCTTTAAGTTGGTGACACAACATGGCTAATTATTGTACATCGCCAAAGAAAAAGGGCGAAGCCTGAAGCGATAATGGACATATCTCGCCTTAAACAAATTAGTGAGACGATGTAAATATGGCAAAAATTTGTCATAAGGCGATTAGCTCAGTCAACTAATTCAGACATTGCCAATAGTTCAGGCAAAGGAACAGACAACATAAGGAGAGATTGTGAACTTTGCCAACTTGTGTTTCTTTGATTAGTTTAATTTCAAAATTGCTACTGAGTGAACTCTATAAATAGGAGCTCGGTCGATGCAATTAGAACGGTTTGACATTCTTAGATATTTTCAATAACTTTTGTGCGTTCATTTAGTTTTATTCTATAAAGTTTTTTAGAGAAGTTTTGTGCTCTATTTTCATTGATTTTTTAGAATTGGCTTAAGGTTTGAGAAGTGAAGACCGTGACAGAGTTTAACTTCCATCTTCTTTGGTAAGATTTTGATCTGATAGCATAATGATGATGAATCTGTGTTGTATTAAATATGTTGAAGTAGTTATGCATAGCCAATAGCTTCGTTGATTTGCTGAGATTTGTTGCTATTTCTAGATTTGATTGTATAATTTTTGTTTAATCGTAGTTAGATTTATTGAGTTTTCATGAGCTAATTGAATTACGAGAAGGGGAGTTAAGTAATCTTGTTATGATACTTATTCTAGTCCAAAGATGGCGTCTAAGTATCAAATCTAAGAATAGAGGATTACTGTACTAGAGATAGACAATTCGATCCAATTTTCTACAAATTATGCTTGATCAGTTCACTAAATTGTAGTATAGAGATATATGCAAAATGTCTAAAGTTGAATAGAAACGAGAGATCTTTAATAGATCACTGATGATCATCTAGGTTGTGAATTTGAGATCTAAAGTTGAATTATACAATTGAAGATGATAGTAGGCAATAGAGATTAGCAAATCACCTTGATCCCTATTGAATAAATTGAATATTGAGTGCTAGATTTCTCAGTCATTTTGTTCTAGTTGTCAAAATTGTCTAAAAATTCATATCAAATTCTTTGATTGTTACAATTCTGTTTTGCTGATGAATTCTTTTTACAATTCAATTTAGATCTTGATTGAATTATTTCTTTCCAAAATAAATAATCCATGTGGAGACGATATCTTTAAATCTACAATTAGACGTTGATAGAAATTCTGCTTTTGTTTGTTTGTGTGCAAGAATTTTCTCTATCAAAGTGACTCCTCTAAACATGAACTGATAATCTAGTGTCTCAACCTGAGTCTTTTTATCCAAATTATGTTGATCAAAATCCTCCACAAATCTATAGAAAGTCCAGCTTAGATAACTATTTACTTAGTAGGAATAGACTAATGAGGGAAAGCATTAGAAAACCTTCTAGGTACCTAGATGCTAATTAGGTTATAATTGCATTGAATGCTTCTGTAACTAACAATTACATTCCTGAAACCTATCAAGAAGCCATTTTGTGTCCTAACTCTTTTAAATGGCAGAATGCCATGAATGAGGAAATTGAGTCTTTGAACAGAAACCAAACATGGGTCCTAGTGTCTAAACCTGATAGTAAGAAATTGGTCTCCTATAAGTGGGTCTATAGGTGAAATAGAGTCTTCCAGAGAGTGATCCTAATAGGTATAAAGCCAAGTTGGTCGCCAAAAGGTTTCGCGCAGAAGCCTTGCATTGATTATTCCGAAATTTTCTCACCTATCATTAGGTATGGAACTATCAGAATTATATTAGCTCTGTCTCCATACTTTAATTGGGAACTGGAGCAAATGGATGTTAAAACAGAATTCTTACATTGGTTCTTAGACCGTGACATTTACATGTCTTAGCCTGAAGGTTTTGTGTTAAATCCTAACCTAGTTTGTCTCATTAAGAAGTCTCTATATGACTTGAAGCAGTCTCCCAAATAGTGGAACGAAAGGTTCCATAACTTTGTGATTAATATTGGTTTTGAATGCAGTTTATTTTATGCTTGTCTGTATTATAAGTTTGATAAATCTGTACCCATATTTCTATTGCTTTATGTTAATGATATTTTGTTAATGTCTCATAATATGAATATGCTGAAAAATGTTAAAATTCAACTTAGTAAAGAGTTTGATATGAAGAACCTTGGTAATGCATCTAAAATACTTGACAAGTCAATCTATAGGAAAAGAGATAATAACATGCTTACTGTAAGTCAGAAAACTTACTTGATAAAGATCCTTAATACTTTTGATATGATGGATGCTAAGCCTAATCCACTGCCTATTAATGTTGGTCATAACTTGGATGCTAAGAAAGATAATGATGATGAAATTCTAACATCTATTCCTTATGCATAAGCTATAGGAAGTCTTATGTATGCTATGGTCTGTACACCAGATATAGCATATGTTATAAGTGTTTTTTACAGGTTTATGATGAAACCCACTCTGAAACATTGGAAAGCTATGAAAGGTTTAATGAGATATCTAAGGAGAACCTTGGATGTTCGCCTAGAATTTGGAAAATTTTCAAATTGTATTAATTTTGCAGGTTATTCACATGTTGATTTGCCAAGCATCCTGAATTCAGGAGATCTATATAATCTTATATTGTTACTGTGTGTGGGTGCTATGTATCCTGGAAATCCAAGCTGCGATTTGATATTGCTTTATAAATAACAGAGATTGAGTACATTGCATTGACTGAATGTATAAAGGAAGTGTTATGGATATAGGGATTACTTATTGAGCTGAAATTGTTAGAATGTAAAGGTGTTATATATACTGATAGCTAAGAAGCATATAACATTAGTAGAAATCATGTGTATCATGATAGAACTAAACACATTAATGTTGAGTACCATTTTATGCGCTTACATGTTTTGAATATGAATGTGCAGGTTGAACAAATTTTGATAGATAAGAACCCAGCTAACATGGGTACCAAGGCTGTAGTGGCCAAGAAGCTTCTCTTTTATAGGAGCTTCCTCCACATCAACTAGACCTAGTTAGCTAGGGTTGGATAGACTATGACAAAAGAGCTTCATGGATGTCACTATTAGGAAATGAGGAAAAACATGTACTACCATCAAAGTTGTATTTTTTAAAGTATGTATTGTTATAGTTCAGTATATATGAAAATAGGGGAAGTTTGTTATGTGTTTTCATCTATTCATTTGAGGCTTGACACATACTTTATACTTGGGCCTCGTTGGGCTTGCTTGCTGATCCATCAGATAGTTCAAGTCCACTTGCATATTCTGATTCGCGCCTCGCTCCATCTAATGACCTGACCTGTGTTTAACCTAACAATATAATGTTTATTTTTGCCATTGTTCATCTTTGGCCGTCTCAGATGTATTTTTGAGTTTGTTTTGTTTCTCTACTAGAGTTTTTATCTCTAGGTTTCTTCGTGCTTGTATTTCTATGGTTCTTGGTGGTTTTGTGTATAATCTTTGTGATTAAACTTGTACATGTACTTATGATCTCAACGGTGGATGACTGGGCTCATTTCTGAGCCTATCCCGTGAATGTAGCCATTTGGTGAACCACATAAAGTCTTGTGTTCCTTTCTGTGTGAATCTTTCTAATTTTATATTCGTATTTGTTCTTTGTGATTGATTACGATTGCAATGTTAAAATTAGGTTTTATAAAAAAAATCTCTATAAAATAGTCATACTATTATAAGTAAAAACTTATGGAGTTTGAGAATAAGACTTATATGGATATGAAAGATACATAAACCTAATCAATTAAAATAGATGGACTATTTGAATTTATGTGAAATAGATAAATCAACAATTCTATAAAGATATTGTAGAATATATTCAATTTTGGTTGCAATATCCACAAATCAAAATGGGATTATATTTAATCCGGATGGATTCTTGGAATCCAATGAAATAACTACCATACAGATATTAAGTTTGATTTACTTTCATTAATAAGATTTTATAGGCAATAGAGAACTTAAGATAGCATGCATTTCAAATTATATTGTTTTTTATTTTATTTTTTTAATGTGAAAATAAGTAAAATTAGATCTTATAAACTTTTTTTTCTTAGTTTTAGATCAACCCTAAATTTTTTACACATTTAAATTTTTTTTATAAAAAAATTGCAAAAACTAAACATTATTTTTATTATTATTATTTATTATTTTTTTTTTGCAAAAAATGAGCTTCCCGGTATGTACTACCGGGAAGCAGGCAAAATTGAATCCGCTTCCCGGTGTATAATACATGAAAGCAAAATTTTGCTTCCGTGTATTACACACCGGGAAGCTGAAATTTGCTTCCCGATATTATACACCGGTAAGCAAATTCAATTTTGTCTGCTTCCAAGTGGTACACACCAGGAAGCTACTGGATATATTTTTTCCTCATATTGAAGAGTAAAATGGTCATTTTGGTCTACTTTTTAAAAAAAAAAAATTCAAAAAATTTAATTTTATAAAAATTTTATTGTTGGTTTAAGAATATAATTTCTTTTAATAAAAAAAAAGTCTAAAAGTGCAAACCACCCTTTTTAATATAATGTTGATACCAATTCATGTCATCTTAGTTTGAATTCTCGCATGTTTGATGATCTAAGTGTGTAAAAAACCTTAATTTTTCCAAACTACTACCGAATGTAGTATGAATGCATGTGGATATAGATACATGTGCATAGATAGCATTAGTGGTTAGCTTCTTGAGAAAATAATATCAATAATTTTCCTTCCATAAAACTTAATTCAATTGGTATTTTGAAAACTCATTATAGAAGTTGAAATTAAATTTTTAAAAGTTTGGTTTGGTAATTTTTTAAACAATTAATTTATAATATTCAATAAAAATTTTAAAGATTTATTTTTAATAAACTTTCTCTAATACATTTTAATGTTTGAATAAAATAATAAAATTTGAATATTTTAAATAAATTATAGGATTATTTTTATTTTTGTTATTTTATAACTTTTATTTATATTATATAGCCCGATTTTAAAAATTCTTTAAAAGTAATTTTTCAAACTTTCATTTTTCAAAAATGAATCAAATTGACCATTTTACCCTTCTGTGAAGACTTTTTATATTAATGTGTGAAGATGTGAAGATGGCCTGTGAAGAGAATTTGTGAATATGTGAAGGTCTGTTTTTGAAAATCAAAGTTTGAATGACTCAAAAATAGAAATAAAGTTTGGTTGGTTTAGTTTTGAATTTTTAAATTTTATTTGGTTCATTTAATGTAGATTTCCCAAAATTATATAATAGACTCACAAAATTTTTTAGAAATATAAATTATATTAGTAAATTATATATATAAATGATTTATTTTTAATTTATTATAATTTAATCAATTTCAATCATTTAAATATTTAAGCATCGTTTAGGAATAAGTGGTACAAAGTTCGAAACTATTTACAAAAATATGTAGGATTCGAATCAATAAAAAATATATATATATATTATATTGTTAGGTGAGTAAATCCTATTAAAAATCAATTTCAATCACTTTTATGAATAGTTTTAAAATGATTTGACATAATAGATTAATCATGTTAAGATTATGATTTCGTAACTTAAAATTATGTAACATTTACTTAATCAACTTTATCATTATTCACTTGTGTAAGGTGTTATAGATAGGTGAATCATAATTAGATCATGATTCTTATAAATAAAAACTATACCATAAAAAATAAAAATTATATTACACATAAATAATAAAGGAGATAAAAGCAAAACAAAATTAAACTTTATTTATATATATATATATATATATATTAAATGATATGCTAGTATTTTTTTTAAAGATATGGGAGCATATTAACATCTTATTAAATCAATCCTTTGAGTTCATCACTATCTAATAGAACAAATCATTCTGAACTTGGTAAATGATCTCAAGATAATTAGTGTTCAAACAAAACATTTTGATTATATGTATGGATATAATAACTAATCATTAAAATTTGATATAAAATGAAGTTATGGTTTTATTTAAAATATAAATTTTAAAATTTATATTTCTAGGTGAAAGATTATTAAAATGTAAAATAAAATAAAATAATAATTTAATAAGAACTAGAATGGTTGACCCGTGCGTACCACAGTTATTAAACTATACACTAAATATGTATTTTTAAAAATTTTTGTAAATAATAAATAATTAAATGTAAAGTCTCTCGCAAAACAGATAATATATCACAAGATGTCCCGATCAATCGACAATAAAAATAGAAAATAATACAAGCAAACGAAACCAAGAGATGGAGAAAAAAAAAGACTAAATAGATCTAATTAGACATAAATATCTTTGCACTCTAAATCATTTGTGTTGTTAAGATCAAATCATGCAAAATTTGGTGAAATTATTATGATTCTCACTTATTCTTTATTTCTTTGGTGCGACTCGCGGTGAAGTACCCTTCATCAAAATCAATACATATATTAGTATTTGCAATTTTATTACTCTAAGAAAAGAAAATGTAATTATTTAATTTATCAAATAAATTATATGAATTTGTGTCTAACAACATTCAATTTGTACCCTTTTCAAGGGCTTGGGAATACTTCTTTGGATACAAATTTGGTTATGGTTTTTAGTACTACACAATGCTTGTCTACAAGAAGTATTTTTTTTTAGACCTTTAAGATCATTTGCTCAGGATACAACAACTTTTAATTGACTGTGCCTAAGAACATGTCTTTTGAGATAGAGACTTACATTATTTAGAGATTGTTCCTGACTGTTGTGTTATGATTATTGCAAATAATAATAAGATATGGAACTCTCTCCTGTTAAATTTGAAAGGTAATATCGAATCCCACGGTGTCAATGTGAGTTATAGTATCAACATTTTCTGGCCAACAGTTAGACCTTCAATCACCTTAACTTCCAAGACTCCTATTTCTAACATCGTAAGGATCAACCTTGTACCATGACCTAATCCTGCTGAGTGATCAATATTTTGTAATAGCATTGCCAGTATACCAACTTTGAGTTTAAGTTCATGAAGCGGTAAACCTGAGCACTTAATTCTATTTAAAAATTTTAGAGTGCAAAGGTCAGTAAATATATTGATCGCAGTATCTGATTGGTGCACCGAATCCGAACTGTGGTAAATCCTTTCATCACTAATATTCATCAATATCATGTAATTATTTACCTCTTTCACCAAATCCAACATCGGAGTTAGTATATCGTGCTTCTACAAGTATGTAGGATCGTTAATATACCGATCAATGCTTGTGTACCATCGTGCCTCCTACTATACGATTAATTTTGCCTTTATAAGTAACTCGATCTCGTGGCTTCTAAAAGGGACATTACACATCGAATATTCAATAGAAGTCAAACGGATGGAGAATGTCAAATGTGCAGTCTTTCCTCTAGGAATTAGAAATAAAGTAATTCCACTTGGGGCTGCCATAAGTATAATTTAATTCTGCAATTTTAGAGTCGAACCTAAATCTATCCACACAAAAGTCTCACATGTACCTCTGTAACTTTATAGGAAAAAAAAATCCTTTTTCATTGCTCACGTCATCCATGATTATGTTATACACAAGTTTTAGTTCATTTGAAATATTATTCATAAAGTTATCATGATCACTTTTAAATTTTAAAAACTTAAAATTGAATCCAAAATCTAAATATTTTAAACTTTTATTAAAATTTATAGCGCAAGTACCTTTTAATTGTATAAAAGGGCACCAATGCCTAAAATATTTATATGAAAACTAATTCAACAAAAATCTCATTTATATAGTAGTGGCGAAAATAATTAGTTAATAACACTTTCAATGTGGGATAATAATTAGATGAAATATAATATATAGTACAAAACATAAAAATAATATTATTTTAATGACTAAATAACCTAATGAATTAATTAATATTCATGTGTAAATATGCATATTAATATAAAGATGCTTACATGTTGTTTTCTTAGAGCACAACTTGCCATCATGTGGTTAATTCAGTTGTTAAAGTTTCACCCTTTATTATAATAAAGATGTTATAATATTGATTTTGGGTTTATATCAATTTCAAAAACTTAAAATTGAATCCAAAATCTAAAATATTTTAAATTTTTATTAAAATTTATAGCGACATCTACCTTTTAATTATACAAAAGGCATCAATGCCTTAAAAGTCTATATGAAAACTAATTAAATAAAAATCTCATTTATATAGTAGTGACGAAAATAATTAGTGAATTACATTTTCGATGTGGGATAATAATTAGTTGAAATATAACATACAGTAAAAAAATTAAAATAATAAATTTTAAATGACAAAATTACCCAATGAATTAATTAATACTTAGGTTTCAATATGTAATTTAATATAAAAATGCTTATGCATTATTTTTTTTTAGAGCGCCACTTGTCATTATGTGGTTAATTGACTTTGTTAGGTTTTTCTCTTTATGATAATAAAGATATTATAACATAAATATTGGTGCTTATGCGTTATTTTTTTAGAGCGCCACCTGTCATTATGTGGTTAATTCACTTTGTTAGGTTTTTCTCTTTATTATAATAAAGATATTATAATATAAATATTGGGTTTGTATAAATTTAAAAATTTAAAATTTAATCCAAAATCTAAAATATTTTAAATTTTTATTAAAACCTATAGCGGCAAGTACTTTTTAATTGTACAAAGGACACCAATGCCTTAAAGATCGATATGATACCTAATTTAATAAAAATCTCATTTATATAGTAATGATGAAAATAATTAGTGAGTTATGTTTCATATATGGGATAACAATTAGTTGAAATATAACATATAGTAGAAAACAATAAAATAACATATTGTAAATGACAAAATAACCTATTAAATTAATTAATACTTATGTGTTAATATATAATTTAATATAAAAATGCTTATTTGTTGTTTTTTTTAGAGTGCCACTTGTTAGCACGTAGTTAATTCGCTGTGTAAGGTTTCATATATATATATATATATATATATATATATATATATATATATATAATAGAGATAAAGATATTATAACATTGATTTTGTGTTTGTATCAATTGTAAAAACTTAAAATTGAATTCAAAATCTAAAATATTTTAACTTTTATTAAAACCTACAGTGTCAGGTATCTTTTAATTGTACAAAGGGCACCAATGCCTTAAAGGTCAATATAAAAAATAATTCAATAAAATCTCATTTATATAGTATTGACAAAAATAATTAGCGAGTTATGCTTCCGATGTAGGATAACAAAAAGTTGAAATATAACATAGAGTAGAAAAAAATAAAATAATATATTTTAAATGACAAAATAATATAATGAATTAATTAATACTTATGTGCTAATATGTAATTTATTATAAAAATGCTTACATATTGTTTCTTTTAAAGTGCACCTGTCATCACATGTTTAATTTACTCTATTAGGTTTCACCTTTTATTATAATAAATATATAATAATATAGATATTGGGTTTATATCAATTCCCAAAACTTAAAATTGAATCCAAAATCTAAAATATTTTAATTTTTTATTAAAACTTATAGCAGCAAGTACCTTTTAATTGTACAAAGGGCACCAATGCCTTAAAGACAAATATGAAAACTAATTCAATAAAAAATCTCTTTATATAATGATGACAAAAATAATTAGTGAGTTACACTTCCGATGTGTGATAAGAATTAGTTGAAATATAACATATAGTAGAAAAAAATAAAATAATATATTTTAAATGATAAAATAATCTAATGAATTAATTAATAATTATGTGTTAATATGTAATCTAATACAAAAAAGCTTACATATTTTTTTAGAGGGCCACTAGTAATCACGTGATTAATTTGCTTTGTTAGGGTTTTCCTTTTATTATAATAAAGATAGAGATATTGTAATATAGATTTTTGTTTTGTATAAATTTTAAAAACTTAAAATTGAATAAAAAATCTGCAATTTTTAAAATTTTTATTAAAGCCTACAACGGCAAGTGCCTTTCAATTGTACAAAGGGTAAAAATGCCTTAAAGAATGATATGAAAACTAATTCAATAAAAATCTCATTTATATAGTAGTGACGAAAATAGTTAGTGAGTTATGCTTCTGACATGGGATAACAATTAGTTAAAATATAACATATTGTAGAAAAAATCAAAATAATATATTTGAAATGACAAAATAATCTAATGAATTAATTAATACTTATATGTTAATATATAATAATATAAAAATACTTACGTATTATTTTTTTTAGCGCCACTTGTCAGCACGTGGTTAATTCGCATAGTTAGATTTCTTCTTTTATTATAATATAGATAGAGATATTATAATATAGATTTTAAGCTTATATCAATTTTGAAAAACTTAAACTTGAATCTAAAATCTAAAAGATTTTAAACTTAATCTTGAATCCAAAATTTAAAAGATTTTAAACTTATATTAAAACCTACTGTGCCAAGTATATTTTAATTGTATAAAGAGCACCCATGCTTTAAAGGCCGATATGAAAAATAATACAATAAAAAAACTTATTTATATAGTAGTGGCGAAAATAATTAGTGAGATACGCTTCTAACGTGGGATAACCGTTAGTTGCAATATAACATATAGTAGAAAAAAATAAAATAATATATTTTATATGACAAAATAATCTAATGAAGTAATTAATACTTATGTGTTAATATGTAATTTAATATAAAATTTTTTACATTTTTTAACACCATTTATCATCACATTTTTAATTCGCTTGGTAAGATTTCTCTTTTTTATTATAATAGAGAATATAAATATTATAATACAAATTTTGAGTTTTTGTCAATTTCGAAAAACTTAAAATTTATTTCAAATACTAAAATATTTTAAACCTTTATTAAAATTATAGCGATAAGTACTTCTTAATTTTACAAAGGGCACCAATGCCTTAAAGGCGGATATGAAAATTAATTCAATAAAAATCTCATATATATAATAGTGACAAAAATAATTAATGAGTTATACTTCCGATGTTGGATAACAATTAGTTGAAATATAACATATAGTAGAAAAAATATATATTTTAAATGACAAAATAACCTAATTAATTAATTAATACTTATGTGTTAGTATGTAATTTAATATAAAAATGCTTACTTATTGTTTTATTATAACGCCACTTATTATCATGTGGTTAATTTGCTTTATTAGATTTCTCCTTTTATTATAATAAAGATATTACAATATTAATTTTGGATTTTAAAATTAAATATAAAATATTTTAAAATTTGATTAAAACCTACAACGGCAACTCTCTTTTAGTTGTACAAAGGGCTACGATATCTTAAGGATCGATGTGAAATGTAGTTCAATAAAAATATCATTTATATAGTACTGACAAAATAATTAGTGGGTTACACTTCCGATGTAAGATAACAATTAGTTGAAATATAATATATAGTAGAAAAATAAAATAATATATTTTAAATAACAAAATAACCTAATAAATTAATACTTATGTTTTATTATGCAATTTTATATAAAAATGATTATGTATTAATTTTTAAGAGCGCCACTTGTCTGCACGTGGTTAATTCTCTATTTATATTTCTCCTCTTACTATAATAAAGATAAAGATTTTATAATATTGATTTTGGGTTTGTGTCAATTTTAAAAATTTTAAATTGAATTCAAATAAAGGGCACCAATGCCTTAAAGGTGGATATGATAAATAATTTAATAAAAGTGTCATTTATATAGTAGTGAAAAAAATAATTAGTGAACTACGTTTCCGATGTGGGATATCAATTCGTTAAAATATAACATATAATAGAAATAAATTAAAATAATATATTTTGAATAATAAAATAAACTAATGAATTAATTAATATTTACATGTTAATACGTAATTTAATATAAAAATGTTTATATATTCTTTTTTTTAGACGGACACTTGTCAGCACGTGGTTAATTTGATTTGTTAGGTTTTTCCATTTACTAAAATAGAGATATTAAAATATGTATTTTGGATTTGTATCAATTTTAAAAAACTTGAAATTGAATTCAAAATCTAAAATATTTTAAAATTTTATTAAAACCTATATCGATAAGTACCTTTTAGTTGTACACAGGGCATCAATGCCTTAAAAGTCGATATTGTAACACCCGAACCCCCGCCCCGACGGAAAGGGAACGCGGAGACCGAATGTCACATGTGGAAGACAAATAACAGAACATACAAATAACAGATAGACAGATAAATACAAATCATATTCAAATCTGAAAGACAGTTCTTATAGAGCCAAATTCAAATAGTTCGAAACAAATCCAAAACAAAATTGTAGTTGAACTACAAGTTCCAAATGAAAGACAATTACATAAAAATATCCCAAGAGTACTTAATCTGAAAACAAATCCAAAACATGTGCAGCGGGTTCAAAATACATAAATAATTCTAGCAAAATAAACTGATATGAAATCCAAATCTGAAGAGGATGCCATGTGAATGCTCGATGCTAGTGATATCCTGCTATCCCACCTGACCGTCTGAACTCAGCAATTCCATTCCCAAAAAGGGTTCAAAACATACAAAACAAAAATAGAAACAACGAAGGATCAGACTATCGATGTCTGGTTAGTAAGCCAATGCCCAACAAACACATACAGATGCGTCTTATTAAACAGAATAGTATGTCATGCACAAATGCAGGTTAGTTAACAAACCAAGGGTACAAACAGAAGCAAACAAGTTGATTAACAAACCAAGTTATCCCTAAATTATTTCTCTTTAAGTGATCTAGAATAAGTGATTTCAGATTATTGCATTTATCGTCTGAAAAAGGCTTTAGAGTTATCAAATTATTTTCAGAAGGAAGACCGTAACCGAATTGTTGTTCGGTAAGCAGTCCGGCAAGTTATTCGGTCAGAGAGCACTATCAGACTTACCGAATTGTAATTCGGTAGACAGTTCGGTAGGTAACTCGGTCAAAGAGTGATTCTACGAATCTAAGGAAGTTCTAAGTGACAGTTCGGTTTCTAATCCAGTATGAAGCTCGGTCAGAGAGTTTCAAGTCTCTCAGACATGCCGAATTATAATTCGGTACCTAGCTCGGTGAAGAGTTCGGTCAGAGAGGTTGAACAGCCTTCGAAGGTTTATACCGAGCTACAGTTCGGTAACTTATTCGGTAAGTAATTCGTCCAGAGAGTGAATCTAATGATCTCCAGTCTGACCGAATTGTATTTCGGTAACCAGCTCGGCAAGGAGTTCGTCCAGAGACCATCTTATGTCCAGTTTTCAGTTTTTAAGTGACATTCCGGTAACTAGTCCGGTAAACAGTCCGGTTACGGACCCTGGGCACTTTTTAAGCCTATTTCAAGTTATGTCGTTCACCATATCAAAGTCTAGCCAGCCAGTTAGGTCTAATCCTAGCACTAACAGCCGGTTAGGAGTCATAATATACACTACCCAATGTTAGAACCTAAAAGAAAACAACTAGTAGCAACCAGAATCAAACCAAAATATATCCAACACATAACCAGAAGCAGAAACACATCATTATCACAGAGTTTCATATTACCCAAATTATTTAGGTGTTTAACTTACCAGGTCTGTCCTTAGTCTAATAACAAAATCGGGAACAAAACAGACAGATAGGGTCAAACCATCAGAGATGGATCAAAGATCCCAGAGATGATGTTGTCACATCCAGAAATGAGCCAAGCTCTAGAAATGATGCCGTCGCATCCAGAAAGTGGTTGGCAATCAAGGCCATATACGCTTTCGTGCATCGATGTATACATCTAGTTTTCCCTAACATCATGCTGGTCTTATCGTATTAACCTTAGGACAAGACTTTAGCAGATTACAAAATTCAGTTTTCAAATAGCAAACAGATAGCAAACGAATATGGACATAATTTCATATGTCCGAACATGATCAAATAATAGGGCAGCAATATTCCCAAGTAATTATATCAAATGCAGCAGATTAAGTATCCAATCACAGATTTCGACTTACATTAAATTAATCAATTTGCAGACAATTTAACAAACAAGGCAACCAAAAGTGAGGGCGTAAACATGGCTACTAACCTTATTCGCTAATCCCAAATACCACCGAAATTACTCCGGTTGACGATCCCCAACTTCGTCTACACCAAATCAAGAGTAAGACCCAAAAAGCAATTAAAATCGATTTAAACCCAATATACCCAAATCATGAAATTGAATCAAGGGTTTCAAAATCCAAACCATATAAAGTAAGACCCCCAAATCAATTGTGGAAATCAACTCCAAAATCATCTAACCCTAGTTATAGATAAAATTCCCAAATTGAATAGAAATCGATTAAAATCAAGGAGTAGAGAAATTGTTACCTAGGTGATGATGAAATCAAGGCAACACACAAATCCCAATTGAAAGCTTGAAAGACGTGACTTGAAATCCCTGGAATGTTTCTTGGTTTGAGAGAAAAGTGAGAATACGTAAAAAGCTTTTTCTTTAGGTTTTGTGACAAATGAATTTCAAGCATCTTTTTATATTTATATGGGTGGCAAATATCGCCATAAACCCACATGTTTTCACTCTAATAAAAAATAACCCCATTTATAAAATAATTACAAAATCATCTCAAATATCAAATTGTTTTCAAATGTAACCCAAAAATCAACTTAGTCAAATCATTTGGTCAAACCGAAAAAGTCAATAGTTTTCAAAAATGCCCATTTTACCCTTAAAATGAAAATAAACAAAAATTAAGAAAAATTTCAAAATTAAGCAGACGAATAGCCCCAGATTACGGACGTGACAGATATGAAAAATAATTCAATAAGAATCTCATTTATATAGTAATGACGGAAATAATTAGTGAGTTATGTTTCCAATGTGAGATAACAATTAGTTAAAATTTAGTATATAGTAGAAAAAAATAAAATAATATATTTTAAATTACAAAATAACCTAATGAATTAACTAATACTTATGTGTTAATATGTAATTTAATATAAAAATACTTACATGTTGTTTCTTTGGAGCATCACTTGTCAACACGCGGTTAATTCGCTTTGTTATATGTATCCTTTTATTGTAATAAAGATGAAAATATTTTAATATTAATTTTGGATTTGTATCAATTTTAAAAACTTAAAATTGAATCCAAAATATAAAATAAGGGTATTTTCATTTTTGTTATTTTATAACTTTTATTTACACTATATAGCCTAACTTTAAAAATTTTACAAAAATAATCTTTTAAACTTTCACTTTTAAAAAATAAACCAAATTGACCATTTTACCCTTATATGAAGATCTTTTACACTCCTCTGTGAATGTGTGATGATGCTCTGCGAAGAGGATTTGTGAAGGTGTGAATGTCTATTTTTGAAAATCAAAGTTTAGACGGTTCAAAAATAGAAATAAAGTTTTGTTGGTTTAGTTTTGAATTTTTAAACTTTATTTGATCCATTTTATGTAATTTTCCCTATAAAATATTCTAAACTTTTATTAAAACTTATAGTTGGAAATAACTTTTAATTATATAAATGACACCAATGTCTTAAAGGTCGACATCAAAAATAATTCAATAAAAATATCATTTATATAGTAGTTGCGAAAATAAGGAGTGAATTACGCTTCCACGTGGGATAACAATTAGTTTAAGTATAACATATAGTAAAAAAAATTATATACTTTAAATAACAAAAATAACTAATGAATTAATTATTGCTTAAGTGTTACTATGTAATTTAATATAAAAATGCTCATGTGTTTTTTTTTAGAACCCAATTGGTTAGCACGTGGCTAATTTGCTTGGTTAGATTTCTTCTTTCATTAAAATAGAGATATTAAAATATTGATTTGGGATTTGTATCAATTTTAAAAATTTAAAATTAATAAAATTAATATATAATATTTTAAAATTTTATTAAAACCTACAAATATTTTAAACAAATTGAATTTATTCGATTTTTAAAAATGAATTGATTTGATTTTTTAGATGATGTGATTGTCATTATAAACTAATTTATTTATTCACATTTTTAATTTAATAAAAAAAATTATAAAACATGTTTGGTTAAACTTCTTCTTTTAAGAAGATGGTAAGTACATTTTAACTTTAACCAAACATATACTCTCTCTCTCTCACATATATATATATATATATACTATATATATATATATATATTGAAAAACAAATTCTATTATTATTATATATAATAATATAATGATAATATAGATTTTGGATTCTTGCCAATTTTAAAATTGAATCCAAAAAATGAAATAATATAAACTCATATTTAAACCTCTAGTGGCAAGTAGCTCTTAATTTACAAAGATCACTAATACCTTCGAGGTCGATGTGAAAACTAACCGAACAAAAATGTATTTATATACTGGTGGAAAAAATAATCGGTGAGTTATATTTCCGATGTGGTATAACAATTAGTGTAAATATAAAATTGAAAATTAGATTTTATTATAGACTTAATTTACAAAGAGCGCTAATACGCTCGATGTCGATGTGAAAACTAACTGATGTCGATGTGAAAACTAACTGAACAAAAATCTATTTATATAGTGGTGGAAAAAATAATCGTGAGTTATACTTCCGATGTGGTATAACAATTAGTGTAAATATAAAATTGAATATTAGATTTTATTATAGAATTTGTGAAAAATGTTGAAATTTATTAAAATGTCGAAATAACCAACTTAGTTAATTAAAATTAAAGGTTAAAAAAGTAATTTTATAAAAATATGACGTGTCGCGTTTTTAAGGAGCCACTTGTCAGCACGTGATTAATTGACTTTGTCAATTTCCTCATTTCATTATAATAGAGATAGAGATGCCGAAATAACCAACTTAGTTAATTAAAATTAAAGATTAAAAAAGTAATTTTATAAAAAATATGACGTGTCACATTTTTAAGGAGCCACTTGTCAGCACGTGGTTAATTGGCTTTGTCAATTTCCTCCTTTTATTATAATAGAGATTTCAATAAATATAAAAATTCATTATCAAATTAATTTTCATAATTACTCCACCCACAATCAAAGCAAAATTATAGATTTTATAAAAATGATAAAAATATAAGGAAATGTAGATATATCAATTAATACAAATTAATTTCCAATTCTTCACAGATTTTAAATTACATTAAAGTTTTAAGGGAAATTTTTTTTATAAATCATAAAAAGTTTACTATACAATTATAGGACACTTTTGTAAAGTTTGCGAAATTAAAGTTTTGATTTTCACTCCATAAGCCATTTACAGACTGTGACCATAATTCACAAACTGTGAGCGTAATTCACAGCATCTGTGAATTGTAAAGATTTAGGGATATTTTGGGAAACTTAAACTATAAAGTGAAAACTAAACTTTTAAAGGCCTATGTTTTGTATGTTTTTCAAAGCAGGCCAATAATTGTATTTTGAATTTTAAAAAGTCCATTTGACAAAATTTGCACAAGTTTTAAAATAAAAAGAATTTCAAATATATAAAATAAAAAATTTTGAACTTTTAAAAGCCCATTTGAAAAAATTTGCACAAGTTTTAAAATAAAAAGAATTTCAAATATATTAAATAAAAAATTATACCTTTAAAACTTTTTAAAAAAATTATTTTAAAAATTACATTAAATTTTAAATTAGATTATAACTTAAGTTAATCCACTACAATAGTTAAATAGTTAAATTATTAGTAAATAAATTTTAATATTTACCAATTAAAAATAATTTATTTTAATAATAATAAAATAAATTTAAAATTTTAATTAAATTCCAATTAAACATTTTATCCATCTATATATATATATGTTTGAAAGCTTAATTTTTACTACTATCTCGTTAACTTTTCTATTTAAATATTAAAGGGTCCTCATCGGCACCAAATTGACTTTCGAAACTATAATTGACTTTTGAAATTTTAATCTTTAATGCTATATTTTCAGCTTCCCTTTTCAGGGTGAGAGTACTCTCCCTAGTCACTATACCGATTCCTAATTTATTTATTTGTATAGATTGGTAGCATATGTTTGGGCTGTTGAAAATGGTAAAATATTACTTATAGGAGCGGTAAAATTTTAAAATACGCTCCCTCTCTATCATAAATTTACATATAAAATAATAATGTATGAATATAAATTTAAAATGAATGGAGAATATATTTGAGATTTCATTACCTAATAAGTGATTATTTTATGATTACCAAGAATCTCAAACATATACTTAGTAGATCATGGAACTTTTAGCTAGGAGATTGTACATTAAGTATACGTTTGCTGAGTGGGATTAAATTAGGGAGGATTGAACTATTTTTATGAAATAGGATTGGATTGTATTATTAACAAAACTGTATTATGTTTGGTGTGCAGATGGGATTAAGGAGGATTGAACTATTTAAAAAATATATATAACATAATTATATTTTTAATTAATTATATACTTGGTCTATTTTTTAAAATATAATACATTATATATATTTCATGAAAGCGATATAAAATAAATATTCCAAATTTTATATTTATATTTTTTATTCAATATATTTTTTTAATATAATTATTTATTTTCTTAATTATTTTAAATAATTTTATAAAATTTTATATATAATGAAAGTGATATAAAATAAAATATTCCAAACTTCAATTTATATTTTTTACTCAATAAGATTTTTTAATATAATTATTTATTTTCTTAATTATTTTAAATAATTTTATAAAATTATATATATAAAAAAGTGATATAAAATAATATATTCCAAACTTCTATTTATATTTTTTATAATCTAAAATTTTATTTATATTTTTTATTCGGTAACTTTTTTAATTAATTAATTATTTTTTAATTATTTTAAATAATTTTATAAAATTTTATGAATAAGTAAAGTGGTGAAAGAAGAGAAAAAAAGAAAAAAATAAATCCCATCTAATTCCATGAAATATTTGGGATTGGATACTGATTACTTGGTGGGACTAAATTGTGAGGGGAAATTTTTTAGTCCCACCAAATAACAACACTAAAAATAATCTAGTTCTATCCAATCCCATGTAACAAACATACCCTAATGGAATAATAATATCTTCTCTAGGTTCATTTTTCTTTCACAACTAAGTTGTAATAATAATAATAATGTGATAATTTATGTGTAAATTTATATAAAAATAAATAAAAAAAGAGTTCAATAAGGTTCTCATATTGAATTCAATTCCAATATTAAAAATGAAAACCTAACTTTTTTTTTTTTCAATGTCTTTTTTTAATAAAATCAATTCATACCCACACCTAATATTATTAACTAAGTTATTCACCGCAAGAAAAATAGTCATTATTGATGGATTAATAGTCATTATTAACGGACTATTTGTGATGGATTATTTTCATCACAATTTTGTAATGGATGTGTGAAAAAATTGTGACATAATTAAAGATGAATAATTTTAATTTCATTCCGACAAATTTGTGGTGGAAAATTCCATCTAAATAAATTTCATCACAAATCACTCATTTATTTGTGATGAATTTGTGATTTTCATTTTACTAATTGATCAGTGATGTATTTATATTGTGAGCCTTTCATCAAAAATTCATTACAAACTATTTTAATTTTAATTTTATAAAAGAATAAGTTAATAAAATTAGTTTATATGAAAAATAAATATTTAATTAATTTTTCTAATGAACTTTAACAGAATTATTAAATACGACTACCAAATTTATCAATACAATTTATATTTTACAAATAAATTATATTTAAAAAAATCTATAAAAGAAATTAAAATTATAAAAAATATATAAAAATTCTAATATTTTTTTTTAAAAAATAGTACAATAAAAATATTTTTATAATTTTAAATTAATTAATTTATTTTAAATAAAAAATTGAATTTTGAAAAAGGAATAATTAATTATGAACTAAACGAATTAGTTTTAAAAGGAAGTGAGCAAAAGTACCCAAGAGGAGAATTTAGAAAATAGTGTTAACCCTCATCGTTTTGTACTATCCATTTTTGTTGAATTTTCTGAACGTAATGTAAAATTTCAAAATTCCGAGGATGTTAATAATAATAATAATAATAATAATAATAATAATAATAATAATAATAATAATAATAATACAATATAATAAAAAGATCTCTATTTTTCTCCTTATTTGCTAGTTCAACATTCATCAATGACGCACTAACTAATTATTGCACGGTCAAATTCATAATCTACTATCAAACTATTAAATTCCAAAATTTATCTAATTCACTGAACAATTCACACACATATGCACATGCAAGCATCCCGACGACGACAATAATAATAATAAAAGAAGCAGAAGTAAGCCTGACATTAATTTTTTTTTAAGTGTATAAATAAACAATTACATTCAAATTCAAAACTCAGACAATAATACAAATTTAATTATTACAATTTTCACCTTTCTTTTTTATGCACTCCACTAATCATTGCACCTGAGCCAAATTCATAATCTACTGCCATAAGTCTCAAATTCTAAACAACCGCATCGAAATTTAAAACTCAAACATTAATAACAATTAATTGTTATATATATTTTTTTATTTTAAAAAATCGAAATTCGCCTTTCAAACACTACACCAGTGATTACACTGTAGCTAAATTCATAATCTATGATTAAGATACTTCCTCTCGAATTTTATCCAACTCATTAAATAATCCATATACATGTGGATATGTAAGCTTGTAGGCCAAAGAAAAATCATCATAAGTGAAATCCTGTCTATAATGCTGATGAAGAGCAACTAAACATTTGAAAATACTCTTACAGCTTCTATTTTCACTTCAACCATCAATTGCACTATCAATCTGTCATTCATTTATATCACTAAATGGGATAAAAAAAATTCATATACATTATTTATATTTTGTATAATGTTATGTCATAAACCAAAAATTTTGAGTTATCTTTACAATTGAAAAAAGTAAACTTCAGTATTATGACTACCCTGTCATCATCTCCTGTTATTAGGAGTACTCTACCATCATCGCTTTTTCCATACTCATTTATACAAACATATCTCAAACCCAAAAAAGTGTTCAATATTAAGTACAGAGTTAAAGTAAAAGGAACACAATAGAGAACATACACAAATAAATTTTAAAAAAGAAAGTTTCTAGTAAAATAAAAAAGAAAAGTGTCCAACATTGAGCACAGAGTCAAAGTAAAAGGAGAACATACCTTAGAAAAAGCAGAGAGTGAAATCAAAATGCAGAGTTCTAATACTCAACGCAAGTGAAATCCATCAATACAACAGATTCAAAGCAATGCAGAAATGAAATCCATCCATGCAAGAGTTTCATGGCTAACAAGTCAGACCAGAAATTAGTAATATGCTCGTCACTTTAACAAAAAGAAAAAACAAAAACTTACAATACGAAGTATTCACAATTGAGAGATATGCTAACTGATTTCAAATTGGGATTTCAAATTGCAAGTTATATTCTCTGCACTAGAAGATACATATAATTTGTCACTAGAAATAGAGATTGAAAATCGAGAAGGAGAGAGATAAAAAGTGTGAGATTCAAACCTTGAGTGTGATGGGAGAATAAGGCACAATGATTCGTCTGTGAATATTGATTTCAAAGTGAAAGAGTAGAAAGTGCAAATTTCTTATAAGGTTTCGTCTAATATTGCATATCTGATGGGTGCTCAAACTAGAAGAAGAAACTTATTTTATATTTAAACTATTTACAATGGGCCTGAAGATGGGCGTTAAAATTGGAAAAAATTAATTTGGTGCCCCTAGCCCAAAGCCCGCGTAAACTAGTGATAGGGTAATCTAATTATTAGCTGCCCACTTATTAATGTGGGCTGCCATATATGTTTTTTAACATCTGGGCCAAAAAGTCAGCTTCAATTTTTGGTTGTTAATTCTTTTTTTTCTTTTTTATTTTTATTTTTTTTTTTTATTTTAGTGTGACTTCTACGGTTCACTATAAAAGGGAGATCATGTCTTCTGTGAATAAGGTATTGCAAATAACCAAGCATGCTATAAAAAAGTGAAAGCTCATCGAAATCAGGAGAATCAAAGGCATTGAATTTCACGGAGGTGTGATAAGTCTACAAATTACTTATACTTTAAAGTATTTTATGAGCTTGAATAAATAAAAATTGAGCTTAAGAGTTGAAATATTAAAATGGATTTCTAGTAATTTTAGACTATTTTATTGAGACAGGGACTTGGATGAAAAGTTCAAGAAAAGAAGTAGAAACAAGCAAAATTAAAAAAAAAAAGGGATCAACTAGAATTTCATCCGAAGTCCAAGATAATGAAAAAATATTATAAGAAAAGAGCATGTTGCCTAGTCATCTTGCCCTGTACATCCACAAGAATATGACGACATAAGAAGTAACATATGTGAACATTGCCTTAAGGGAAAGTTGAAGTTGGCAACATAGAGATTTCTCGCCATCATGATTTCATCACAAAAGGCAAAAACCTTAGGCAACAAAAATTATGTTGCCCAAACACAGGCAACATGCTAAGGCCAACTATTGAACGTCACCTGAGGAAAAATTATGAATAATTGCGACAATTTACTTATCTCGCCAAAGATCTTTAATGAAGCAATACAAAGAAGGCGAAAAGATGTGTAAACGCCTAGATGGTTGGCGATATAGAAGACAAAAGAAAAAGACATTCCACCGGGAAGCTTGTATTCTGGCGAACAAGTTAGCGGAATTAAAGAATGTCGTTTGAGTTCAGGCGAAGGAACAGGCGACATAAAAGGGGAATTTGGTACATCGCCTATTTGCTTTTTTTTTTTGGTTAATTTCAAAATTACCACTTAGAAACTCTATAAATAGGAACTCAGTCAAGGCAATTAGAACCTTTTGACATTTTCTGATATTTTCTAGAATCTTCTGTTCTTTCATTTTAGATCTCATTGTGAGAAGTTTCTCAGAGAAGTTTTTGTGCTCTATTTCTCTTTGATCTCAGAGATTTAACTTGAAATGAAGAAGTGAAAATAGTGACAGAGTTCAACTTTTAACTTCCTTGGTAAGATTTAGGTCTTATGAGCATGATGAACTGTCTATGAATTGTATTGCATATGGAAAGTAATTGTGCTTAGCTAATAGCTCTGTTGATTTACTCAGATACTCAGATCTATTCTATATCAATTTTTGACCATATGATTTATGTTCATTCATAGCCAGATTTGCTTAGATTTCATGAACTTATTGAATTACGAGGACGAGAGTTAAGTAATCTTGTTATTGTGATGCTTGATTTAGTCTAGAGATGGCAATTAGGTATCAGATCTAAGAATAGAGGATCATTGTACTAGAGATAGACAATAGACCCAATTTTTTTATAGATTGTGCTTAATCAGTTAATTAAGTTGTAGTATAGAGATATATGCAACCTTTTAGCTAGGATTTGTTAATTGAATCGAGGGATCTTTAACAGATTATTAAAGATTATCTAGTTTGTGAATCTGTGATTTTGAGATGAATTGTGTAGTCAAATTTTTTTATGAACAAAGATCTGTACATCAACTTGATTCTGCGTTAGATCATTGAAAATAGAATACAAAACTTCCATATGATGGTTATGATTGTCAAAAGTGTTTACAATTCTTATTACATTTCATGAGTTTTGCAATTCTATAGCTGGCCAATTCTTTTTACAATTCAATCTATCTCTCAATCGTATGGTTTCTTTCTAAGCAAAACAATCCTTGTGGAGACGATATCTTTAAAACTACAATTAAACGTTGATAGGACTTCCATTTTCTTTGTGTTATTTTATGTGTGAAAGAAATCCTTCACCAATTTCTTGGCGTCGTTGCCGGGGATTGTTGTTTTTATGATTGAGATTTACATTGGATTGTACTGACTGACTATTTATATATTCTTTTCAACTTTACATTATTTGTTCAAGTGTGTAGTGTATGCAGACAATATCATAGAGGACTCATAATCTGCAGTTTAATCCTGACCCTGAAAAGTTAATCAGACAACTGAGATCAGATTCAATAGTGAACATGTCTGCACAATCAGAATAATGACATAGTGGGTGATCGAAAGGCTGAAAGGAAGACTCCGCGTCAATACTCAATTCCACCTATTGATGGAATGCCTCTAGTTATCAACATACCAGCAATAACAACCGATACATTTGATCACAGGTCTGGCCTCATCCAAATGGTTCAACAGAACAAATTTAGAGTAGGAGCTACTGAAGATCTGAACTAGCATTTGAATACATTCTTGCACCTTTTCAGTACATTCAGACACAATGGAGTGTCCGAGGATGCTGTAAAATTTAGGTTATTTCCTTTTTCTTTGAACAACAAAGCTCATGCCTGGTTGTATTCGTTACCTCCAGGATGCATAAATAGTTAGGAGGACCTAGTCAATAAGTTTCTAACTCGACATTTCCCACCAATGAAGATGGTGAAACTGAGGAATATGATTTCCTCCTTTCAATACATAGATGGGGAGTCTCTTTATGAAAGCTGGGAGAGATTCAAAGAGCTGATTAACAAACGTTCACATCATGGCATAGCCTCTTGGCATATTGTAATGACCTTTTACAGCGCTATGCCACCACAGATCAAGATGCATATTGATTCCTTTGCTGGAGGATCAATAATGGACAAAGAACCAGAGGATGCTCACGATTTCATTGAGTTGCTGGCGAATAATGATTTTGGGTGGAATGAGAGAGAAAAGGCTGCAAATAAAAAGTAGTCAGGAGTATATGAACTGGAGTCGTTCAATGCATTGTCTGCACAAAATATCCTTACTAAATAAGAAAATGGAGAACATGGCATCCGACAAGCAAGGTTATCAGAATAAGAAGACTTCAGTTAATGTTGTAGAAAAGCAGAAAACAACTTTAACAGATTATGCACAAGAGGCTGTTGATGCAGATGAGGAGGATGAATCCGTTGAGTTGGAACAAGTAAATTATCTGAGTAATAATGATGGAAATCATGTGAGGCCTATCAATAGAGAAATCAACCTTACCAAGGTCAGAGTTTTTATCAGAGGAATCCTCAACCTGGTTATCAGTAACATGGACAATCTCAATACCAACAAAAAAAGCCTAACATGGAGGATCTTCTTATAAAGTACATGAAAAAGACTGATTCTGTCCTTACCAACCATTCTACTTCAATCAAGAACTTGGAAACACAAATAGGGTAACTTTTAGAAGTTTTGAACCAAAGACCCCAAGGCTCACTTCCAAGTGACACTGTGCCAAATCCAAAGGGAAAGGAAAAATCTAAAGAGGAGGCACAAGTTCATGCCATCACGCTTAGAAGTGGAAAGAAGGTTGAAGTCTCTAAGGAAAAGAAGAGTTTTGTACCTCATATATAAAGTGAAGAAGCTGGAGAAGAAATAAGCAACTCTGCTACTTCAAGGAAGGAACAGAAGGGAGTAAAAATTGCTTTACCTTTTCATAAAAAAAAAATAGAAGAAGCTGGACAAGTAGCTTGAAAAGTTTCTAGACATGATAAAGCAAATTCATGTTAACATCCCTTTCATTGAAGCGTTAAAGCAAATGCCTGTTTATGCTAAGTTCATGAAGGAGCTATTATCGAACATGATAAATTTGGCTGATGTGGGGTGTATAAATGTGAATGAAAGTGTGAGCCAACTTGTGAAGTACCAGATCCCTATGAAAGAAAAAGATCCTAGCAAATTCACCATACCATTGACAATTGGAGACAGATTCAAAGGCAGGGCATTATGTGATTTAGGTGCTAGCATAAATCTCATGCCATTAGCCATTACGAGAGGTTGGGAATAGGACATTTCAGGCCTGATAATGTTCTTCTACAACTTGCTGATAGATCTTTTACTCATGCCAAGGGAGTGGTAGAAGATGTTATAGTTACAGTAAACAAATTCATGTTTACTGTAGATTTTGTGGTACTTGACATGGAGGTAAATGAAAATGTTCCGTTGTTACTAGGAACTGGCAGAGCATTGATTGATGTGGCAAATGGTGAACTCACACTAAGGGTAAATGGAGAGGAAGCAAAATTCATTCTTTTGGAATCACTGGAATTTCCATATGATTTTAATAAAGTGAAGAGTATTCAGTTAGCAGCTGATCAAGAGTTAAGGGATAAAATCCTAACACTGAGGAGTACAGATTCTTTGAATAATATTTTCATCAACGATATTGATATGAATATAACTGAGGAAAGTGCTTACACTAGGGAGTTGGAGTCTATGACTTCACATTTTGTTCTAAACATCAGTGAAATTCAACCATCAGCTCAACCAATGCTTCATTCCATAGAAAAACCACCAGAACAGGAGTTGAAGGCACTTCATAGTCATCTCACGTATGCTTATCTAAACCCTGAAAATTCAAACTTACCAATTGTTGTGTCAAATAAATTAACAGGTGACCAGGAAGAGAGGCTTCTACAAGTGGTGAGAAAACAAAAAAGAGCCATTACATGGACTATTGTAGACATTAAGGGAATCAATCCAACATTCTGCACCCATAAAATCATCTTGGAAGAAAAACACACACCAAAGATTCAACCTCAAAGTAGATTAAATCCAACAATGAAGGAGGTTGTCAAGAAAGAAGTGTTAAAGCTCCTTGATGCAAGTATAATTTTTCCTATCTCAGATAGTGAATGGGTTAGTCCACTACATTGTGTGCCTAAGAAGGGAGAGATAACAGTAATAAAAAATGAGAAGAATGAATTAGTGCCTACTAGGACTGTCACAGGATGGAGAATGTGTATAGATTATAAAATCCTGAATGATGCTACTAGAAAAGACCATTTTCCCATTCCCTTCACAGATGAAATGTTACAGGTTAGAAGGACATCCATACTTCTATTTTCTGGATGGTTATTCTGGATATAACCAAATTCCTATAGCACCTGGTGATCAACATAAAAACACATTTACATGTTCTTTTGGAACTTTTGCCTACAATAGGATGTGTTTTGGATTATGTAATGCACCATGTACATTCCAAAGATGTATGCTAGCCATTTTTACAGACTTTATAGGTAAGTTTTTAGAAGTATTTATGGATGATTTTTCCATCATTGGAGAAAGCTTTGAGGATTGCCTTGAAAATTTAGGCAAAGTCCTAAAATGATGTAAAGAAACCAACTTGGTTCTTAACTGGGAGAAATGTCACTTTATGGTTAGGGAAGGTATAATGCTAGGGCATAGAGTGTCTGCTAAAGGTTTAGAAGTAGACAAAGTTAAGATTGATGTAATTGCCAAGTTACCACCACCTACCAATGTAAAAGGAATAAGAAGTTTCTTAGGACACACAGGTTTTTACAAGAGATTAATTAAAGATTTTTCAGAAATCTCCAGACCATTGTGTGTTTTACTTGAAAAGAATAAGATACTTGATTTCACTAATGAATGTTTCAAAGCTTTTGTGCAGTTAAAAGAAAAACTTGTTTCACCACCAATCATAGTTCCACCAGATTGGAATTGTGAATTTGAGATCATATGTGATGCATCAGACTATGCAGTGGGTGTTGTTCTTGGACAAAGACAAGAGAGGTTGTTCAGAGTCATTTATTATGCAAGCAAATCTTTAGCGGAAGCACAAAGAAATTATACTACCACAGAGAAAGAATTGCTAGCAGTTATCTTTGCTTTGGATAAATTTAGATCATATGTACTTGGATCTAAAATTGTTGTTCATACTCACCATGCAGTATTTGAAGTATCTATTTGCTAAAAAAGAATCAAAACCTAGATTGATTAGATGGGTACTTTGCTACAAGAATTTGACATTAAAATCAAAGACAAAAAGGATACAGAAATTGTAGTTACTGATCACCTTTCCAGACTGCACATTAAAGACATAGAAGCACAAGTTGACATAGAAGAGAATTTTCCTGATGAACAGCTGTTTCTATGTGAGGTAACATTTTATCCATAGTATGTTGATCATGCAAATTTTCTTGCTTGTAAGGTGTTACCTGAAGGTTTGAACAGTCATTAAAAGAAGAAATTTCTTCATGATGTGAAAAGATATATATGGGATGAACTATATCTGTTTAGAAGAGGTGCTGACCGAATTCTGAGGAGATGCATTCCATATGAAGAAACTTTTTATATCCGTAAGCATTGTCATTCATCAGAATATGCAGGGCACTTTGCTGGAACTAGAACAACAGCCAAAGTACTTGAATGTGGATTTTATTGGCCTTCACTTTTTAAGGATGCTCATGCTTTTGCTGCTAATTGTGACAGATGCCAGAGAATGGGTAATATTTCAAAGAGACAGGAGATGACTCAAAATTTTATTCTTGAGATTTAATTGTTTGATGTTTGGGGAATAGATTTCATGGGGCTATTTCCTCCATCTAACAAGTATGAATATATACTTGTAGTAGTTGATCATGTATCTAAATGGGTAGAGGCCATAACTTGCACCACAAATGTTAGCAAGGTGGTAGAGCAGTTCTTACAAAAGAATATCTTTACACGTTTGGTGTTGATCAGTGATGAAGGGTCTCATTTCTGCAATAAGCTTTTGGAAAAAGTGCTTAAAAGTATGGAGTTATCCATAAAATCACTACAGCTTATCATCCACAAGCAAATGGTCAAGTAGAAGTATCGAATAGAGAACTGAAAAGAATTATGTAGAAGACTGTCAGTGAGTCTAGAAAAGATTGGAGTCTTAAACTAGATGATGCTCTCTGGGATTATAGGACAGCTTTCAAAACTCTTATAGGCATGTGATAAGTCTAGAATTTACCTATGTTTTAGCATCTTTAATGAGTATAAATGTAATGAAATTGAAACTAAAAGATGAGATATTGAATGCATTTCCAGTAATTCTAGACTATTATTGCTGAGACAGGGACTTGGATGAAAAGTTGTGAAAACGGAGCTAAAACATGCAAATTCAGAAGAAAGAAGGACCAAATCAGAATTTCATCCAAAGTCAGCAAACTGGCGAAATGATGTTGCTAAGCAGAGAATTCGCTTAAAGACCTTGCCATGACTCGGACTGAAGGGCGACGTAGCAGGCGACAAAAGAAATTTTCGCCTCAAAGGGTAAAGCATGAAAGGCGAATCAGAGATTCCTCGCCTTCGTATATCGCCTTCTTGTTAAAATCTTAGGCGATAAAAATTGAACTTCGCCTATCTTGAGGCGATGGTTGAGGCGATGAAGGAGAAATGTCGCCACATTAAAAGATAACAACAGGCGACATTTGGTGAGACATCGCCTAAGAAGATCTTAACTGAAAGGATGTTTTGGCGAAATATGTCAACTTGCCTGAGCATCAGGTGACATATTATGGCAGCATTGAGGATATTTCGCCTAGAGAGAGTTGAAGCTTGGCGATCAAGACAAGCGAGATGTGAAGAAGTCATTTGGTTCAGGCAAAGGAACAGGCGACATAAATGGAGAAAAATGTTACTTTGCCAATTTGTGTTTCTTTGTTAATTTTATTTCGAAATTGCCACTGAGCCAAACACTATAAATAAGAGCTCAGATGAAGCAATTGGTGTGAAGTTTTTTTAGAGAAAAATAATTTTAAACATTTGATTTTCACTCTTGACATTTTGTTATACTTTAAGAGAAATTCTAGATTCTTCTATACGCTTTATTCAACATCTTCAGAGAAGTTTCTTGAAGAAGTTTTGTGCTCTGTTTCTTTTGATCATTGAGATTTAGCTTGAAGATTGTGAAGCAACAACTGTGACAGAGTCTAGCTTCAATCTTCCTCGATAAGATTTAGATCTTGAGCATGTCGATGATGATTTCCTGCACTTGATTGAATATGCTGAAGTAGATGTGCTAGCTAAAAGCTCTGTTGATTTGTTGAATCTTGATGTTGATTATCATTTCAATTGCAAAGTTTCTTATTCAATTATAGCCAGATCTACTGGATTTCATGAGCTAATTGAATTACAAGGACGAGAGTTACGTAATATTGTTAATCTGAGAACTGATTTAGACCAAAGATGGCGATTAGGTTTCAGATCTGAGAACAGAGGATCGCAGTACTAGAGATAGACTACAGATATGTTTTTCTACAAATTGTGCTTATCAGTTGTATAGGTTGTAGTATAGAGATATATGCGACTATATAATTGAGATCTGTTAAATTGAATCGAGAGATCTTTTAACAGATCACTGATGATGATCTAGAAGGTAAATCTGTGAGTTAAGATGAAACTTGCATGAGAAGTTAATTGAAATCAGATCTAGCAAATCAGTGTATTCTTTGTTAAGATCAATTGCAGAATAGAGAGATGACTTGAGTTTTCATTGAATGAATGTCATGAGTTACTTTTACTTCACATCAACTTTATGATTCTATGATTCTATGATTTTATGATTCATTTTGTATATAGATTCTTTTAGCAATTTAGTTTAAATCTTAGTCTCAATCATGCTTCTTAGCTTACAATCCCTGTGGAGACGATATCTAAAATACTACATTAGACGTTGATAGGAATTTCGATTAAGTATTGTGAATATAAATATCAATCGAGTTTCGTCCCATCAATTTCTTGGCACCATTGTCGGGGATTGTTTTTCTTTGAAGATTAAGATTTATTTTGAACTGCGCTAACATGATTTATTAAATTCTTTTTCAGTTTTAAATTTGTTTGTTCAAGTGTGTAGTGTATGCAGACAAGATCTTAAGGTACTCAAGACTTGCAGTTTGATCCTGAACCTAAAAGAATTGTTAGACAATCCAGATCAAGAACAAGATCAGCAGTGAGAACTGAGTCAAGAAACACAATGTCTGGAGATCGCTACAACAGAAATAATAATGATAATGAAGAACGAGTGGATCCTGAGAGGATGACACTTCGTCAATATTCCATCCCACCTGTTGATGGCATGCCGCAGGCCATCAATTTACTAGCAATAACAACTGAGAATTTTGAGTTGAGATCTGAACTCATCCAAATGGTTCAACAGAACAAGTTTGGAGGAGGAGCTACCGAGGATCCTAATCAGCACCTGAATACATTTCTGCATCTGTGTAGTACATTTCGACACAATGGAGTCTCAGAAGATGCAGTTAAACTCCGATTATTCCCATTTTCACTGAGTAACAAGGCTCACTCCTGGTTATACTCATTGCCACCAGGATGTATCAATAGCTAGGAAGATCTAGTTAAGAATTTCTTAGCTCGCTACTTTCCTCCCATGAAGATGGTGAAACTGAGAAATATGATTTCTTCTTTCCAGTATGTGGATGAAGAGTCATTATATGAAAGCTGGAAGAGGTTTAAGGAGCTGATGCCATGCCTCCTCAGATCAAAATGCATATTGATTCCTCAACTGGAGGATCAATAATGGACAAAGAGCCAGATGATGCTCATGATTTCATCGAATTACTGGCAAACAATGATTTTGGATGGAATGAAAGGGAAGAGGCTGCAAACAAGAAGCAGTCTGGAGTTTATGAGTTGGAGTCTTTCAATGCACTATCTGCTCAGATAGCATTGTTGAATAAGAAGATGGACAATATGGCAGTTAATAAGGGCCATCCAAAGAAGACTTCAGTTAATTCTGTTGAAAAACAAAAGAATACTCTGGCAAAATATGCTCAGGAAGCAGCACTTGCTGATGATGAAGATGAGCCAGAGGAGTCAGAACAAGTAAATTATTTGAATAATAATTATGGGAACCAGCAGAGGCCATACTATCAACAGAGGAACTAACCCTATCAAAATCAGGGTTATTACCAAAGAAATCCTCAACCTGGTTACCAACAGCAAGGACAGACTCAGTATCAAACGGGGCAGAAGAAGCCTAGTATGGAGGACCTTCTAATCAAGTACATGGAGAAGACTGATGTTCTTACCAATCATACCACTTCAATTAAGAACTTGGAAACTTAGATGGGGTAGCTTATGCAAGTTCTGAACCAAAGACCCCAAGGAGCACTTCCAAGTGACACTGTGCCCAACCCAAAGGTTAAAGATAAATCCAAAGTGGAAGCACAAGTGCATGCTATTACATTGAGAAGTGGGAAACAACTGGAGAACTCTAAGGAAAAGAAAAGCTATGAACCTCCTGCACATAATAAGGAAAATGAAGAAATTAGCAAACCTTTTGCTAAAGAACAGGAGGCTGTGAAGATTGCCTTACCTTTTCCTCAAAGAGATAATAGAAAGAAGCTGGACAAGCAGCTTGAGAAGTTTTTAGACATGATGAAGCAAATCTATGTCAACATCCTATTTATTGAAGCATTGAAACAGATGCCTGTCTATGCTAAATTCATGAAGGACCTATTATCAAATAGAAGGAATTTAGCTGATATGGGATGCATTAATGTGAATGAGAGTGTGAGCCAACTTGTCAAGTACCAGATTCCTAGGAAAGAGAAGGATCCTAGCAAGTTCACCATACCTTTGACCATAGTCGAAAGATTCAAGGGAAGAGCTCTCTGTGACTTGGGAGCTAGCATAAACTTAATGCCTTAGGCCATCTATGAAAGGTTGGGAATAGGGCATTTCAGACCTGATAATGTCTTGCTGCAACTTGCTGATTGGTTTTCACTCATGCAAAGGGAGTTATGGAAGATGTGATAGTCACAGTAAACAAATTCATGTTTAGAGTGGATTTTGTAGTGCTTGACATGGAGGTAGATGAAGATGTAGCTTTGTTACTAGGTCGACCATTTTTGAGAACTGGAAGAGCATTGATAGACGTGGCAAATGGTGAATTCACACTCAGAGTTAATGGAGAGGAAGCAAAATTTAGTCTTTTGAAGTCATTGAAATTTCCATACGATTTTGATGAAGTCAAGAGTATACAATTGGCAGCTGATACAAAGTTGATGGATAAGATTCTCGCATTGAGAAGTTCTGATCCACTGAACAATGTATTGATCAATGATGTGGATATGGACACTCCAGAAGAGAGTGCTTATTGTGGTGAGCTGGAATGCATGACTACTCATTTTGTCCTCAACATTAGTGATATACAACCATCTGCCGAGCCAATGCTTCCCTCAACTGAAAAACCACCACAGTTGGAACTGAAGGCACTCCCAAGTCATCTCAGGTATGCATTCCTTAACTCTAAGGATTCTAGCTTGCCTATTGTGGTTTCCAATGACTTAACAGATGAACAAGAGGAAAGCCTCCTCCAAGTGGTGAGGAAACACAAGAAAACTATTGCATGGACGATAGCAGATATTAAAGGAATTAACCCCACTTTTTGTACACACAAGATCATCTTGGAGGACAAACATACACCCAAGATCCAACCTCAGAGAAGATTGAATCCAACTATGAAGGAGGTTGTGAAGAAGGAAGTACTGAAACTCCTTGATGTAGGTATTATTTTTCCAATTTCAGATAGTGAATGGGTTAGTCCAGTGCAGTGTGTACCAAAGAAGGGAGGGAACACTGTGATAAAGAATGAAAAGAATGAGTTGATCCCTACTAGAACTGTTACAGGCTGGCGTATGTGCATAGATTATAGAGTTTTAAACGATGCCACTAGAAAGGATCATTTCCCCCTTCCCTTCATAGATGAAATGTTAGATAAACTAGCAGGACACCCTTATTTTTGCTTTTTGGATGGTTATTCTAGATATAACCAAATCCCCATAGCACCTGGTGATCAACATAAAACAACTTTTACCTGTCCTTTTGGAACCTTTGCTTATAATAGAATGCCTTTCGAACTGTGTAATGCACCAAAAACATTTCAGAGGTGTACGTTAGCTATCTTTACTGATTTCATAGGCAAGTTTTTAGTAGTTTTCATGGATAATTTTTCCATTATAGGAGACAGTTTCAATGATAGCTTGAATAATCTTGAAAAAGTGCTAAGGAGATGTGAGGAAACTAACCTAGTCCTTAATTGGGATAAATGCCATTTTATGGTAAGAGAGGGTATTGTTTTAGGCCATAAGGTGTCTACTAAGGGATTAGAAGTAGACAGAGAAAAAATTGATGTGATAAGCAATTTACCTCCTCCTGCCAATGTAAAAGGCATTAGAAGTTTCTTAGGACATGCTGGGTTCTACAGGCATTTTATTAAGGATTTTTCAAAGATAGCTAGACCCATGTGTGTTCTGTTAGAAAAGGAAAAGAAGTTTGATTTTACTGATGAATGTTTGAAATCTTTTGTGCAGCTAAAAGAAAAGCTTGTTTCAGCACCAGTCATAATTCCACCAGATTGGAATTCTGAATTTGAAATCATGTGTGATGCATCTGATTTTGCTGTAGGTGCAGTGCTGGGACAGAGATGGGAGAGGCTATTTAGAGTCATTTATTATGCTAGTAAATCGTTGGTGGAAGCTTAGAGAAATTACACCACCACTGAGAAAGAATTGCTAGTTATAGTCTTTACATTGGATAAGTTTAGATCATACATTTTAGGGTCTAAAATTATCATTCATGCTAATCATGCAGCATTGAGATATCTATTTGCTAAGAATGAGTCTAAACCTAGGATGATAAGATGGGTACTCTTGCTGCAGGAGTTTGACATAGAAATCAAAGACAAAAAAGGCACTGAAAATGTAGTAGTTGATCACCTTTCAAGACTGCACATTAAGGATACGGAAGCTCAAGTTGACATCAATGAACAATTTCCAGATGAGCAACTTTTCCTTTGTGAGGTAACATTTTATCTATGGTATGCTGATTATGCAAACTATATGTCATGTAAAGTATTACATGAAGATCTAAACAGTCATCAGAAGAAGAAGTTCCTTCATGAGGTTAAGAGGTACATATGGGATGAACCATATCTGTTTAGGAGATGTGCTGATCAAGTGTTAAGACGTTGCATCCCATATGAAGAAACATTAGACATCATCAAGCACTGTCATTCTTAAGAATATGCTGGTCATTTTGCTGGAACAAGAACAGCAGCCAGAATTCTGGACTGTGGTTTCTACTGGCCATCAATATTCAAAGATGCACATGCTTATGTGGCTAGCTGTGATAGATGCCAGAGAATGGGTAATATTTCCAAGAGGCAAGAAATGGCCCAAAATTATATCCTAGAGGTGGAGTTATTTGATGTCTGGGGTATTGATTTCATGGGACCATTTCCTCCATCCAACAAGTATGAGTATATACTTGTAGTAGTTGACTATGTATCCAAGTGGGTAGAGGCTGTTGCCTGTGTTACAAATGATGGAAAGGTGGTGGAGAAATTTCTTCAGAAGAATATCTTCACTAGATTTGGCATACGCAGGGTACTAATTAGTGATGGAGGGTCTCACTTCTGCAATAAGCTGTTGGAGAAGGTTCTGAAGAAGTATGGAGTAATCCATAAAGTTACCACAGCTTATCATCCACAAGCAAATGGTCAAGTGGAAGTTTCAAACAAGGAATTAAAAAAAAATCCTGCAAAAGACTGTGAATGAGTCCAGAAAAGACTGGAGCTTCAAGCTAGATGATGCTCTGTGGGCTTACAGAACAACTTTTAAAACTCCTATTGGAATGTCACCATTTAGGATGGTGTATGGCAAGTCGTGTCATCTGCCATTGGAGTTGGAACACAGGTCATATTGGGCTGTAAAACTTTTGAATATGGACTATGAAAAAGTAGGAAAGCAGAGGCTTCTACAACTAGATGAGATGGATGAATGGCGCCTTGAAGCCTATGAAAATCATGAGATGTACAAGCAGAAGGCAAAAAATTACCATGATAAGAAGATTGTCAAGCGAGAGTTCAAACCTGGACAATATGTATTGCTCTACAATACCAAACTTAGCTTATTTCCAGGAAAACTAAAATCTAGATGGTCTGGACCATTTAGAATAAAAAGTGTTTCCCCATATAGAGCTATTGAATTGTTTGATAACAAGTCCACTGACTCTTTTGTTGTGAATGGACAGAGACTCAAGCATTATTTGGGGGGAGACATCTACAGGACAAGGGATATCCTTTATATCCTAGATCCTGTAGATATAATGGGAAATCAATAATAAACTTTCCTTGGTCGATGCTAATGACCTTAAACAAAGCATACTCCTTACACAATTATTTCTTTTTGGAAAATTATGCTTTGATCAATTAATTGTGTAAGTTTTAAACTAACCAAGTTCATGTTTTGCAGAAGAATTGTTGTTTTCAGATGAACTTGAAAGTTTAAAGAAGAAGGCAAGATGTCATTCTTATTGTCAAAAGACTCGCCAAAGCTGTTTATCAATTGGCGAGGAACAATTTCATTTCGCCTATATGGATATTTTGAAGATGGCGAGATAGGGGAAGTCGCCATGTATGATCGCCTGGGTGAGAGGGAGAAAGAGGAGTCATGCCAAAAACTTCGCCTACTCTACTTTTGCGAAGGCGAGGAAGTACGAATCTCGCCTTGTTACATCGCCCAGTGACAAGAAGAGTGAGGCGAGAATTCAATACATTGTCATTTTATCTCCCCAACCAGGTATGTTTTCTGGCGTTAAATTTTAATTGTGCCAAGATTCTTCGCCTGGCAACAAGTTGGCTTTGGCAAAGTGTGATTTCTTCGCTTGGAGACTCGCCTGTTTTTGAAAATATTTTTGGCGAGGTAGCCTCTTTTCGCCTCATTTAATTCGCCAGAAACTCTTTTTGAAGGCGAAATAATCGATATGTCACCACTTTATATCGAGAGGTAATTTAAGGCGAGTTCATTCTTTCTCGCCTAGTTCTGAATTTTATAACACCTGCACTTTAGGCGACATAAAATATTTCGCCACTTACATAGGTGCACGCAATTATTACCGTTGGATGACACGGGGCGAGGCAAAAACTTTACGCCTTCTGCCTAGTTTCTTTCCTCATTGCACCTATTTTCTGATATCTCATAAAACCTAGTTCGATTTTACCGTTGCCATTACTTTGCTCTTTGAATTTTCAATTGTTCGAAAACCCTAAATCGCGAATCTCTCAGTTTGGTTCTTCTTTTCGATCGACTTTCATCACAGTAAACATACAAGGTATGTTCCTTTCATCTCTCTCAGTTTATGCAAGCTGTTAGATGTTTTAGGTTTATCTGTGTTGATATGTTAGTCGAGATTGTTAGGGTGTTAATAGAGCAATTATTTAACGGAAATAGTGTCGAAACTCTGTGGGTTTTACAATGAACATGAACGATTTTAGTTGGGTGTTTCATTTCTGTGAATATAATTGATTGCATTGTTGACAATAGTTCTTAGTTTTTAAGCTGTAAAACATGGTTTAAAGCTTTGATTGCTAAATGTATTGTGTAAATGTTGAACCCAGACATACTATCAAACTGTTTAGTGTTGATAATGCTGTTGTTTTACTGAGTTTTAATTTTGTCGATTTGATGTCTGATTATAACTGTTGAAATGCTGTTTCAAATTGTAGATAATGGCTAAAAGAAAAAGCGACAGCACTCTTAGCCCAGTTAAGAAGAGCAAGAAAGCCAAGACTTCGGCCAAGCCGAAGATCTATGATGAGAAGAACTATCAAGTTAGGGTGATTCTTCCGTCTTCACCTAAGTGGCCCAAGCAAAAAGGAGTACAGATTGGCTCTAGTAAAAAGAAGAGTGTTACTCCCAGACCCCTTCTACTTCAACTACTGTTAAGGGGAGTATTTCAGTTGATAAGTTGGTTTTGACCAAAAAGCAGGCCGCAATAGAGTTTGGAGCCATTACTAAAGGGGAGAAGGTGACATCTAGTTCACCTAAAGTTTCTAAGGAAAAGTCCAAGATCAAGAGCCCTTCTAAAAAGGACAACTTGTAGTTTTGGCAAGAGAAGGGAATTCTTTAATAAGAAATTGAAGACAAAAGATTTGGGAACTATCTTTGGAGTTGGTTTATGAGGAACCTGGTGGCACAGCCCAAGAAGGTAAATGCCACTCTGGTAGAGGAGTTCTATGATAAGGCCTCAGAGGAGTTGGACACTCCATTTGATATCAGGGGCCAACAAGTGGACATTTCAGCTGAGTTTATCTGCAGCTACTATGAGTTGATAGAGGCCAACTATCAACGGGATAGAGGAATGGAAGCCTCAGAGCTGACTGAGGAAGATCTAAGGAGTTTGAGGAGATTTCAGCATCCAACTCAAGGATCTGAAAGAGATTGTTTGGCAAGTGAATTGGATATTCACACTGCCATATGCTTAACTTGGCTGAGGGACAACGTGATGCCTACAAACAAAGGCAGTAGATTCACTGCTGATGAGAAGAAGTTCCTCAAAGATTTCAACCAGGGAAAATTCATTCATCTGGTCAGCTGATCTTCTCAGAATTGAAAAGAAGAATTTATAGTCTAAGGAAGGAGAAGTCCAGGCAGAGGACTTTGTACTTCCCATCTCTCATTACAGGTATCCTAGAGAAATATGGACTCCAAAGCACGAAGAAGGATGTGTGGTTGGCTGATTCAAAACCACACACTGGTGGATTAGAATTGAGACTCTAGGAGAGTAGGGGTGGTAAGGAGACTACTTGTACTGAAGCAGTGGATAAGATGAGGGAACTTAAGGCTTTGAGGGAGACCAAGAAGTCAAGTATTCAGAAAAATAATCTTATCTCCTACTACAGTGGAAGCACCAGTTCAGATACCATGTTCAGCTCCTATTCATAGCACTAGAGAGGAAAGTGACAGGGCAGCTGAGCCCTCATTAAGAGAGCAGTTCAATACTTCAGTATCTGATATGATTAATAAGAAGATTGAAGACAAACTTGCTGAATTCTTCAAATCCATTTCTACTCCACAGGATTTTATCAGAATGTGGGAGATGCACAGGTTAGAGAAAACATCTCTAGTGGGTTTTGCTAGATTGTCAGCTAATAATTCAATTAGGGAACTACCAAGGGTGGAGGAACCTATGGACAATCAAAAGAATCTACAGTCTGAGCAAGAAGATCTATCGGATAATCAACCTGAGGTGCCTGAAGAAGTTGTTGTTTGTCAACAAAGTTTAATTGAGCAACTGGACTTAACATCAGAAGTGGTAGTGCATCAAATTGTTGAAGCTGATGAAAGATATGCGAACAGAGGGAAATCCATTATATTGGAGTCTACAATTGGTAATGATAGGGATGTTGATTCTGAAGATTGTGAAGAAATTGATACTGCAACTATCGAAGAGCAAGGCAAATTATTGGCTTATTATGCTGAAGCTGCAGGTTTACCAATATCAAGTCATGAAGATGGTGAAGGATCAAGTTCTCAATTACAAGCTGATGATCACCAGAGTGAGGAAAATCTGTTAGAGATGAATGCAGATCATACTACTCAAGTTTTATGCGTTTCAACTTGTCATGTTCCTGATAATTTCAAGCTTCTGAGTTGTACAACTGAGAGTCTACCACAACTCAGTGATGAATACATTCCAAGACTCTACATTCTGCATCCTGAGGTTCAGAGATTGGTGAATATGTCAAGAATGGGAATCTTCTCTCAGAGCCAATTTATGGATCAATCTGATGACTCTATGGCTATAGTACCTTTCTGTCCTACTAAGTCCATCAGCCAGGGCATTGAAGATAATGGCAATGGTTCTGAAGCTGAATCTTATGAATGTTCTGCTTGTGGTTCTTTGGGAAGTGAAGACAATCTCATTACAGATGAAGAATATGCTCAAGAGATTGCTGCGAGAAACAGTAGGAAATGGTGGCATTTTCTGGCTCCTGTCTTTGTTGGAGATGACAGTGATGAAGAGGACTACCCTATCTTGGAAACTCTATCAACTGTTATACCATTAGATCTTCAGATTTCTACAATAGAGATTGGTTCTGTTTTTGTTTGGGATTGGAAGTCTAACAGATCTCCATGGGACAAGGATTCTGCTTTAGTGATTCCAAATAAATTTAGAACTGAATTTTTCACGCAAGTTAGGGAATTTATCAGCAGATCTTACATTCCAGTGAATCCTCATACAGTGGGAAGAAAAAGGAAGATTCTTGCTTTGGAATCTGAGGAGGTCAGTGAAGATGAAGATATCATGCCAGCTGTTGAGGGGAGTCAATCTGTAAACAATACGAGAAATAGCAAAAGACAAATCTGGAGAGCTCTTCTAAGAGAGTGACTAGAGCAATGGCCACTAGAGCTTCTGCTGACACTGAAGCTGATGTTCGAGTTTCTGTTGTGGAGCATCTAAATTTGAGGGTACCATCTCCTGGTTTTGGTACACTTCCAAGTTCATCTCCAGCACCTTCTCGTCCAAGAATGAAGAAGTTGATCCCAAAGCCTAAGAAGAGGAGACTGAACACTAAATTTTCTCAACAGTCCAAATCTTCAGAACATTCTTTAGATGATTTCTAGTTTTATGTGTTAAATAATTTTTACTTCTTTTGTAATATTCCAGATTGATTCTTATTTTGTCATTACAAGAGTAATGTGAATTTGTTTTCTCTTTTTAATGTTTAAGAAAGAGTAATGTGTTTCCTTGAGTCTTTGTCTTTAATTTTTCATGAGTAATGTGATTGATTATTTTGTCTTTCTTTTTTGTCTGTTAAAGAGTAATGTGATTGCTGGTTTAATTTGTTAGAGAGAGTTTTCAGATTTTTAAGTTGGGGGTTCTTTTCCCTTTAGCAAAATGAGTTGAGTCTATAGGAAGAAACATTAACTATGAAACCATTTCTCATTTTGATTTTTGAAGTTTACAGATCACTCTGCAAGGATATTAATGCAATAGTGTGTTGAGGCAAGGTAGGACTCAAATCGCCAGAATGATCGCCTTGATTAAGGCGAAATCTATATTTCTTGCCTGGTTGGTAAGTTCTTTCATACGGTACAGGCGAGTGATTGGGGCGATACATCTTTTATTTCGCCTACTTCTTGATTTCCTTTTTGGCGACATTTCTATCTTGTCTAATATTTCGCCTGCAGGATCTATATTTCGCCATGACATTATTCCTTTATGTCATTTTAAGTTGGCGACTCTTATATTTCGCCTAAGGTTAGCGATCATTTTCTTTCTCGCTTATTCTTATTTCGCCTAACCAATTTTCTTTTTGAACTTAATTGGGGCGACTTATCCTCTGATAATGGCGACATTCAGGTACTTTGCCTAACTCTTTGGTTCGTTGTTTTATACATGCCTTTCTCTCCTTCTATTCATTTCTGTTCTCTTGAGCATTGAGGACACTGCTTTCTCTTCATTTGGGGGTGGGGTAGCAATCACGTTGCTATTATTCTTTGTGTTTAGTTTTATAGTTTGATTTTATTTGTAGATTTTGTTTTTATATTTTCTTAGGATATTATTTGTAGATTTTGTTTTAATATTTTCTTAGGATATTAGGTCTGAGTGCATGATTGATCTTACATTGCTCATAATTCAAAGTGATTTAACTTTTCATCAAATGAATTTTAAAACAGTAAAACAAGTGTTCAAAACAAGCAGTTTTGATGAGCAATTTTTGACAAATTTCTTTGAACACTGATGAAGATTCTGGTAAGTTTTGAATTGTGAATAAGTTGATGAGTTTTGATAAGGAAAGAGTGGAGAAAACCTTGGGTGGAATGTGAGGTTTTGAGCTTAATATTGTGCCTTTTTTTCTTCATGAGAGGGGTTATTTTTATTCTCTTCCTTGTTAAACACATTTATCTGAAAATTTTATTCTATAGAAATCAGAACCTTCATAGGTTTGCTTTGAATTACTCATACATTCCTCAAGTGTACAGGGCATTGGTCGGGTAAAGTCTGTCTTTAATCTGCCAAAGAAAATGATCTGATTTGAGAGAGTGAGTGAAACTACTAAATAGCCTTTGCCTAATTGATATAACCAGATCTTAATATCTTATGAGGTAACCATTTTGTTTCCATTCTCATTAAAACCTTTTCCTTGGTCCCCAATCCAGTCCAAACCATAAAGATAGAGATATAATCTCAATCCTACCCTTTGGACTTACCATTAAATTTGGGATTGAAAAGATGGGAAGTGAGGATTATCTTAAAGAGTGTTTCTGAAGCTGCTAAAAGCAGAATATACGCTGTTGAAAAAATAATAATTAATGAATGAATGAAAAGAAAAGAAAAAATAGACACAATCGAGTGAAATGAACAATGTTCATAAATAAGTACTATGTGAATAAAGTATCATGGAGTGGGGAAACACTAAAGATTGAAGAATTGAGAGATTGAGAGGAATTTAGTGGTATGTCCAAACTTTGATTCATTGAAGAAATTCCTTTCTTTCATAAGCTAACTTGACCCCATTTTCCCTATATTTACAAATCAGAGTTTCTAAGGCAAACAAAAAGGCAGTACTGAACCTAGGAACTTCTAAGTTCTGTACAGTGTATGAGTGAAGTTCAATGTTCGTGAGGTTCTTAAAATTTTCTTCATACGTGCTTCTGAAACACTAGAATCACATTTGCCTTGGTACGTAACTCTGATTCTTAAAGTGACTAGTGTATTGAGTAAGTAACTTCTAGGATTCTGAGAGATCAAACACTATTGAGAGACTACAGTGAGGAAGTAGTTTCAAAACTCAAATACTTGGATCTTCTCAGATACTTTGCCACATGAAGAAAATGACTAGTTTTGAATTAGTTAATTGGAAATTTTGAAAGAAGAGTTGGTCACTGTTTGGAAATTTTTTAAACTATACTTAATGAATTGCTTTAATTTATGATATAAGTTTGCACTGATTGCTGTCTCAGTAGAATTTTAGTCAGTGTGCTTGAGGACAAGCAAAAGGCTAAGTTGGGGGTAATTGATAAGTCTAGAATTTACCTATGTTTTAGCATCTTTTATGAGTATAAATGTAATGAAATTGAAACTAAAAGATGAGATATTGAATGCATACCAGTAATTCTAGACTATTATTGCTGAGACAGGGACTTGGATGAAAAGTTGTGAAAAAAGAGCTAAAACATACAAATTCAGAAGAAAGAAGGACCAAATAAAAATTTCATCCAAAGTCAGCAAACTGGCGAAATGATGTTGCTAAGAAGAGAATTCGCCTGAAGACCTCGCCATGACTCGGAGTGAAAGGCGACGTAGCAGGCGACATAAAGAAATTTTCGCCTCAAAGAGTAAAGCATGAAAGGCGAATCAGAGATTTCTCGCCTTCGTATATCGCCTTCTTGACAGAATCTTAGGCGATAAAAATTGAACTTCGCCTATCTTGAGGTGATGGTTGAGGCGATGAAGGAGAAATATCGCCACATTAAAAGATAACAACAGGAGACATTTGGTGAGACCTTGCCTAAGAAGATCTTAACTGAAAGGATGTTTTGGCGAAATATTTCAACTCGCCTGAGCATCAGGCGACATATTGTGGCAGTATTGAGGATATTTCGCCTAGAAATAGTTAAAGCTTGGCGATCAAGACAAGCGAGATGTGAAGAAGTCGTTTGGTTCAGGCGAAGGAACTGGCGACATAAATAGAGAAAAATGTTACTTCGCCAATTTGTGTTTCTTTGTTAATTTTATTTCGAAATTGCCACTGAGCCAAACTCTATAAATAGGAGCTCAGATGAAGCAATTGGTGTGAAGTTTTTTAGAGAACAATAGTTTTAAACATTTGATTTTCACTCTTGACATTCTGTTATACTTTAAGAGAAATTCTAGATTCTTCTATACGCGTTATTCAACATCTTCAGAGAAGTTTCTTGAAGAAGTTTTGTGCTCTGTTTCTGTTGATCATTGAGATTTAGCTTGAAGATTGTGAAGCAACAACTGTGACAGAGTCTAGCTTCAATCTTCCTCGATAAGATTTAGATCTTGAGCATGTCGATGATGATTTCCTGCACTTGATTGAATATGCTGAAGTAGATGTGCTAGCTAAAAGCTCTGTTAATTTGTTGAATCTTGAAGTTGATTATCATTTCAATTGCAAAGTTTCTTATTCAATTATAGCCAGATCTACAAGATTTCATGAGCTAATTGAATTACAAGGACGAGAGTTACGTAATATTGTTAATCTGAGAACTGATTTAGACTAGAGATGGCAATTAGGTTTCAGATCTGAGAACAGAGGATCGCAGTACTAGAGATAGACTACAGATATGTTTTTCTACAGATTGTGCTTATCAGTTGTATAGGTTGTAGTATAAAGATATATGCGACTATATAATTGAGATCTGTTAAATTTAATCGAGAGATCTTTTAACAGATCACTGATGATGATCTAGAAGGTAAATCTGTGAGTTAAGATGAAACTTACATGAGAAGTTAATTGAAATCAGATCTAGCAAATCAGTGTATTCTTTGTTAAGATCAATTGCAGAATAGAGAGATGACTTGAGTTTTCATTGAATGAATGTCATGAGTTACTTTTACTTCACATCAACTTTATGATTCTATGATTCTATGATTTTATGATTCATTTTGTATATAGATTCTTTTAGCAATTCAGTTTAAATCTTAGTCTCAATCATGCTTCTTAGCTTACAATCCCTGTGGAGACGATATCTAAAATACTACATTAGATGTTGATAGGAATTTTGATTGAGTACTGTGAATATAAATATCAGTCGAGTTTCGTCCCATCAGCATGTCTCCTTTACGAATGGTTTATGGTTAGGTATGTCATTTGCCAGTGGAGTTAGAGCGTAAATCATATTGGGCAGTGAAATTGTTAAACATGGACATTGATAAAGTAGGTAAACAAACACTTCTTCAACTTGACGAAATGGATGAACGACGATTGGAAGCTTATGAGAATCATGTGATGTACAAGCAGAGAATGAAAAATTACCATGACAAAAACATTGTCAAGAGAGAATTCAGTATGTGTTGTTGTACAACACAAAACGCAATCTTTTCCTAGAAATGCTAAAATCTAGATGGTTCGGACCCTTTAAAGTAAAGAGTGTATCCCCATTTGGAGATGTAGAGTAGTTTGATAACATGTCCACTAATTCTTTTGTTGTCAATGGACAGAGACTCAAACATTATCTAGGGGGAGATATTTACAGGACAAGAGAAGTTTTATACATCTTTGATGGAAAGATCATGAATCAAACTTACCATGGTAGATGCTAACGATCCTAAACAAAGCAATCACTTTACACAATTAATTTTTAAATTGATTCATGTTGATAATGCTTAATTGTGTAAAATCTCTTTACTGATCAAGTTCATGTTTTTAAAAAGATTTTTAATTTTTAAGAGAACTTGATAGAGAGGCGATAATTCTTTGTCATTATTAAATTGTCTCGCCAAACTAAACTTTTTCCTGGCAAGGATTGGACAAATACCGCTTCCAATGATATGAGGAGAGTGGCGATAAGATGTATTCTGCCATAACAATATCGTCAAAGGATAGGCAAAGTCAGTTTCTCGCTTAAACTTTCGCTTGGTAATAGCTAAGGCTAGACGATGATATGAGTTTATGTCTGGTACTTCGCATTGCAAAGTTATGATTCAGGCGACATAGTTGGTATTGTTTTTGCACATTGCCACTCAGGTAAGTATTTTTGGGCATATTCTTTGATTCAGCCAATTTAGTTCGCCTTTTGATTTAAATTAATCTAGCAAAATAGAAACATGTTGGTCATAATATCGCCTATGCTGATAAACTTTTTAGCGAGATAGATTGATTTTGTTTCTCTTTCTCCGCCTAAGCTAATCACACAGGTGAAAGAAACTTTTTATGGCCTGCATTCTCGCTTTTCCTCGCCCATTTCGTAAACAAAATTATGTTTTCTCGTCTTTTTGTTTCGCTTGAATTTCAAAGTTGCTAAGGCGAGAATTGACATGATGTCGCCAAAAACTTTCGTCTTGTGTAGATTTTTGTGGCGAGAAAATTTTATGTCGCTTGTGTCTTGATTCTCATTCGCCAAAATTAAGGCGACAAAAAAACATTTCGCCCAACTTATGTCGCCTACTAACACTGATGTGGCGACATAAGCAGATGACACGTGGGCGAGAATTTGAAAAGTCCGTCCCTCAGGTGACGAGATAGATTCTTTGCGCTTTTCCCTATTATGATCATCATTGCATCTAGTGTATGTTCTTTTCAGAACCCTGAAATTTTACTTTTATTCTCAATCTACTTTTCAAATTCTGAAATTGCGAAACCCTAGTGTGCGATTATTCTCTGTCGATTGCTTGGTGCTAGTATTCATAATTAAACACAGCGAGTAAACAAGGTATGTTTACCTATTGCTAAGTCTTCTTATGTGAAAACTCGGTTCTTGTTGTTTTGGGTATCAATGTTTCAAATGCAACAGATTAAGGTTTAGTCGAGAATAGGATTTGTTCTTTGGGTTTTGTTCAATGGCTTTTGTTCAACTACTTTTGTTCGATTGCTGAGATAGTGATGATGATAATCTCTTTTGGGTAAAAAAACGAGTTCTCTGAAATTGGTTGCTGCTACACAGAGCTAAGAGTTAACAAATTGAAAGAGAATGAGTTAAGTGCTGTTGATTTATTACTGCTGATGAGCGTACATTCTGGATTGTTCAATTTTTTTAGTTAGAGAAATTTGAAGAAAGTTCTGGAATGAGATATGTTGAGTTTATTAATTGATTGAACTAAATAGGTACATGAAATGGTAATTTTCAAGTACTCAATGGCTAAGAGAAAAGGTCAATCCACTCCAAGCCCTTAAATGAAAACCAAAAAGGCCAATACATCTGTTAGACCTAAAATATACGATGAAAAGAACTTGAAGGTCAGGGTGGTTCTCCCTTCTTCTCCAAAAGCGGACAAAGGAAAGACAAATAAATCTCCCAAGACCCCCTTTACACTAAATGCTGATAATGGGACGAAAACTAGGGAAAATGTTGTGATAAAGTCAGTTGGAAAAAAGTCTGTTAGTATTGAAAAACAAAAGGGGATTCAGCTAAAATCTCCAGCAGCTGATAAAGGAAAGATGTTAAAGATAGATTCACCTAAAACAACTAAGATTGATACTCAAAGTAAGAATCCTATATAGAAGGACAACGTACAATTTTGGCAAGAGAAAGGGATTTTTTTAAAGGAGTTTGAATATCACAAGTTTGGAAATTATCTCCTCATCTGGGATATGAGGACCCTAATGGCACAATCGCAAAGAGAAAATGCCAAAATAGTTGAAGAATTTTATAATTAAGCTCCTAAGGAATTGTATACTCCTTTTGGTCTTAGGGGAGTTGAAATCGACATATCAGTAGAGACCATCTGTGATTAGTATGGACTGATGAACCCAAATCCTCAAGGTGATAGAGGAATGAGTGCCTTTGAGTTAACAACTGAAGAATTAAGGAGTTCGAAGAGATTTTCAAACCTAATCAATGAGAGTGAGGCGGATGTATTGGCTTATGAATTGGATATTCACTAAGCCATTTGTTTGACTTGGCTACGAGATAACATCATGCCAAGATGAAGGGGAGCAGGATCATAACAGATGAGATTAAATTTCTCATGGATTTTGTACAAGATTAGTTTATCCATCTTGGCCAATTGATCTTCTCTGAGTTAAAGAAGAAGTTGTTTAACATGAGGAAAGAGAAGACTATGAAACACACACTTTAATTTCCACCTCAAATAACTGGATTATTGGAGAGGAGTGGTGTGAAGGCTAAAAAGAAGGATGTATGGTTGGAAGATTCCAAGCCATACACTGGTGAACTAGAATTAAAGATTTGGGAAAGTAGGGGTGGTAAGGACCATACTTGTGATGGAGCCATAGAGAGGGTGAGAGAATTGAAATCACTTAGAGAAGCTAAGAAGATTTCTTTGAAAAAGAACAAATTTTCAGCTACACTTGCTATTAAAGCACCGGTACCAGAACTTGTATCATATCTATCTATGGATTCAGACAGTGAGGATACTAAGGAGAAACCAAGAGGACCACTCACTAGGAACCATTTGGAAGAGTTGGTCAACAATTTGGTTGACAAAAGGGTTGAAGAACGGATATCCGAGTTCTTTAATAGCATTGCTGATCCAAATGAGTTTGTTAAGATGTGGGAGTTAAATAAGGAGAAGCAAAATGCTCTTAAAGTAGGTTTTACTAGATTTTCTAAAGGATTCTCTATTAAAGATACTGTGGTACAAGCAAGGGTCCAGGAAGATCAGCAAATTCCAGTATTTCAACGTGAATAGTTGGTGGATAGTCAACTGATTTAGTTATCCAGTTGGGTGACTTGTCTGCTATAGGTCACTACATGGACAGGGATACATTTATGGATGAAGTTCAATTAAAGAAGAAATTGAATAACAACTTTGAGTTAGCCATGGAAGCAGCAATAAGTGACATTATGAACAAAGATGAGCAGACATTGGATAAAGGTAAGAATTTGGCAGAGGAACTAGAAAAAGTTGCCAGAGATGAAGTTGATTCTTCAGATTGTGATGAAGTAATTGATACAGCTTTTATAGAGAAGTAGAATCAGATGCTTATGTTTTATGCTAAAGTTGCTGGTCAACTTGTGTCAAAACATGAGATTGGAGAAGGATCTAGTAACTAAGTTGGGAGAAGATACACAGCAGATTAGAGGTAGTGAAAGACTAACAGAGGTCTCAGAGGATGTGGTTCAAGAGAGTGTAATTTACACATGTCAAATTCCAGATTATTTTGGACTTATAAAATGTTCTACACATACTCTACAAGTTCAAACCTCTAAGGAGTTTATTCCTCGTTTGCATATCTTACACCCTTCAGTTCAAAATCTGGTGAATTTGGCAAGAATGGGTCGGTTATCTAAGAGTACTTCAAGGGTTGAAACACATATACACTCTTTAGATTCTTGGGCCATAATACCTATCTTACAGCTTATTCCTCTATGTCAAGTACCTTATGTTGAAAGATGGTGCAAATAGTCTCATTACTGGTTCTGACTTCATCTCTTTCATTGAAGAGACTGGAATAGCTTTGACTTTGGGAGAAGAGGATGATACTACAGAGTTGGAGGCTGGGCATTAGAAGAAGTGGGTACTATGAGATTTTATTTGTAGGTGATGATAGTGATGAAGATTTGAATACCTCGTTGCAAGATGAGAATGCACCTATTCTTTATCTTCACTTGTTCCAATTGAATTTTAAAAGCACTATAGATTTGGGATAGAAACTGCAACATCTCATTTTGGGATAGGAATTATGCTGTTATTTCTCCTCAAAAATTTCGAACTGAATTTTTTCAACACATCAAGGAGTTTGCAGATAGATCTTAATTTCCTTTAATCTTTCCTTCGATTGGCAGGAAAATGAAGATTATTGCTGATGAACCTGATGAAGATAGTGAGGTTGAAACTAGCCAACCAGAGGTTTAAGTTTATATAATGAGGCAACAACCAGTGAGAGGTGCAGGTAAGAAGAAGAAAAAGAAAACTGTCAATCCTAAAGAGTTTGTATTGTCTCAAATTTAAAGACCTTCTCCAACACCTGCACCAATTCCACAACATTCTTCTCTAGCTCTTACTGATTCAGCTATTAGGAGAATTATTACAGATGAGTTAAGACTCTAGATACGGACCACTAGAGCCCAAACTGTTTGAGCAACTCCTGTTGAACGCCTAGTTAAAAGAAGAAGAATGAAGCCTAAGTCACTTGAGAAAACCTTCTCTCCATCAGCAAGACTCGACTTTAGATGAATTTTAATTTTTGCATTTTAATTTTGATGTTCTTCTTGGTAATGTTTAGTACTTGGTATGTTTTTCCAGTCTATTGGCAAAGAGTGATGTGATTATTTTGACAATTTATCTATTTTGTTTTATTTTAAAAAGAGTAATGTGTTTGTTTTTCCTATTTTTACTTTTGTTTTAAGAGTAATATGATTGTTGATAGTCTTTACATGCTTATGATTCAAGGATTATTAAGGTTTTTAAGTTGGGGTACTTTTCTCCCCATTCTTGGAGATTTTACCTCTTCTAGGGTCTGTCTTACAGATTTCATGAGATTTATTTTATATTAAGACAGATTTTTCTATGCAGGTTAACTGGAATCTTGGAATGGTCTTACTTGAAATTCCATGACTAGGCGATATCAGGTATTTCATTTTCATATTTCGCCTTGAATATAAACGAGGAATCTATGTTTCACTTACTGATGTCATGTTTCATATCTCAAGGGGCGGCAATATTATTCATTTCGCCTTCATTTGTCGCTTATATTTTCAGCAAAATTTTCTATTCCTCCTCATAGTATCGCCTGCAGGAATAATTTTGTTTAGTAGCAGGGTCAGTTTTCGCCATGACACATCGCCTGATATGTCGTCTAATTAGGCGAAGTTAACTCATTTCGCCATGTTTTATTTCGTCTATTTTCTATGAGAACACTTATTTCTGGTGAATTTAAGGTACATTTCCTATCTTCTTTACCTCTGCCTCCTTATCTGTTCTTTCTATCTTTTGCATTGAGGACAATGCTTTCTTTTAAGTTGGGGGTGGAGTAGCAATCACATTACTATTTATCTGTTAGAAATTTGTTTTTATAGATGTATTAAGTAAATTTTAGGATATTATTAGGTCTGAGTGGATGATTGAGCTTACATTGTCCATAATTCAAAGTGATTTAATTTTAAACTGGAATTTCAAACAGTAAAATAAGTGTTCAAAACAAGCAGTTTGATGAGCAAATTTTAAAAAATTTCTTTGAACACTAATAAAGATTGTGGTCAAATTTGAATTGTGAACAACTTGAATAGTTTTGATAAGGAAAGAGTGGAGAAAAAATCTTGGGTGGTATGTTAGGTTTGAGCTTGATTTTATGTCATTTTCTTTATGAGAGGGGATACTTTTATTCTATTCCTTATTAAACACATTTTTTGATAAGTTTTCTTCTATTAGTAACACGACCTTCATAAGTTTGCTTTAGATTTCTCATACATTCCTCAAGTGTACAGGGCATTGGTCGGGAAAGGATCTATCTAGTTTCTGCCAAGGAACATGACCTGATTTGACAGAGTGAGTGAAACTATATAAAAAAAGTCTTTTCCTACATAATAGAACCAGACCTTGATATATTGTGAGGTAAAACATTTTGTTTCCATTCTCATCTAAACCTTTTCTTTGGACCCCAATCCTATCCAAACCATAAAGATGGAGACATGATCTCAACCTTACCCTTTGGACTTACCAATAAATTGGGGATGAAAAGATGGGAAATAAGGATATATTAAATAGGGTTTCTGAGAAAATTGAGGATGAAAAGCTAAAATAGTTAACATTTAAAAAAAAATATAAATAAAGGAAGGACTTGCGAAGCAGGATTGAAAAAAAAATAAAAATAATAAAAAAATTAAAATTAAAATTGTGAATAAGAATTAAAGAGACACTGTAAAGAAAGAAGTGGACAGTTGTATATAAATAAAGTAGTAATGTACATAAAGTATCATTGAGTGGAGAAACACTGAAGAGTGAAAATTAGAGGGATTGGGAGGAATTTATTGGTGTTTCCAAATTTTGGATCCTCTTTATAGTTCCCTTTTTTTTTCATAAGCTAACTTTGCTCTATCTTCCCTAGATTTACTAATAAGAGATTTTAAGGCAGAAAGACAAGCAGTTCCAAACTTAGGAACCCCTAAGTGTTGTACAATGTATGTATGAAATTGAATGATCGTGAGGTTCTTAAATTTTCTTCATACGTGCTTGTGAAACACTAGAATCACATTTGCCTTGGTATATGACTCTGATTCTTAAAAGTGACTAGTGTGTTATGAGAGCAAACTTAGGATTCTGAGGGATCAAACACTTTATGAGAGACTACAGTGAGGAAGTAGTTTCAAAACTCTAACACTTAGATATTCTTAGATACTTTGAAGTATGAAGAAAATGACCAGGTTTGAATTAGTTGATTTGAAATTTGAAAAAGAGCTGGTCACTGTTTGAAAATTTTCAAAAGCATGCTTGATAAGTTGCTTTGAATATGCATACAATTTTGCACTAATTGTTGTCTCAGTTAGTATTTAGTCAGTTTGCTTGAGGACAAGCAACGGGCTAAGTTGGGCGTAATTGACAAGTCTAGAAAATACCTATACTTTGGAGTATTTTATGAGCTTGGATGAGTAGAAATTGAGCTTAAGAGTTGAAATATTGAATGGGTTTCTAGTAATTCTAGCCTATTTTATTGAGAAAGGGACTTGGATGAAAAGATCAAGAAAAGAAGAAGAAATAAGCAAAATTCAGGAAAAAAAGGGATCAACTGGAATTTCATCCGAAATCCAAGATAATGATGATATATTATAAGAAAGAGCATGCCCCCTAGCCACCTCGCCCTGTACATCTAGAGGAATATGACGACACAAGAAGTAACATATGTGAACATCGCCTTAAGGGAAAGTTGAAGTTGGCAACATAGAGATTTCTAGCCTTCACGATTTTGTCGCAAAAGGTGAAAACCTTAGGCAACAAAAATGATGTCGCCTAAACACAGGCAATATGCTAAGGTAAACTGTTGAACGTCGCCTGAGGAAGAATTATGAATGATGGCGATAATTTACTTATCTCGCCAAAAATCTTTAATGAGGCAATACAAATGTGACGTCGGACCCTTACCCGATTATTAACCCGATAAGAGACCAGCGTCACCTCATTAAATTACATTTACCAATTAATTATCCATTTACTAATGTCATATATTAATAATCCGTTATTCGAATCATACATCAAAACATTAATTATATATACATACTAGTAACATTCTTTATACAATACGAGTGTTTAATTTACATATCAAGTATCCATATAACAAGTTACACTTTAGCCCGTAGGCCAATTCTTCATCAGTTCATCAAACTTCTCTTTATTATACAAGTACGCATTCAGATTATGCATATAACTGTACATAACACCATGCATTTTACTTATCATCATTCCTTCTCTTAACAATTTCATTTGCTTCACATGGTAACCTACCCTAGTCTTTTCCTGAAACCATATCTTCATACATAGAGTGGTCCTTGATGTTTTCCCCCGATTGCTTTTCCTGGATTGTTTTTAAATAAAGGAAAAAGAAAACATAGAAAATAAAACGTCATGCAACAATGCCTGATTTGTACCCCGTGCCCGGGGCATGCAACACAAATGCTTACCTTTATTTTCAATACAAATCAATAATTCAAACAAGTACACACAAGATCAATCAATCCATAAAATGATTCCAAACATCATTACAAAGGCAAATTCATTAAAGTTTCCAAGAATCCAAATAATATAAATTTTCATGTTAGTTTAACTTACATGTGGTTAGTAAGTCATATAGGAATCCATTTATTTCCATATATTCTATTATTCAATAAGATTTCATTTAGCCTTATACTTTTAATCATTTGAGATTTAAACACAACTTATGTTAGTTATTCATTTTCTTATTATTGATAGCCCTCTTAGAATAACCTATGGAGGAAACGGAACTGTTTCGGCCCGAGAGCCGCCGATAGACCCGAAGGCCGCTAATAGACCCGAAGGCCGCCGATAGACCCGAGGGCCGCTAATAGACCCGAAGGCCGCCGATAGACCCGAAGGCCGAATCATCATCATCATCGTCTCATTTCATTCAACTTTTACGGTGAAGTGCACTTCTAGTTCTTAAGGCATGCCTTTCATCCTCTAACGGTATTCTACAAAGGCTATCGCTTCAATTCATCTTTCATATGTTTATACTATTAAATCATTCTTTTATTAAGTACTAACGATACCATCATCATTTGATTCGATGCTAATAATCACATTACTTCTATTTCCAATAGGATGCATAAGCATCCAATATCATCCATAAATTAAACATTTCTTTCAAATATTCTTTTACAAGATCTCTATTTATGTCATCTTTACATTTATGTATAAATTATATCACATTATACAAGTATGCTATGCTAAACATCAAGTAAAAGTGTTGTTATAAAAGTTTATTATCTAGTGGTAACAATTCCAGTTTTCAAACAAACTGAGTAGTTCGAATTCGATTTGGCATAATTTATTCTATAGGTATTTAATTAACTTCAAACAACTTCTATCATTTTTGTAACTCATCCTTATATGTTATGATGGCTTCACTTGTCATTAATTCAAGGTAAAAATAGTTTTAATCATCTCATTTTCACATTTCCAGATTCACTGGAATCTGGGACAGTGTTACAGGGCTGATTTCACTTTGCTTAAAACCTTATCAAATCAATTCCAATTATCATGATTTTTGGTGTGAGTATTATTTGAGGTCTTAAATTTCTACTGTTTCAATATCAGTACATTTTGAGTCTTTTAGCTTAGGTTTTGGTATGCCACAAAATTAGGTTACCAAACTGCCCTGTTAGGGACAGTTTGTATGTATTGGACTCTTATCATTAAAAAGCTTATCAAATGAACTTATTTCACTTTCACGTTTTCCAGTCGACTAATACACATGTAAACCAACATTTGTTACTTACATAACTTTTTCCAAATAGGCCTCTAGCTATTTTTCATGTTTGTATCGAGTTTCAGACATGCCCTGTTTCAGGACAGTCTGCATGTATGGCCTTCTTGACATCAATTAGGGTATTAAATGGAATTATCTCAGCACCAAATTTTACTCGTTTACACTAGACTTACAAGGGAACATTTCATTCTAGTAGGTCTTGGTCTAATTATATCTCTAACTATTTTTTTTAAAATTCAACCAAATTAAAGGACAGTTTCAGTATTTTCTGGAGTAGGCTGGAATTGTTTTCAAAACCATATCATTTTATTCAAACAAACATCAACCATCACAAATCTATTATTTTTTAGAGCCAAATACTTCAAATAAGTCTCTACTAATTTTATAGCGTATGTCCATGCTTCCAAAAATATTGATCAAAATTTTTAAACCAACAAACAATTATATACATCACCAAACCATTTTAGCATGCAAATCATATCAAACATGAAACCAACAACAAAACCTTTAGGGCTTAGGGCACAAACCTTATTTGAGAGCCTTCTCCTACACTTGGTCTTGCTCCTTAGGGTCCTCTTTTGGTTCTACTAATCACAAAAACAAGAGTTTAGCATTCCTTTTTACAAGTTTCAACCATAAACAACACTAACAACAACCTCATGCTAACTTGGGTACTTTTCTAACTAATACCATAACTTTCAATTTAAGAACATAACCAAGGGCTTTCTAACCATCAAAATCATCTCCTTAACCTCAAGAACCCATTACCATACTAGATCAGGTTCAAACCACTCATAAATGAAAACTAAGGTTTCATGATCTCACCTTGATTCTTGTTGTTTCTAATTGTTTCCTTCCCTTGAATGCTATTTCTAGGATATGGAGGTGATGGAGAAGTGGTTTTGGAGCTTAGTTGATGGAAGTAGGTGAAGAAAAATGGAGCTAGGTGGTCATGGGGGTGTTCGACCAAGAGGTGAAGAGAGGGAGAAGATGGCTTTCTTGAATGGTAGAGAATTATGTGGAGATTTCTAGATACCCTCCCCCTTATATACTAATCATCTCTTAGGTAATTGCAACATGGTCCTTCATCTTTCCAATGATTGCTAAGTGGTCCTTTGACTTTCTAATAATTGCTAAATTGTCCTTCAACTTTCTAATAATTCCATTTCATGACCACCAACTTTATTCTATTTACATTTTGATGAAGACTTTTCATTTCTTTTCATTTAGGTCTTTTGACCATCTTTGACCTTTTCCTAAATTAGTTTAAAATTAACCTTTGAACCCACTTGAACTTGGGAATTAAAGAAAATAACCAAATCTTTCTATAGCTCCTTGTATGTATTCTATCACCTATTAGGTGGAAAAATGACCAAAATGCCCTTGGATGTTCCTAATATCTACTATAATGCCACTAGTACCCAAGTTGCACTTCTTATGGTTCTAAATTATCTCTAATAACCTATTTACTATTCTAATAAAGGAATAAAAATTTTATCGAAAAATTTTAGCCTATAATTGCGGACCTTACAACAAAGAAGGCGAAAATAAGTGTAAACACCTAGATGGTTGGCGATATAGAAGACAAAAGCAAAAGACATTTTGCCTAGGAAGCTTGTATTCTGCCGAACAAGTTAGCGGGATCAAAGAATGTCATTTGAGTTCAACCGAAGGAACATGCGACATAAAAGGAGAATTTGGTACTTCGCCTATTTTTTTTGGTTAATTTCAAAATTGCCACTGAGGAACTCTATCAATAGGAACTCAGTCTAGGGAATTAGAACATTTTGATATTTTCTGATATTTTCTAGAATCTTCCATTCTTTCATTTTAAATCTCGTTTTGAGAAGTTTCTCGGAGAAGATTTTGTGCTCTGTTTCTCTTTGATCCTAGAGATTTAGCTTGAATTGAAGAAGTGAAAACAGTTATAGAGTTCAACTTCTAACTTCCTTGGTAAGATTTATCTCTTATGAGCATGATGTAGATGTCTATGAACTTTATTGCATATGGAAAGTAATTGTTCTTAGCTAATAGCTCTGTTCTTTTACTCAGATACTCAGATCTATTCTATATAAATTTTTGACCACATGATTTATGTTCATTCATAGCCAAATTTGTGTAGATTTAACTTTCATATGATTGTTATGATTGTCAAAAGTGTTTACAATTCTTTACATTTCATGAGTTTTGCAATTCTGTAGTTGACCAATTCTTTTTACAATTCAATCTATCTCTCAATCGTATCCTTTCTTTTTAAGCGAAACAATCATTGTGGAGACAATATCTTTAAAACTACAATTAGACGTCGATAGGATTTCTATTTCCTTTATGTTATTTTATGTGTGAAAGAAATCCTTCACCAAGGTGCTGAGAGGCGAAGGACTATTTTTGCAACCCTCCATACCTGTCTTACAAAGAAGATCTATAACATACTTAATTGGACATATAGTGATACCTTTACAAGAGCAATGAACTTAGAATTCAAGAAAATAATGTAGATCTCCTAAATCATTTAAAGAAAATGTTGAATCCAAGTGCTTGACAAATATGTTAATAACCATAGAATTATTCCAGTAATGAGAATATGATCCATATGAACTAGAACATTGATCACCATAGAATTTGCTCACAATATGTACAAACTTGAGTCAGAAGCAGATTTTTGAAAACTCCAACTATGAAGCGAAAATTGAAGCTTATAAAACCAAGAATTTGGTACTTATTTGAGGCCATATAATGCCTTCTGTAAATGACATACATAATGTGGACGACTAGGACCAACAAACTCAGAAGGTTAATTCATGTAAACTAAAACAGATAAATCACCATTGATAAACAAATTGTTGATGACAACTTTTCGACTTGATCAATCAAATTGAACTACAAGAGTTAAAATAATGCGTATGGTAGAGGATTTATCGATAAGACTAAAAGTCTCATCGTAATCAATACCTGCATACAGATGAAATACTTTTGCAACAAGCCGGACTTTATGTTTGAGAACACTACCATCTGATTTATATTTAATTCCAAAAATCAAATTAGATCTAACAACATTATATGTAGAAGAAGGTGGAACAAGTGTCAATGTGTGATTCTTGTGTAGCCTGTGATTTCTTCTTGCACTGTAGCAAGTCATCACGTATCTTGAGCATCCTCTTTTTATGTTCTAGGTTTAACCGAAGAAGAAGATGACAACAGAGTTTTAGGTTTAAAAATAACATTCTTGGAGCAATTTCACATGTTAGGAGTATTATCTTGAGAAGTACCAGCAAGTTCACACATTGTGAGTATTATTCTGAGAAGTACCTGCTCTAGATTTTATAGGGATAGCTTGAGATTTAGTAACTTTGGAAAGAATGATTGCTGGAGTGGAGCTATCATGAGTTATTGGAACAAATCCATCTGATGTGGTAGAAATAGAGTATTTGTTAGAACTAAAATATTGGGAACAAATTGAGGAACTGATGATTGTGGTGTATCTACAATGGTAGAAGAACTTATAGGCATAAATATACTCAGTAAACTCGTAGAAATGCTAGAAGAGAGCTTAAGAGGGCTGCAAAACAAAGATTAATATGGAAACTGAACTTTATGAAAAAGAGCAAGTCTAGTAATTATCAACTTTCCATCCATACCAAGACACTTATAACCCTTATATAAAGAACATATTCCAAGAAATAAACAATGTCTTAAGTGGAAATTGAACTTATGAAATTATTGGCGTATATAAGGGATACAGTGCACTCAAAAACTAAAAAAAAAAAACTGTAGTTTGGAAGACGAGGGTATAGCTGCTCATAAGGAGACTGAAGACTAAGTGTTCTAGAAAGAGTACGGTTTTGTAGCTAAACAACATACTCAAAAGTTTCTTCCTTAAACTTGAGAGGGAGATTAGCATGAGATAACACTGTTAGACTTATTTTAACAATGGCACGGTGCTTTCGCTACCATGAAAAATATATAAGTTTTGAAAGAATAAATGAAATTAAAGAAGGATATTCTTTTATTGATAGTTTTTATATTGTTACACGAGTATTTAAATATGGCTGCTATAACTACAAGGAATTTGAATTTCAAAAGAACATATAATATCATCTCAACTTCTGCTTTTTGAATTCAGAAGTGATTGACTTAGATAAGTAGAAGTCGTCTTATCTTAAGCAACAAAATTTGTCTCTGAATATATTTTTTTGTTCAAACTACTTTTTCTTATGTAATACTTTAGTAATTTAATAGTGAGTAGATTGCATGAAAACTTTAATGTCAATAATATTTCTCATTAAGGTATTAAGGTATTAGAGAATATCAATGTAATATTAAATCAACCTCAACTTTACCTTGCCCAAATAGAGACCAAAATAAGGACGTTAAATTACGACTATAATGTTTAATCTCAAAGGTATTGGAACTTAAATTTTATTTTTGAATGTAATGAATCTGGTTAGTATCATATCTTCAGTACTTTATATGAAACACACTATATGATCTACTTGTAAGCAGCTGGTTGGACACCCTCTAGTAATTTAACTATAAACCTAAAAATATTTCGTGTACTTAACGAATTAAATTTCGTCTAGATTGCATCTTTCCATTTTGGCCAATCATCTAGTTTCTTACAGTAGCATCTAACCCATGCTCTTGGAGAACTCGAGATAAGGTGGCTGGTGACGCCACGTTATCACACAAGCATATACATATACATATACACATGCATATATGTCTCCCTATAATCTCAAGATCACCTAGTAATAACACATCAATAAATACTTCAAGATATTCAAAAGGTTTCTCATAAATAATTGATAAGTCTAGAATTTACTTATATTTTAGTATATTTTGTGAGTTTAAATATAAGGAAATTGAGCTTAAATGATGAGATATTGAATACATTTTTATTAATTCTAGACTATTATTGTTGAGACAGGTACTTGGATGAAAAGTTGTGGAGAAGGAGCTAAAACATGAAAAATTAGAAGAAAGAATAACCAAATCAGAATTTCATCCAAAGTCCACAAACTGGCAAAATGATTTTGCTGAGAAACGAATTCGCCTGAAGACATCGCCACAATTTGGAGAAGAAGGCGATAAAGCAGGCGATATAAAGAATATCTCGCCTTGAAGGTCAAAGCACGCAAGGCGAACCAAGAACTTTTTACCTTCATATGTCGCCATCTTAGCAGAACTTAGGCGATGAAGTTTGTACCTCGACTACCATGAGGCGGTTCTTGAGGCAATAAAGGAGATATATCGCCAAGTCGAAGGATGATAACAGGCGACATTTGATGGGACATCGCCTAAAATGTTTTTAATTGAAAAAGTATTTTGGCAAAAAAAAAGATCAACTCGCCTAAGCGACAGGCGACAGACTATGACAATAAAGAGAACATTTCATCTAAGGAGATTGTCAGCTTGGCGATCAGGACAAGCGAGATCTAAAGAAGTCGTTTGGTTCAAGCGAAGGAACTGGCGACATAAAATGAAGAAAAATGTTACTTCGCCAATTTGTGTTTCTTTGTTGATTTTATTTCAAAATTATCACTGAGCCAAACTCTATAAATAGGAGCTCAGATAAAGCAATGAGAGAGTTTTTTGAGACAGTTTTAGATTAACGATTGATTTCACTTTTGATAGTCTGTTATACTCTGAGAGAAATTATAGATTCTTCTTTACGCTTTATTCGACATCTTCAGATAAGTTTCTTGAAGAAGTTTTGTACTCTGTTTCTGTTGATCATAAGAGATTAGCTTAAAGATTGTGAAGTAACAACTGTGACAGAGTCTAACTTTAGTCTTCCTCGGTAAGATTCAGATCTTACACATGTTGATGAAGAATTTGTACTGTAATTGCTCATGCTGAACTATACATGTTAGCTTAAAGGCTCTGTTGACTTGTTGAGTTTTAATGTTGATTGTCACTTCAACTGCAATGTTTTTTGTTCAATTATAGGCAGATCTACTTGATTTTCATGAGCTGATTAAATTTAAAGAACGAGAGTTACGTAATATTGTTAATCTGAGATTTGATTTAGACCAGAGATGGCGATTAGGTTTCAGATCTAAGAACAGAGGATCGTAATGCTAGAGATAGACTATAGATATATTTTTCTACAGATTGTGCTTATCAGTTGTATAGATTATAGTATAGAGATATATGCAACTATATAATTGAGATATGTTAAATTGAATTAAGTGATCTTTTAACAGATCACTGATGATGATCTAGAAGGTAAATCTGTGATTTAAGGTGAAACTTGCATGAGAAGTTAATTGATAACAGATTTAGCAAATCAACTTATTCATTGTTAAGATCAATTGCAGAATATAGTGCTGACTTTAGTTTTAATTGAATGAATGTCACTAGTATCTTTTACTTCACATCAATTCCATGATTCTTGTGATTCAATTTGTATATAGGATTCTTTTAGCAATTCAGTTTAAGTCTTAGTCTCAATCATGCTTATTAGCTTACAATCCCTATGGAGACGATATCTAAAATACTACATTAGACGTTGATAGGATTTCTGTCTGACTGCTTTGAACATTAGCGTCGGTAGAAAGTCAAACCATTAATTTCTTGGCGCCGTTGCCGAGGATTGTTCTTTGAAGATTAAGATTTATTTTGAATTGCACTAACTTGATTTATTAAATTTGTTTTCAGTTTTAAATTGTTTGTTCAAGTGTGTAGTGTATACAGACAAGATCTAAAGGTACTCAAGACTTCAAGTTTGATCCTGAACCAGAAAGAATTGTTAGACAATCTAGATCACGAACAAGATCAGCAGCAAGAACAGAGTCAAGAGTAATAATGCCTGGAGAACGCTACAATAGAAATAATGACAATGATGTACGAGGAGATCCTGAGAGGATGACTCTTCGTCAATATTCCATCCCACCAGTTGATGGCATGCCACAGGCCATCAATTTACCAGCAATAACAATTGATGATTTTAAGTTGAGATCTGGACTCATCCAGATGGTCCAACAAAATAAATTCGGAGGAGGAGCTACTGAGGATCCTAATCAGCATCTGAACACCTTTCTTCATCTGTGCAATACATTTCGACACAATGGAGTATTAGAGGATGTAGTTAAACTTCGTTTATTTCCCTTTTAACTGAGTAACAAAGCTCACTCCTGGTTATACTCATTGCCACAAGGATGTATCAATAGCTGGGAAGATCTAGTTAGGAAGTTTTTAGCCCGCTACTTTCCTCCCATGAAGATGGTGAAACTGAGAAATATGATCTCTTCTTTTCAGTATGTGAATGGAGAGTCATTATATGAAAGCTGGGAAAGGTTTAAAGAGCTGATCAGAAGATGTCCTCACCATGGCATAGCATCTTGGAGTATTGTGATGACATTTTATAGTGCCATGCCTCCTCAGATCAAAATGCACATTGATTCCTCAGCTAGAGGATCAATAATGGATAAGGAGCCAGATGACGCTCATGACTTCATTGAATTGCTGGCAAACAATGATTTGGGATGGAATGAAAGGGAAAAGGCTGCAAACAAGAAGCAGTCTGGAGTTTATGAGTTGGAGTCTTTCAATGCATTATCTGCTCAGATAGCATTGTTGAATAAAAAGATGGACAATATGGCAGTGAATAAGGGTCATCCAAAGAAGACTTCAATTAATTCTGTTGAAAAACAGAAGACTACTCTGGCAGATTATGCTCAGGAAGCAGCATTTGCTGATGATGAAGATGAGCCTGAGGAGTCAGAACAAGTAAATTATGTGAATAATAATTATGGGAACCAGCAGAGGCCATACTATCAATAGAGGAACCAACCCTATCAAAATCAGGGTTATTACCAAAGAAATCCTCAACCTGGTTACCAACAACAAGGATAGACTCAGTATCAGCCAATGGGACAGAAGAAGCATAGTATGAATGACCTTCTGATTAAATACATGGAGAAGACTGATGTTGTTCTTACCAACCATACCACTTCAATAAAAAATTTGGAAACTCAGATGGGGCAACTTATGCAAGTTGTGAATCAAAGACCCCAAGGAGCACTTCCAAGTGACATTGTGCCCAACCCCAAGGGTTAAAGATAAATCCAATGAGGAAGCACAAGTGCTTGCTATTACACTGAGAAGTGGGAAACAATTGGAGAACTCTAAAGAAAAGAAAAGTTATGAACCTCCTGTACAGAATAAGGAAAATTAAGAAATCAGCAAATCTGTTGTAAAAAAACTGGAGGTTGTGAAGTTTGCGTTACCTTTTCCTCAAAGAGAGAATAGAAAGAAGCTGGATAAGCAGCTTGAGAAGTTTTTAGACATGATGATGCAAATCCATGTCAACATCCCATTCATTGAAGCATTGAAACAGATGCCTGTCTATGCTAAATTCATGAAGGAGCTGTTGTCAAATAGAAGGAATTTAGCTGATGTGGGATGCATTAATGTGAATGAGAGTGTGAGCCAGCTTATCAAGTATCATATTCCTAGGAAAGAGAAGGATCCTGGCAAGTTCACCATACCTTTGACCATAGGCGACCGATTCGAAGGAAGAACTCTCTGTAATTTGAGAGCTAGTATAAATTTGATGCCTCAGGCTATATATGAAAAGTTAGGAATAGGGCATTTCAGACCTAACAATGTCTTATTACAGCTTGCTGACAGATCTTTAACTCATGCAAAGGGGGTGGTTGAAGATGTGTTAGTCACAGTAAACAAATTCATGTTTACTATAGACTTTGTAGTGCTTGATATGGAGGTAGATGAAGATGTACCTCTATTACTTGGGCGACCATTCCTGACAACTGGGCGAGTAATGATAGACGTGCCAAATGGTGAACTCACACTCAGAGTTAATGGAGAGGAAGAAAAATTTAGTCTTTTGGAGTCATTAAAATTCCCATACAATTTTAATGAAGTCAAAAGTTTGCAACTGGCAGCTGATGAGGAACTGATGGACAAAATTCTCACTCTAAGGAGTTCTGATCCACTGAACAATGTGATAATCAATGATGTGAATATGGATGTTCTAGAAGAGAGTGCTTATAGTGGAGAGCTGGAATGCATGACTTCTCATTTTGTCCTCAACGTTAGTAATATTCAACCATCAGCTGAGCCATTGTTTCCCTCAACTGAAAAACCACCACAGTTGGAACTGAAAGCTCTTCCAAGTCATCTTAGGTATGCATTCCTTAACTCTAAGGATTCTAGCTTACCTATTGTGGTTCCAAATGATTTAACAGATGAACAAGAAGAAAATCTGCTCCAAGTGGTGAGGAAACACAAGAAAGCCATTGCATGGACAATAGCAGATATCAAAGGAATTAACCCCACTTTCTGTATACAATCTTAGAGAAGATTAAATCCAAATATGAAGGAGGTTGTGAAAAAGGAAGTACCGAAACTCCTTGATGCATGTATTATCTTTCCAATTTCAGATAGTGAATGGGTTAGTCAAGTGCAGTGTGTTCCAAAGAAGGGAGGGATTACTGTGATTAAGAATGAAAAGAATGAATTGATCCCTACTAGAACTGTCACAAGGTGGCGAATGTGTATAGACTATAGAGCTTTAAATGATGCCACTAGGAAGGACCATTTTCCCATTCCTTTCATAGACGAAATGTTAGATAGACTAGCAGGACACCCATACTTTTGCTTTTTGGATGGTTATTCTGGATATAACCAAATTCCCATAGCACCTGGTGACCAACACAAATCAACTTTTACCTGTCCCTTTGGAACCTTTGCTTATAGTAGGATGCCATTTGGACTGTGTAATGCACCTGGAACATTTCAGAGGTGTATGTTAGCTATTTTTACTGATTTCATAGGCAAGTTTTTATAGGTCTTCATGGATGATTTTTCCATTTTTGGAGACAGTTTTGATGATTGCTTGAATAATCCTGAAAAAGTGCTTGCAAGAAGTGAGGAAACTAACTTAGTCCTCAATTGGGAAAAATGCTATTTTATGATGAGAGAAGGTATAGTGTTAGGCCATAAGGTGTCTGCTAGAGGATTGGAAGTAGACAGGGCTAAAATAGATGTTATTTCTAATTAATCTCCTCCTACCAATGTAAAAGGTATTAGAAGTTTCTTAGGACATGCTGGGTTCTATAGGCGTTTTATAAAAGATTTTTCAAAAATAGCTAGACCCTTGTGTGTTCTATTAGAAAAAGAAAAGAAATTTGATTTTATTGATGATTGTTTGAAAGCTTTTGTGCAGTTGAAAGACAAGCTAGTTTCAGCACCAGTCATAATTCCACCTAATTGGAATTCTGAATCTGAGATCATGTGTGATGCATCTGACATTACTGTAGGTGCAGTGCTGGGACAGAGAAAGGAGAGGCTATTCAGAGTCATTTATTATGCTAGTAAAACGTTGGTGGAGGCTCAGAGAAATTACACCACCACTGAAAAATAACTACTAGCAATAGTCTTTGCATTGGATAAGTTTAGATCGTACATATTAGGGTCTAAGATTATCATTCATACTGATCATGCACCATTGAGATACTTATTTGCTAAGAAATAGTCTAAGCCTAGATTGATAAGATGGGTACTCTTGTTGCAGGAGTTTGATATTGAAGTCAAAGACAAAAAGGGCACAGAGATTGTACTACCTGACACCTCTCAAGCATGCACATTAAGGATATGGATGCTCAAGCTGACATCAATGAACAATTTCCAGATGAGCAACTTTTCCTTTGTGAGGTAACATTTTATCCCTGGTATGCTGACGATGCAAACTATTTGTCATGTAAACTGTTACCTAAAGAGTTAAACAATCATCAGAAGAAAAGGTTTCTTCATGAGGTTAAGAGGTACATATAGGATGAACCCTACCTATTTAGGAGATGTGCTGATCAAGTGTTAAGACGTTGCATCCCATATGAGGAAACATTGGACATTATCAAGCACTGTCATTCATCAGAATATGTTGGTCATTTTGCTGGTACTAGAGCAGCAGCCAAAATTTTGGAATGTGGTTTCTATTAGCCTTCTATATTTAAGGATGCACATGCTTTTGTAGCCTACTGTGCTAGATGCCAAAGAATGGGTAATATTTCTAAGAGGCAAGAAAGCTCAGAATTATATCCTAGAGGTTGAGTTGTTTGATGTCTGGGTTGAGTTGTTTAAATAAGTATGAGTATATACCTATAGCAGTTGATTACGTATCTAAGTGGGTAGAGGTTGTTGCTTGTGTTACAAATGATGGAAAGGTAGTGGAGAAATTTCTTCAAAAAAAAAATCTTCACTAGATTTGGCATACCCAGGGTACTAATTAGTGATTGAGGGTCTCACTTCTGTAAGAAGTTGCTAGAAAAGGTGCTCAAGAAGTATGGAATAATCCATAAAGTTACAACAGCTTATCATCCATAAACAAATGGGCAAGTGGAAGTTTCAAACAAAGAATTAAAGAGAATTCTGCAAAAGATTGTAAATGAGTCCAGAAAAGACTGGAGCTTCAAGTTAGATGATGCTCTATGGGCTTACAGAACAGCTTTTAAAACTCCCATTGGAATGTCACCATTCAGACTGGTATATGGTAAGGGATGCCATTTGCCAGTGGAGTTGGAACACAAGTCATACTGGACTGTTAAGCTTCTGAATATGGATTATGAGAAAGGAGGAAACCAGAGACTTCTACAACTAGATGAGATGGATGAATGGCGCCTCGAAGTTTATGAGAATCATGAAATGTACAAGCAGAAGATGAAGAATTACCATGACAAAAAGATTGTCAAGCGAGAGTTCACACCTGGACAATATGTACTGCTTTACAATACCAAATTGAGCATATTTTCAGGAAAACTGAAGTCTAGATGGTCTAGACCATTTAGGGTTAAAAGTGTTTCCCCTTATGGAGCTGTTGAATTGTTTGATAACAAGTCTACTGATTCTTTTGTTGTGAATGGACAGAGACTTAAACACTATTTAGGAGGGGACATCTACAGGACGAGAGATATTCATTATATTTCGGATCCTGTATACATGATGGAAAAATAATGACAAGCTTGCCATGGTCGATGCTAACGACCTTAAACAAAGCATACTCCTTACACAATTTGATTTTGATTGGATCAGTGCTATAATTGTTTAAAATTGTGTAAGTTTTTGTTTGACCAAGTTCATGTTTTACAAGGGAATTGTTATTTTTTTCAGATGAACTTGAAGTTTGAGGAACGAGGCGAGATGTCATCTTCATTGCTAATAATCTCGCCATCATATTTCGCTTGGGTAAAGGCGAAATTGGGTACTCACCCCAAAACACTTCGCCTTTACACTCTGAAGAAGGCGAAGTTTGTGGGATCGCGTTTCTAGATATCGCCTGCTATCTAGAAAGGTGAGGCAAACTTTCTCAATAACGCCTGGTTATCTCGCCAAACAATTATAATCTCTGGCATTATGCTTTTATTTCGTCAAATTATTTCGCCTAGAGACAATCTGAATTAGGTAAAGTATGCAGTTGTCGCCTTCAACATCGCATAGTTCTAAACAATTATGGTGAGATGAATTCATTTCGTCTCAGTAATTCACCACAAATAGTTGTTAAAGCGAGGTTGGTTATTCAGTTGCCACATTATGTCGCCACCTGTTCAAAATTCAGGTGACCTATCTATATCTCGCCACATTATATCGCCATATGGTAAAAATATAGGCGAGTTTCTTTTTCTCGCCTAATTATGATTTGCTTAAACTATTGGCGACATAAACATATCGCCTACTTACATCGCTTATATCTTTTGATATGGCGATATGTTTAGGCAACACTTAGGCGTTCAAAAATGTTACCATTGTAACACAAGGCGAGATTCAATCTCTACGCCTTCTGCCTACACTCTCATCATTGCGCTATTCCTGATGGCTTTATAAACTCAATTCGATTTTACCGTTACTATTCACTTGCTCTCTGAATTTTCAAATTTTGTGAAAACCCTAAATTGCAAATCTCTCAGTTCGCTTCTGCATTTCAATCTACTTTCATCACAGTAATCAAACAAGGTATGTTTCTTTTATTTCTCTCTCAGTTTTTTGCAAGCTGATAGTTATATTTTGTTTATTTGTGTTGATATGTTAATCGAGATTGTTAGGGTATTAATAGAGCATTGTTTAACGGTTATATTGGTCGAATCTCTGTGGGTTTTACTATAAACATGTATGATTTTAGCTTGGTGTTACATTTTGCGGATGAAATTGATTGTGTTTGATAATTGCTGAAACCATGTTGCAGTAGACTGTCAGTTGTTCAATATTGATAATGCTACTATTTTAATGATTTCTAGCTCTCTCATTTGGATATTTAGGTATAATTTTTGACATGTTGGTTCAAATTGCAGATAAATGGCCAAAAGAAAGAGTGACAGTACTCCTAGCCCATCTAAGAAAGGCAAGAAGGTCAAGACTTCTACCAGACTAAAGATTTATGATGAAAAGAATTATCAGGTTAGGGTGATTCTTCCTTCTTCGCCAAAGTCTAAAGAGAGGACTCCCAAGACCCCCTCTACTTCAACAGCTGATAAGGGGAAGAAGACTGGGAAGTTTATTAAGTCAGGATCAGTTAAGGGTCCTAAACAAAAAGAAGTACAGATTGGCTCATCTGGCTTAACTAAGAAGAAAAGTGTAGAAAATACACATACGACCCCTTCTACACCAAATGTTGAAAAGAGGGGGTGCTTCTGCTGATAAATCAGTATTGGCCAAGAAACAAGCTGCAGCAGAGTTTGGGGCTAATAAAAAAAAGGAAAAAGGTGAAGCTTAGTTCACCTAAGGTTGTCAAGGATTAATCTCAGGTTAAGAGCCCACTACAGAAGGAAAACCTACAGTTTTGGCAGGAAAAGGGATTCTGTTGGATGAGCTGGAAGATAAGAGGTTTGGAAATTATTTGTGGGGTTGGTTCATGAAGAAAATGGTGAAGCAGCCTAAGAAAGTTAATGCCACATTAGTAGAGGAGTTCTACAATGAGGCCCCTGAGGAGTTGGATAATCTCTTTAGCATTAGAGGCCACCAAGTGGATATATCAGCAGAAACCATTTGTAGTTATTACGGTTTGATGGAAGCTGAGCATCAAGGTGATAGAGGAATGGATGCAGCTGAATTAACGGTGGAAGAGTTGAGGAGTCTCGGAAGGTTTTAGCATGCAACTCAAGGTTTTGAAGAGGATGTCTTAGCTAATGAATTAGACATTCACACGGCCATATGCTTAACATGGCTGAGGGATAATGTGATGCCTAGAAATAAAAGCAGTCGATTCACTACAGATGAGAAGAAGTTTTTGAGGGATTTCAACCATAACAAGTTTATCCATTTGGGCTAGTTGATCTTTTTAGAGCTCCAGAAGAGGGTCTGTAGTCTGAGGAAGGAAAAGTCCAGGCAAAGGACTTTATATTTCCCACTCTCATAACTGGTTTATTGGAGAGATATGGAGTTCAGAGCAAAAAGAAGGATGTGTGGCTGGCTGACTCAAAGCCACGCACAAGAGAATTGGAGCTTCGAATTTGGGAGAGCAGAGGAGGAAAGGAGACAACCTGCACTGAAGCTGTGGAAAAAGTCATAGAACTAAAGGCTTTGAGGGAGGCCAAGAAGTCAAGTACTAAGAAGAACAAGTTTTCTTCACAAGCTCCAGTTACAAGATCAGTATAGGAGATCCCTCCAGCTTTTACTCAAGCTACCAGGGAGGAGAATGAAAGGGTAGTTGAACCCTTATTAAAAGAACAACTAGAGGTTATAGTTTCTGAGATGGTTAACAGGAAGGTAGAAGAAAGAATAGCTGAATTCTTCAACAACATCTCAGACCCACAAGAATTTCTGAGATTGTGGGAATTACTAATAGCCAAGCAGGGTGCACCTCCAATAGGTTTTGCAAGGTTTGAAAAGAGCATCAGGGAACCTGTTTAGCAAGAAAGAGAAGAAGAGGATTTTTAAGCCTCTCATTTTGAACAAGAAGAGTTCATGGATAGTCAGCCTGAGTTGACTGATGTTGTGGCTGTTTCCATTTTTGAAGAATATCACCTCAAAAGAAATCTAGGTGATCAATTTGATCTAGCTACTGAAAGAGCTACTAATGAAGTTATGGAGGAAGATGAGAGGGTAATGAATAAAGGAAAGGAAATTGTTGTAGAGCCTGAACCAGAATGGGTCTATGATTCTGATTCTTCAGATTGTGAGGTGGTTCATACAGCTGACCTTGAAAAGCAAGGCTTTTTGCTGGCATCACTTGCTGAGGCAGCTTGACAACCTCCATTTATTCAAGAGAGAGGGGAAGGTTCAGGATCAGCTCAACCAGAGGGGATTGAAGATCAGCCTGAAATTCTAGAGGAAATTGTCCAAAAACCTCTCATTTACACTTGTCAGGTTCCTCAACATTTTGGACCTGTCAAGTGTTCTGTTCAACCTCAACCTCCTACTACAGAAGAATTCATCCCAAGGCTCTACATTGTTCATCCAAACATTCAGAGACTAATTAATCAAGCAAGGATGGGAATGTTTTCAACTGAGGATCCTATTCCTATAGGCAGTGATAGTTCTTCTCAGAATTTGGCAATAGTACCTTTTCTTCAACCTGAACCTATTAGTCAAGTGCCTTTGGTTGAAGAAGAAGTTAGAACTCTTAATGTAGAAGAAGTGGCTGCTATTTAGGAGAGTTTTCCTTTGGTTAAAATAGGATTCCCTCGTATGAATTCTTCAGTGGAATAGAATTCTCTTCTACAAGCTCTTCTCAAGATGACATGGACAGCCCAAGGAGAGAAAAAGCTAGTCAAAAAGGTGAGCAAGCCAAACCAGTGGAAGAGCAAATCAAAGACAGCAAGAAAGTGTCTAGTGGTCCAGCAGTTACTTCAGCAGATTTGGAAAAGATACTCATTTTTGGATCACAACAAGATGCCTAGCTAATGGGAGCCCAGTGCTGCTTTGGATGTTCCTGATGGTTATTATTCCAAAATTTTCAGACAAATCAGAAGATACAGCAGTTTGTTGAGGCAAATGGCTAACCCAACGCGTTATCCACCCAATAGAGCTTTCACTCTTGCTCCTCTCACTAAAGAAGAGGCTGAAGAAGTAAGGGCTAATGAGAAGAAAAGAAAGCATGATAAGGTAAGGGCCCAGAACAAGCCTCACAGTTCAGATTTTTTTTTTTTTTTTAACATTTCAGGCAGATATGGAGATCAGAAGAATGGTGGCAAAGGAATTGAATCTCAGTCCACCAACATCTTCCAGCCCAAAGCCAAAGAAAAGGAGATTGAACACTAAATCTCCTCAGCAATCTTAGAATCCAGATCCTTCTCTGGAACATTTTTAGTTACATTGTCTACTTGAATTTTCTTATTTTGTAATTGTCAAAACTTAATATGTTATGACTGTTTTCTTTGTCAATGAAAGAGTAATGTGATTACTTGAGTCTTTTGTTTTTAATTCTTTTTCATTTTGGATACAAGAGTAATGTGAATGCAGTTGTATCTTTTGTTTTGTCTGTTAAAGAGTAATGTGATTGTTGGTTTTAATTGATATAGAGAGTTTTTAGGTTTTAAGTTGGGGGTTGTATTTCCCTAACAATGTGAGCTGTGTCTACAGGATGAATCATTAAGTTTGTACTCATTTATCACCTTGGATTTTGAAGTTACAAGTTATTCTGTAAGGGTTTTGATGACACATTAAGTTGGGCGAGGTAGGACCCAAATCGCCAGCATTTTCGCCTTGACTAAGGCGAGATCGTTATTTCTTGCCTGGTTAGTAAGTTCTTTAATATGGTACAGGCGAATGATTAGGGCAATACATCTATTATTTCGCCTATTTCTTATTTCTTTTATGGCGACGTGTCTACTTTTCTGCCTAACATTTCGCCTGCAGGACCTATAATTCGCCATGACATTATTCCTCTATGTCACTCTAGTATGGCGAATCTTTTTATCTCGCCTGAGGATTTCGCCTAAGGACGGTGAGAATTATACTTTTCGCCCTTTTATTTCTTCTTACTTCGCCTCATTCAATCTTCTTGTTTTAATTTTTGGGCGTTATTTCATATATCCATGGCGACATCCAGGTATTTTGCCTAACTCTCTGGTTCATTATTTTATACATCCCTTTCTCTCCTTATATTCTTTTATGTTCTCTTAAGCATTAAGGACACTGCTTTCTTTTAAGTTGGGGGTGGGGTAGCAATCACATTGCTGGTATTTTGTTTAGTTTTATAGTTCTATTTTTGGTATAGTTTGATTCTATAATTTTACTTGTAGTTTTTGTTTGAATTTCTTAAGTTTTTGTTTGAACTTCTTAGGATATTAGGTCTGAGTGCATGATTGAGCTTACATTGCTCATAATTCAAAGTGATTCAGTTTTTCATAGAACGAGTTTTCAAACAGAAAAATAAGTGTTCAAAACAAGTAGCTTTGATGAGAAATTTTTGACGAATTTCTTTTAACACTGATGAAGATTTTGGTCAGATTTGAATTGTGAATAAGTTGATGGTTTTGATAAGGAAAGAGTGGAGAAAACCTTGGGTAGTATGTGAGGTTTGAGCTTCATTTTGTGCCTTTTTCTTCATGAGAGGGGTTATTTTTATTCTCTTCCTTATTAAACACATTTATCTGACAAACTTTCTTCTATAGAAATCAGAACCTTCATAGGATTGCTTTGAATTTCTCATACATTCCTCAAGTGTACAGGGCATTGGTCGGGTAAAATTCTGTCTTTAATCTGCCAAGGAAAATGATTTGATTTGAGAGAGTGAGTGAAGCTACTAAATAACTTTTGCCTGCAGGATATAACCAGACCTTGATATCTTGTGAGGTAAACCATTTTCTTTCCATTCTTATTAAAACCTTTTCTTTTGTCCCTAATCCAGTCCAAACCATAAAGATAAGAGATGTAATCTTAATCCTACCTTTTGGACTTACCATTAAATTTGGGATTGAAAAGATGGGAAGTAAGGATTAACTTAAAGAGTGTTTCTGAAGCTGCTAAAAGCAGATATATTGATTAAAAAAAAAGATAGATGAATGAGAAGAAGAGACACAAATAACTGAAAATGGACCGTGTTCATAAATAAAGTAGTATGTGAATAAAGCATCATTGAGTGGGGAAACACCAAAGAGTGAAAAATAGAGGGATTGAGAGGAATTTAGTGGTATGTCCAATTTTTGAATTCTTTGAAGAAATCCCCTTCTTTCATAAAGCTAACATGATCCCATTTTCCTTATAAATGTAAATCAGAGATTCTAAGGCAGACAAAAAGGTAGTATTGAACTTAGGAACCTCTAAGTGTTGTACAGTGTATGAGTGAAGTTCAATGTTCGTGAGGTTCTTAAATTTTTTTCATACATGCTTGTGAAATACTAGAATAACATTTGCCTTGGTACGTAACTCTGATTCTTAAAGTGACTAGTGTATAGAGTGAGTAACCATTAGGATTCTGAGAGATCAAACAATTATGAGAGACTATAGTGAGGAAGTAGTTTCAAAACTCAAATACTTGGACCTTCTCAGATACCTTGCAACATTAAGAAAATGACCACTCTTGAGTTAGCTGATTTGAAATTTTGAAAGAAGAGCTGGTCACTATTTGGAAATTTTCAAAACATATTAGATGAATTGCTTTGAATTATGATATAAGTTTGCATTGATTGCTGTCTCAATAGATTTTTAGTCAGTTTGCTTGAGGACAAGCGAAAAACTAAGTTGGGGGTAATTGATAAGTCTAGAATTGACTTATATTTTAGTATATTTTGTGAGTTTAAATATAAGGAAATTGAGCTTAAATGATGAGATATTGAATACATTTTTATTAATTCTAGACTATTATTGTTGAGACAGGGACTTGGATGAAAAGTTGTGGAAAAAGAGCTAAAACATGCAAAATCAGAAGAAAGAATAACCAAATCAGAATTTCATCCAAAGTCAGCAAACTGGCAAAATGATTTTGCTGAGAAACGAATTCGCCTGAAGACATCGCCATAATTTGGAGAAGAAGGCGATAAAGCAGGCGATATAAAGAATATCTCGCCTTGAAGGTCAAAGCATGCAAGGCGAACCAAGAACTTTTTACCTTCATATGTCACCATCTTAACAGAACTTAGGCGATGAAGTTTGGACCTCGACTACCATGAGGCGGTTCTTGAGGCAATAAAGGAGATATGTCGCCAAGTCGAAGGATGATAATAGGCGACATTTGATGGGAATCGCTTAGAATTTTTTTAATTCAAAAAGTATTTTGGCGAAAAAAAGATCAACTCGCCTAAGCGAGAGGCGACAGACTATGACAATATAGATAACATTTCGTCTAAGGAGATTGTCAGCTTGGCGATCAGGACAAGCGAGATCTTAAGAAGTCGTTTGGTTCAGGCAAAGGAACTAGCGACATAAAATGAAGAAAAATGTTACTTCGCAAATTTGTGTTTCTTTGGTGATTTTATTTCAAAATTGCCACTGAGCCAAACTCTATAAATAGGAGCTCAGATGAAGCAATGAGAGAGTTTTTTGAGACAGTTTTAGATTAACGATTGATTTCACTTTTGACATTCTGTTATACTCTGAGAGAAATTCTAGTTTCTTCTATACGCTTTATTCAAAATTTTCAGAGAAGTTTCTTGAAGAAGTTTTGTACTCTGTTTCTGTTGATCATAAGAGATTAGCTTGAAGATTGTTAAGCAACAACTATGACAGAGTCTAGCTTCAGTCTTCCTCGATAAGATTCAGATCTTACACATGTTGATGAAGAATTTGTACTGTAATTGCTCATGCTGAACTATACATGTTAGCTTAAAGGCTCTGTTGACTTGTTGAGTTTTGATGTTGATTATCACTTCAACTGCAATGTTTCTTGTTCAATTATAGCCAGATCTACTTGATTTTCATGAGCTGATTAAATTACAAGAACGAGAGTTACGTAATATTGTTAATCTGAGATTTGATTTAGACCAGAGACGGCGATTAGGTTTCAGATCTAAGAATAGAGGATCATAATGCTAGAGATAGACTATAGATCTATTTTTCTACAGATTGTGCTTATCAGTTGTATAGATTGTAGTATAGAGATATATGCAACTATATAATTAAGATGTGTTAAATTGAATTGAGAGATCTTTTAACATATCACTGATGATGATGTAGAAGGTAAATCTGTGATTTAAGGTGAAACTTGCATGAGAAGTTAATTGATAACAGATTTAGCAAATCAACTTATTCATTGTTAAGATCAATTGCAGAATAGAGTGCTGACTTGAGTTTTAATTGAATGAATGTCACTAGTATCTTTTACTTCACATCAATTCCATGATTCTTATGATTCAATTTGTATATAGGATTCTTTTAGCAATTCAGTTTAAATCTTAGTCTCAATCATGCTTCTTAACTTACAATCCCTGTGGAGACGATATCTAAAATACTACATTAGACGTTGATAGGATTTCTGTATAACTGCTGTGAACATTAGTGTCGGTAGAAAATCGAACCATCAATAATTAATATTCTAGGTAGTATAAAGGTCATAATAAAATAAAAAGTAAAATGTATATAGAGTTTACATCTCAATTCATTGCATTTGGTACAAAAAAATGTTCATGTATTAAGATAAATGATGTGTGTCGAGCCCGTCAAAAATAGAAGAGAATAATCTTGCTAATTATTAAAGATAGTAGTAAAAAGGGTTAAACGAGAGAGGACAATTTAATTAATTTAAATTTAGTGAATAACCTATGAACTTATTAAGGCTTTGAAATTGATAGATGATAAACTAAATTAAAATTGTAGATAAATAAATCAGTAGAAGAAACAATCCAGAAAAGTCTGTATAGTCTATTATTCTGTTCATTATCAAATCTATGTGTAACTATTTCGGTACAGTACTATAGTTATAGTGGTTGACATCGTGCACCTAATCTTTCCTAAGTTATTAGACTAACGTGATGAGCACATTCGAATTAGCCCCTAACCTATCTATAACACCGACAAGCGCCTGACAGATTCAACCGTAGATTGCTTTAAGAATTAGGAATATGGTTATAGCTAACAAATTAAGAAAGTGTGTTCATTAACCTATTATAATAACTCCACATAGTATGACGTATCACACTGCTTGCTACCTATATTAACTCAATTAAATTATTACATATTAATCTTTAAACTGGCAGTGTATTAACCTAACTGATTAATTAATCGGCTGAATTAACTAATCAAATAAATAAATACATTCATCTATAACCATGAATAACAATGAAGTAATGAATATGGTAGAAATAAATATCAAAGCATAAATCTCACAATCCAAAAAAAAAAAACAAAACTAATCAACATTACTTGATTATAAAAACTTAGCCAACTATGATCATAGCTAATATCATCGTTATAAATTGTATGTTCACTCTAAAAACATGTTCTTCAGAAAACAATATAGATACTAAAACTAAAGACGTGGGAAGAAGAAAAAAAACCCACAAAATCTCCTAAAAATCTAACTAAGAATTTAAATTATATAAAATAAATCATCACTTCCAAATTAGAGGTCTTCATCTTTGTTTGACTCTTGCTTGATTTGGTAATTGCAAAATCAGCTCCAACTGCAAAAAATTAACAAAACAAACCAAATTAATAGCAAATAATAAAAAATGTCCAAAATAGTATGGTATAAGTTGCACAAATGATACATATTATATGCCCGGTCAATAAAGTAGTTTTACATTTATCCTAATATGATAGGAACATGTAAATAAACAAATGATGAAGTGATGTCCAAGCTATTTCATGCTATGAAATGATATGATTTTGGCTTGCTCAATTACTTATTTCAGATTTTCAAGAAGAAATAAAGAAAAATAATAAATAGAAAGGGTTCAGGCTATCAAATGCCTGCTTAACATTCCCAGACACTAACAACCACATATAAATACTTTTTTTCCATGACTATATATATGTCACAGAAAAAGCATTTAGCTAATAGGTCCTATCAACTATCCCAATGTAAACATAAAGTTGATTATATAAAACTTTCAATACGTATGGGAACATGCCAAGTTATGTGCAGAGACATTGCCTAATTAGAAACTCAGCAAGTCATAAAGAAAATTAAACTTATGAAACTTTTCGAGTTGCCAACCGAGAAACTTGCCGAGATATGAGCTCGGTGTCAAGTAAGAGAAACTAGACCCGCGGAACTTACCAAGGTAGTTGTAGAGTCTTTACCGATTTAAAGGCTCAATAACTTGCTGAATTCAACTTGCAAGAGGCACTTACTCAAGTACTTTTCGTAGTACTTAATACGATCAAAACTCGACATTAAATTCAGAGTAGCATTTAGCGAGCTTCTTTGTGAGTTCCATATCGAGCTATAACTTCGTACTTAAAGAAGAAAATTGGAACAAAGGTGTTTATAGAACTAGTTACCATGTCTATACCAAGTTAAAAGATTGGTAACTTGCTCATTTTTAAGTTGGCAGAAGTACTTACCTAGGTACTTATCGAGTTCATTACCGAGTTAAAAGCTTAATAACTTACTGGAAAAGAGGAAAATTACTTTCAGTAACTCGTTACCGAGCTACTTCAGTAATTACTTTAGTAACTCGGTATTAATTAAAGAAAATACAATCAAAGGTCACTTGCTGAGTTGTTATCGAGATACTTACCGAGTTATAACTCGATATCAAATGAAGAAAATGCAACATGAGGCTACTTGTCATGTCACGTCCATGTTTTGTGGTTAAATTTATTTTTTTATTTGAATGATTTTGAAAATATTTTTGAATTGGGGTAGAGTTTTGAATCAAAAGTTGGTGGGCTTATTTGAAAATTTTGCACTACTAGGGTGAAAGCTAGGTAGCACATTCAGTGATCATACAGCCGCTAGAACTAATTTTTCATTTCTTCTCAACTTTGAAAACTTAATCACAAAAAAACTACCCAGCATTGTTTCATTTAGTCACTATTTCATTCGACCACAATTCCATCCATTTTCCTCTGTCTATCCGAAAGTTTCTCTTGAGTTGTTCTTCGAGTCTTGTATACTAAAATTTGAAGGTAAATTCATATGCTCATGTTTTGAGTTATTCGATCCCTTACAACATTTGTTCTTGGATATGCTCTTCAATGTCTCATTTATCCATAAGTTTTAAACCTTAACCTTCAAAGTTCTATTTTGTTGAGTTTGTTATTAATTTTGGCCTATCTATTTTTTAGGCGATGGAGTAGGTGAGCGTCACCTATAGTAGTTATGTTGTTGGATTACATATTACGATTAGTAGTCATTTAAGCCCTCACTTAGGTATGTTAATGTCTATTTTGTGATGCATTAATATGAAATTAACCTAAAAGTATACTGAAACATGAATATAATATCTATGATATGTTTCATGCTTCTGATTCTGTTTTTCATCTTGTTGTTAAATAGTTGTTATGTGAAGTGCTACAAAAATCTATTAAATTGTGAAACTATAAACTGTATAATCTAAAAGACAAAGCCCTCTCCTAAGTATGATAGCAATAAGATCGGCATGCCGTAAGGATGATGTGTACATCGATACGTAAAAATGTACAGACCTTGAATGTTTTCTGGATGTGACGACATCAGGCCTTGTTTCCTTTTGAATGTGACGACATCAAAACTGTCTAGAGCGTTTCTTAGTCTGTCTGGGTCTCTGACCTATTTTTTGGAGCTATCCTCATCCTCTATTTCTGTTCTTGATTTCTTTATTAAAATAAGGATGTGCATGATAATAGTCATTTGAAACATTTAGGTAAAAATTGATGCATTTTGAAATATTATGCATTCTAAGCCTATATTCTGACATCATATGATAAACTTTGTAATCTACATGACAATCTGATAAACCTAAGCATATATCTATCCTACTTTTGTAAAAATGATGAATTTTGAGTATAATTAACTGCTCACTTGAAGATCTTATGCATTTTGAACAAGTAAAATAGAGTGTTTATACTTGTTTATCTCTAAACCAATTCATTCATGTTTGTATTATAAAAGTTGAACTAAATTACTTATTGTTATTAGGTTAATGTCACATCCGTAATCTGGGGCTATTTGTCTGCTTATTTTTAAATTTTTCATAATTTTTATTTATTTTCGTTATAAAGGTAAAGTGGGCATTTTATAAAAATATTGACTTTTCCGGTTTGACAAAATGATTTGACTAGTTTGACTTTTTGGGTGGTTTTGAATACAATTTGATATTTGAGTCAATTTTGCAATTATTTCTATAATGGAGTTATTTTTAAAAACCACAAGAGACTTATGGGTTGGCGGTGATATTTCCCACCCATATAAATATGAAAAGAAAGCTTTTTGGATTCATTCTCACCGAAACCTAGAAACTTGAATTCACGTGTTCTTATTTTCCTCTCAAAACAAAAAGTCACTCTACGAATTTCTAAACTCCGTTTGTCAGACTTTCTCTTGGGATTTTGTGCTTGCCTCAGTTTCTTCACAATCTAGGTAATGATTTCTCTACTCTTTGATTTAAAGCATTTAATTGATTTGGAGATTTTTGTTATATTAGGGTTTATCGAATAAGGGTTGGGTTTTCAATTTATTTTAGGTTTTAAAACACATGATTCTTGTACATGTGATTTAGGTCTTACGGGTTGTTATTAGATATCCTATTTATTAATTAATTGAAAACCCTAGTTTTCTCAAATTGGGATTTATGGATTTTATGCTTGATTTGGTATAGACCCAGTTGAGGATCGCCGACCGGAGTAGATTCGGTTGATTGGATTAGCGAATAAGGTAGTAGTCGTGTTTACGCCCTCACGATTTTTTGCCTTTGTCTGTTTGGATGTTTGCAAATTGGTTAATTGATATAAGCTGGAATCTGATTTGGTTAGCATAATCTGCTGCATTTGATATGAACTGTCTGGGTAAAATTGCTGCCATTATATTTGTATACTATTTGAATATACTCTGCTGAATTTGCTGCTTAATTGTGGGCATGTAAATTGATGTCCGTATCTGTCTGTTTATCTTAAGTTTGAATTCTGTAATCTGTTAAAGTCCTTTCCTAAGGTTAATATGATAAGACCAGCATGCTGTTAAGGAAAACTAGATGTATACATCGATGTTCGAAAGTGTATATGGCCTTGATTGCCAACCACTTTCTGGATGCGACGACATCACTTCTGGGATCTTTGATCCATCTCTGAGGGTTTAACCCTATATGTTTATTTTTGTTCCCGATTTTGTTATTAAACTAAGGATAGGCCTGGTAAGTTAAACACCTAAGTAAAATTGGTAATCTGAACTCTGTGATAATGGATTTGTTCTGCTTCCGAATATGTATGTTTGCCACACTTTGGTTTAATTCTTTTGATGCTAGTTATTGTCTTTGGGTTTTAACTTTGAGTAGTGTTAAGTGTGACTCCTAACTAGCTGTGAGTGCTAAGAATAGGCCCAATTAGATAGCTAGACTTTGAATAGCGATCGACATAATCTAAACTAGGCTAAAAATGTATCTAGTGCCCGTAACCGGACTGTATACCGGACTGTACACCGGATTGTCACTTAAAACTGGAAAACTGGACGTAGGATGGTCTCTGGCCGAACTCCTTACCGAGCTGGTTACCGAAATACAATTCGGTCAGCCTAGAGATCATTAGATTCACTCTCTGGACGAACATCTTGCCGAACTAGCTACCGAACTGTAGTTCAGTAGGAGTCTCAGAAGACTGTTCAACCTCTATGGCCGAGCTCCTCACCGAGTTAGATACTGAATTACAATTCGGTTTGTGTCTGGGAGACTTGAGACTCTCCGACCGAGCTTCATACCGAATAAGGAACTAAATTGCTACTTAAACCTTCCTTGGAATCGTATAATTGCTTTCTAAACGAGCTATCTACCGGATTGCTTACCGAAATGCTATTCGATAACTCCGGTGATGCTCTCTAACCGAGCTACCTACCGGACTGTCTACTGAATTACAATTCGGTAATTCTGGTAGTGCTCTCTGACCAAATTACTTGTCGGACTGCTTACCGAACTATTATTCAGTTTCAGTCTCTCTTTTGAAAATAATTTGACAACTGTAAAGCCTTTTTTTCAGATGGTAAATGCAATAATCTGTAATCACTTATCCTAGATCACTTAGAGGGGTTTATTTTTGGGACAACTTGATTTGATAATCAACTTGTTTGCTTCTGTTTGAACCCTTTGGTTGTTAACTAACCTGCATATGTGAGTGACATGCTATTTTGTTTAATAAGACGCATTTGTGTGTGTTTGTTGGGCATTGGCTTACTAACTAGACATCGATAGTCTGACCCTTTGTTGTTTTCATTTTTGTTTTGTATGTTTTGAACCCTTTTGGGAATGAAATTTGCTGAGTTCAGACAGTCAGGTGGGATAGCAGGATATCACTAGCATCGAGCATTACATGGCATCCTCTTCAGATTTGGATTGCAATTATGTTTTACCTTAGCTAGACCTATTTCTGTTTTGTACTCGCTGCACCATGTTTTGGGATTTGTTTTCACATTAAGTACTTTTGAACATTAAGAGTTTTATTCTTGAATTATATTGGATTTAGTTTGAACTATTTGATTTTGGAATTATAAGAACTGTCTTTCAACTTTGATTCCGATTTGAAATCTGTTTTCTGTATATCTGTTTACTTCTGTATCTGTGTGTTTGTTATCTGTCTCCGCATGTAGCATCCGGACTCTGCGTTCCCTCTTTCGTCGGGGCGGGGGTTCGGGTATTACAGTTAATATATTGCCTTTACACTAGATTGTGGCCTAATTGGTTAATTTGAAGAAGACCTTAAAAGTTGAAGTTAAAATAAATTAAACTTAGAGTAAATATTCAATTATCAAGTCCTTCGCCAATGTCAAGTCCTTTTGGTGACACTGAAACTTAACCTTAGAAGCATTGCCTAAGTCCTTCGCCAAGTTAAATAGAAGTTAGGCGAGACTTATGTCAAAATTTAGCACCATTGCAAAGCCATCGACAAAGATAAGTAGGTATAGGCGATACCCTCTTAAGCAATTGATCCTTCACCAAGTATCCATCGCCAAGTGCTAAGGGACACTCGAGACTTCAAAATTCCTTCGCCGAGTCTGCTTCCTCGAGATGTAGGCGATTCCTTCCATAATAACTAAGATTCACCAAATTACCTCGCCAATTACTGAACGATACCTTCTTCCTTAGACTTGTATTGCCAATCAATATCGTTAAAATTCAGGCAACACTTTCCTCTTTTGTCAGGTACAATAAGTCTCACCAGAAGCCTTCTCAATTTTCAGTGTATCACCATCAGCATCACCAATAACTTAGCATTACCCTTACCCTAGCGGCAAGTGTATCTCCAAACACCTTATCTTTCTCATATTCTTTAAAAATTATTCTTTTTGAAATTCCCTTTCCGAAAAGTTATCATAAGCCTGATTCGGACTTAAAACGAATTAGTTATTGCTGTTTTAAGTTGAGAGCCTTTTACGATATTCAGGCCCCCATTGAGTACTCGTTTAATTCTAAATAACCATTATGCTTACCTCCCGTTTTTGTTTTGCTCTGCCTTGGTTTTTCTTTTATTTTTCCATGGTTTATTTGATATTATTTTCTATTTTTGTGACCTCAACTTCGACTCTAGGCTTGTAATAATAAGTAATAAATCAATATATGATCTAATTAAGCCTAATATATTTATTGGAATTGAAAACAAGTGATCTAGGACTTCTTATGGAACCTGTCTCTATTAACTATAATCTTTAAGTTTGAGACTTATTCTAGGCTTCTGGGTTTTGAACTTCTTTCGCTTGCTATGTATCGGGCAACTTATTTGAATAAGTAAGTTGCATTTGTTGTTTGTTCATGATTAATTATTAATCTAGGACGCATTATGTTTGTGGATGTTGCGCATTGGCTTACTAACCAAATATTCAATAGTCTAACCCTATGTTGGTTTCTTTATTTTTGTTTTGTATGTTAATTTTTCCTGATCGGGGCGGAAAATACTGCGTTCAAATAATCAAGTGGTGTAGCAAAGACACGTATGTTTTTCATTGCATCAGCTCTATCATCTAGACCCATGTTTAGCACTTGTTTTCATCTTGATTACTGTCTGGATTTTTGTAATCAATTCTATTCTATATCAATTGTAAACCACAACTTCAATCATATTTCCAGATGATTTATCCAGTTGGTTTAAGAATAATTTTTGGATAATATATCGCTGCACATTTGGTTTGTGTTTCAGAAATGTTTTCTTTATTAAATATACTTTCTAGTTTTTATTATATATAGTTATATATATATATTTAAATATTATGTTACTTGTCTGTAATATCGGTTGTCCTTCTATCGTTGGCGTCAGTCTCCCTGTATCTGTTTGTAAGGTGGGGGTTTAGATGCCACATGCCGAGTTGTTAATGAGTATGTTATCAAGTTCCAATCTCAGCAACTAGCAAATGTTGCCGAGTTCTTGGTAGGAATGCAAACAATTTAAGAAGAAAAACACACAACAACTTCCAACATCTTCTAAGCCAATTTTTATACCAAACTCATTTAAGTTACACAAGTTTAGTTTAAGAAATTATATCATCGAATTCATTACAAATAATTTTTAAGAATCACTGCCATAATATATTAGATTTTTAAAATTTGCTCTTAATTCTAACTAACATAGCAAAATATTGTTAGGATTGTGATAAGAATTCAGGTATAATTTGGTATCCTAAATTGGTTTGGTAATTAGGAAAATACTCGAAGATAGTTTGGGAAGTGTTATATTTTATTAGGAATGGTATTCGTAAAGTGGATTCTAACTAGAAAAAAAATAATCGAGAACCCTAAATAGGAAAAAGTTTTCTTAATGGTTTAGGATTACTTTGTGACTAAGTAACCTAATGCTATATATATTGTGCTTGTTTATATTATTAGATATTCTAATAGAATAATTTAGATCTGGTTCGTTAGGTTTGGGCGGTGCCTGATGGGGGATCGGGGAACCATGGAGACCATGGAGATCTTGAGTTCTAAGATAGAGTGTTGTTATCTTGTGATAGTCATATGAGGATAGCTTCTATGTAAGACCTTGACTAATGTAATTGGGATGAGGAGTGAGAGAGTAGTATTATAGTTGTAATTGTTTACTTTATTATTACCTAGTGAATTAGTCTCTCATCATCCTGACGACCATGGTCACGTAAAACCTTGTGTCTTATTTTCTTATTTCTATATTCTTATATTGTGTATGATTGTTTTACTTTTTGGTTACCAATATTGATGTTCACCATATGGATCAATGATTTATTCAACAAGTGGTATCAGAGCTAGCTGAGTTTTTCAACAACTAGTATTAGAGCTCTTGGTTCATGAGTTAATGCCGGTGTGATTTATGAGTTCTAGTTTATTAAAATTAAGCATAAGTTTAACTAAGAGAAAATCAAAAGGTTTTAAAGGAGGGGTAAATATTTCAGAGTCTCTAGAAGTTCTAAAAAAAATCGATTTTGTTTCTCTGATCGAGTTTGGAGCTGGTTGCGTGAGGAAAAAAAGTCAAAGTTGAAAAAAAAAATTATCTGTAAGTGTTGTCAAGATCCGGTCTGTGATATTCATAAAGATAAAAAGCTTCATGGATTTATGACATGTTTGATTGTGGTGGATCTTTGTGGGTTGAGACTTTGATTAATTTGTTGGTGAATTCAAATAAGGAAGGAGTGGTTCGACATAGGCTCTGACTGTACACTAGGACATGTCTACTGTGATAAATTGTCGATTCCACGCTTTAGACATATCAATCACTGTAAATGTTTAAACAATAATTAGTTTTCAATAACCAATTCAATAATCCATTACTTTAACTTAATATAATGTTGCGATCAATTGTGGATCGCACCCTTTAGACATATCAATCACTATAAATGTTTAAACAACAATTAGTTTTCAATAAAAAATTCAATAATTCATTACTTTAACTTAATATAATGTTGCGATCAATTGTCGATCGCACCCTTTAGACATATCAATCACTTTAAATGTTTAAACAACATTTAGTTTTCATTAACCAATTCATTAATTAATAAATTTATCTTAATATAATGTTGCGATCAATTGTCGATTGCACACTTTAGACATATCAATCACTTTAAATGTTTAAACAACAACTTATCTTCAATAACCAATTAAATAATTCATAACTCTAGCTTAATATAACGTTGCGATCAATTGTCGATCATACCCTTTAGACATATCAATCTTCAATAACAAATTCAATAATTCATTACTTTAACTTAATATGATATTGCGATCAATTGTCGATCCCACCCTTTAGACATATCCATCACAGTAAATGTTTAAACAACAACTAATCTTCAATAACCAATTCAATAATTCATTACTTCAACTTAATGTAATGTAGCGATCAATTGTCGACGCACCCTTTAGACATATCAATCAGTGTAAATGTGTAGACAACAACAAATCTTCAATAACAAATTAAATAATTCATTAATTTAACTTAATATAATGTTGCGATCAATTGTCGATCGCACCCTTTAAACATATCAATCACTGTAAATGTTTAAACAAAAATTAGTTTTCCATAACCATTTCAATAATCCTTTTAACTTAATATAATGTTGCGATCAATTGTCGATCGCATACTTTAGACATATCAATCACTGTAGATGTTTAAACATTATTTTGTTTTCAATAACCAATTCACTAATTCATTACTTTAACAAAATATAATGTTGTGATCAATTTTCGATCGCACACTTTAGACATATCAATCACTGAAAATGTTAAAACAATAACTAATGTTCAATAACTAATTGAAAATTTCATTTATTTAACTTAATATAATGTTGCGATCAATTTTCGATCGCACCATTTAGACATATCAATCACTGTAAATGTTTAAGCAACAATTAGTTTTCAATATCCAATACAATAATTCATTACTTAAACTTAATATAATGTTGCGATTAATTGTCGATCGCACCCTTTAGACATATCAATCACTGTAAATGTTTACACAACTTTTTTTTTTTCAATAAACAATTCAATAATTCATTACTTTAACTTAATATAATGTTGTGATCAATTGTCGATCTCATCCTTTACACATATCAATCCCTGTAAATGTTTCAACAACAATTAGTTTTCAATAACCAATTCAATAATTCATTACTTTAACTTAATATAGTGTTGCGATCAATTGTCGATCGCACCCTTTAGACATATCAATCACTTTAAATGTTTAAACAACATTTAGTTTTCATTAACCAATTCATTAATTAATAAATTTATCTTAATATAATGTTGCAATCAATTGTCGATTGCACACTTTAGACATATCAATCACTTTAAATGTTTAAACAACAACTTATCTTCAATAACCAATTAAATAATTCATTACTCTAGCTTAATATAACGTTGCGATCAATTGTCGATCATACCCTTTAGACATATCAATCTTCAATAACAAATTCAATAATTCATTACTTTAACATAATATGATATTGCGATCAATTGTCGATCCCACCCTTTAGACATATCAATCACTGTAAACGTTTAAACAACAACTAATCTTCAATAACAAATTCAATAATTCATTACTTTAACTTAATATGATATTGCGATCAATTGTCGATCCCACCCTTTAGACATATCCATCACAGTAAATGTTTAAACAACAACTAATCTTCAATAACCAATTCAATAATTCATTACTTCAACTTAATGTAATGTAGCAATCAATTGTCGATCGCACTCTTTAGACATATCAATCAGTGTAAATGTGTAGACAACAACAAATCTTCAATAACCAATTAAATAATTCATTACTTTAACTTAATATAATGTTGCGATCAATTGTCGATCGCACCCTTTAAACATATCAATCACTGTAAATGTTTAAACAAAAATTAGTTTTCAATAACCATTTCAATAATTCTTTTAATTTAATATAATTTTGCGACCAATTGTCGATCGCATACTTTAGACATATCAATCACTGTAGATGTTTAAACATTATTTTCTTTTCAATAATCAATTCACTAATTCATTACTTTAACAAAATATAATGTTGTGATCAATTTTCGATCGCACCCTTTAGACATAACAATCACTGAAAATGTTTAAACAATAACTTATCTTCAATAACTAATTCACAATTTCATTTATTTAACTTAATATAATGTTGCGATCAATTGTCGATCGCACCATTTAGACATATCAATCACTGTAAATGTTTACACAACAATTACATTTCAATATCCAATACAATAATTCATTACTTAAACTTAATATAATGTTGCGATTAATTGTAGATCGCACCCTTTAGACATATCAATCACTGTAAATGTTTACACAACATTTTGTTTTCAATAACAAATTCAATAATTCATTACATTAACATAATATAATGTTGCGATCAATTGTCGATCGCACCCTTTAGACATATAAATCTTTTAAATGTTTAAACAATAACAAATCTTCAATAACAAATTAAATAATTCATTACTTTAACTTAACATTTTGTTGCGATTATTTGTCGATCGCACCATTTAGACATATCAATCACTGTAAATGTGTAAACAATAGCTAATTTTCAATAACCAATTAAACAATTCATTACTTTAACTGAATATAATGTTGCGATGAATTGTCGATCGCATCCTTTAAACATATTAATCAATGTATTTGTTTAAACAACAATTAGTTTTCAACAACCAATTCAATAATTTATTACTTTAACTTAACAAAATGTTGTGATCAATTCTCGATCGCACCCTTTAGACATATCAATCACTGTAAATGTGTAGACAAAAACAAATCTTCAATAACCAATTAAATAATTCATTACTTTAACTTAAAAAATAATGTTGCGATCAATTGTCGATCGCACCCTTTAAACATATCAATCACTTTAAATGTTTAAACAACAATTAGTTTTCAATAACCAACGCAATAATTCTTTTAACTTAATATAATGTTGCGATCAATTGTCAATCGCACCCTTTAGACATATCAATCATCGTAAGTGTTTAAACAACTTTTTTTTTCAATAACGAATTCAATAATTCATTACTTTAACATAATTTAATGTTGTGATCAATTTTTGATCGCACCATTTAGACATATCAATCACGGTAAATGTTTCAACAACTTGTCTTTAATAACCAATTCAATAATTCATTACTTTAACTTAATATAACGTTGCGAGCATTTGTCGATCGCACCCTTCAGACATATAAATCACATTAAGTGTTTAAACAACATTTACTTTTCAATAACCAATTCAATAATTCATTACTTTAACTTAATATAATGTTGCGATCAATTGACGATCGCACCGTTAAGACATATCAATCACTTTAAATGTTCAAACAACATTTAGTTTTCAATAACCAATTCAATAATTCATTACTTTAACTTAACATAATATTCCGAACAATTATCAATCGCATCCTTAAGACATATAAATCTTTTAAATGTTTAAAAAACAACTAATCTTCAATAACCAATTAAATAATTAGTTTTCATTAACCAATTAAATAATTAGTTTTCAATAACCAATTAACTAATCATTGTAAATGTTTAAACAACAATTAGTTTTCAATAACCATTTCAATAATTCATTACTTTAACTTAATATAATGTTGCGATCAATTATCGATCACACCATTTTTACATATCAATCACTGTAAAAGTTTAAATAACAATTAGTTTTCAATAACCAATAAAATTATTCGATAATTTAACTTAATATAATTTTGCGATCAATTGTCGATCACACCCTTTAAACATATCAATCACTGTAAATGATTAAACAACAACTAATCTTTAATAACCATTTCAATAATTCAATCCTTTAACTTAATATGATGTTGCGATCAATCGTCGATCGCACCCTTTAGACATATCAATCACTGTAAATGTTTAAACAACAACTAATCTTCAATAACCAATTCAATAATTCATTACTTTAACACATAATGTTGTGATCAATTGTCGAACGCACCCATTAGATATATCAATCACTGTAAATGTTTAAACAACAACAAACCTTCAATAACTAATCCAATAATTCATTACTTAAACTTAATATAATGTTGCGATCAATTGTCCATCGCACCCTTTAGACATATCAATCACTGTAAATGTTTAAACAACAATTAGTTTTCAATAACCAATTCAATAATTTATTACTTTAACTTAATATAATGTTGCGATCAATTGTCGATCGCACCCTTTAGACATATCTATCACTGTAAATGTGTAAACAACAACAAATTTTCAATAACAACTCAAATAATTCATTACTTTCACATAATATAATGTTGCGATCAATTGTCGATCGCACCCTTTAGACATATAACTCACTGTCAATGTTTAATAAACAATTAGTTTTAAATAACCAATTCAATAATTCATTACTTAAACTTAATATAATATTACGATCAATTGTCGATCGCACCCTTTAGACATATCAATCACTATAAATGTTTAAACAACAATTAGTTTTCAAAAACCAATTCAATAATTCATTACTTTAACTTAATATAATATTGCGATCAATTGTCGATCACAACTTTTAGACATATCAGTCACTGTATATTATTAAACAACAACTAATCTTTAATAATAAATTCCATAATTCATTACATTAACTTAATATAATGTTGCGATCAATTGTCAATCACACCCTTTAGACATATAAATCTTTTAAATGTTTAAACAACAACTAATCTTCACTAACCAATTAAATAATTCATTACTTTTACTTAATATAATGTTGCAATCAATTTGTAGATCGCACCCTTTAGACATATCAGTCACTGTAAATGTTTAAACAACAGCTCATTTTCAATAACCAATTCAATAATTCATTACTGAAAGCAAATATAATGGTGCGATCATTTGTCAATCGCACAATTTAGACATATCAATCACTTTAAATGTTTAAACAACATTTAGTTTTCAATAACCAATTAAATAATTCATTACTTTAACTTAATATGATGTTTAGATTAATTCTCGATCGCACCCTTTAGACATATGAATCATTTTAAATATTCAAACAACATTTATTCTTCAATAACCAATTCAATAATTCATTACTCTTAATTAATATAATGTTGCAATCAATTGTCGATCGCACCCTTTAAACATATAAATCTTTTAAATTTTTAAAAAACATCTAATCTTCAATAATCAATTAAATAATTCATTACTTTAACTTAATATAATGATGCGATCTGTCGATCTGACCCTTTAGACATATCAATCACTATAAATTATTAAGCAACAACTAATCTTCAATAACAATTCAATAATTCATTACTTTAAATTAACATAATGTTGTGATCAATTGTCGATCGCACCCTTTAGACATATCAATCACTATTAATGTGTAAACAAGAACTAATCTTCAAAACCACTTAAATAATTCATTACTTTAACTTAATATAATGTTGCGATCAACTGTCGATCGCACCCTTTAGACATATCAATCACTGTAAATGTTTAAACAACATCTAATCTTCAATAACCAATTCAATAATTCATTACTTAAAGCTAATATAATGATGCGATCATTTGTCGATCGCACCATTTAGACATATCAATCACTTTTAATGTTTAAATAACAAATTAAATAGTTAATTACTTTCACTTATATGATGTTCAGATCAATTGTCGATCGCACCATTTAGACATAAGAATCATTGTAAATATTAAAACAACATCTATTCTTCAATAACCAATTTAATAATTCATTTCATTAACCTAATATAATGTAGCGATCAATTGTCGATCGCACCCTTCAGACATATAAATCTTTTAAATATTTAAACAACAACTAATCTTCAAAAACCAATTAAATAATTCATTACTTTAGCTTAACGTAATGTTGCGATCAATTGTCGATCGCACCCTTTAGACATATCAATCACTGTAAATGTGTAAACAACAGCTAATCTTCAATAACCAATTAAATAATTCATTACTTTCACTTAACATAACGTTGCGATCATTTGTAGATCGCACCCTTTAGACATATAAATGTTTAAACAACAATTCAATAATTAGTTTACTTAAACTTAATATAATATTGCAATCAATTGTTGTTCGCACCCTTTAGACATATCAATCACTATAAATGTTTAAACAACAATTAGTTTTCAATAACCAATTCAATAAATCATTACTTTAACTTAATATAATGTTGCGATCAATTGTCGATCACACCCATTAGACATATAAATCAATGTTAATGATTAAACAACAATTAATCTTTAATAACCAATTCAATAATTCATTACTTTAAATTAATATGATGTTATGATCAATTGTCGAACGCACTCTTCAGACATATAAATCTTTTAAATGTTTAAATAACAACTTATCTTCAATAACCAATTCAATAAATCATGACTTAAACCTAATATAATGTTGCGATCATTTGTCGATCACACCATTTAGACATATCAATCACTTTAAATGTTTAAACAACATTTAGTTTTCAATAACCAATTAAATAATTCATTACTTTAACTTAATATGATGTTCAGATCAATTGTCGATCACACCCTTTAGACATATGAATCATTGTAAATGTTAAAACAACATCTATTCTTCAATAATCAATTCAACAATTCATTACTTTAACTTAAGATAATGTTGCGATCAATTGTCGATCGCACCCTTTAAATATATCAATCACTGTTAATGTTTAAACAACATTTAGTTTGCGATAACCAATTAAATAATTTATTTCATTAACTTAATATAATGTTGCGATCAATTGCCGATCGCACCCTTTAGACATATCAATAACTCTAAATGATTAAACAACAACAATCTCAATAACCAATTCAATAATTCATTACTTAAAACTTAAGATAATGTTGCGATCATTTGTCAATCCCACCGTTTAAAAATATCAATCACTTTAAATGTTCAAACAACATTAAGTTTTCAATAACAAATTAAATAATTCATTACTTTAACTAAATATAATGTTGCGATCAATTGTTGTTCGCACCCTTTAGACATATCACTTTAAATGTTTAAACAACAACTAATCTTCAATAACCAACTCAATAAATCATTACTCTTACTTAACGTAATGTTGCGATCAATTCTTGATTGCACCCTTTAGACATATCGACCACTGTAAATGTGTAAACAACAATTTATCATAAATAACCAATTAAATAATTCATTACTTTAACTTAATATAATGTTGCGATCAATTGTCGATCGCACCCTTTAGACATATCAATCACATTAAATGTTTAAAAAACTAATTTTAAATAACCAATTCCATAGTTCGTTACTTTAACTTAATATATTATTGCAATAATTTGTCGATCGCACCCTTTAGACGTATCAAACACTTTAAATGTTTAAACAACATTTAGTTTTCAATAACCAATTCTATAATTCATTACTCTAAATTAATATAATGTTGCGATCAATTATCGATCACACCCTTTAGACATATCAATCACTATAAATGCTTAAACAACAACTAATCTTGAATAACCAATTCAATATTTCATTACTTTAACTTAAAATTATGTTGTGATAAATTGTCGATCGCACACTTTAGACATATCAATCACTATAAATGTGTAAACAACAACTAATCTTCCATAACACATTAAATAATTCATTACTTTAACTTAATATAATTTTGCGATCAATTGTCGATCGCACCCTTTAGACATATCAATTACTATAAATGATTAAACAACAACTAATCTTCAATAACCAATTCAATAATTCATTACTTTGACTTAATATAACGTTGCGATCATTTGTCTATCCCACCCTTTAGACATATCAAACACTTTAAATATTTAAACAACATTTAGTTTTCAATAACCAATTCAATAATTCATTACTCTAAATTAATATAATGTTGCGATCAATTGTTGATCGCACCCTTTAGATATATCTATCACTCTAAATGTTTAATCAACAACTAATCTTCAATAACCAATTCAATAATTCATTTCTTAAACCTAATATACTGTTGCGATCAATTGTCGATCGCACCCTTTAGACATATCAATCACATTAAATGTTTTAACAACATTTAGTTTTCAATAACCAATTCAATAATTCATTACTTTCACTTAATATGATGTTGCGATCAATTGTTGATCGCACCCTTTAGACATATAAATCACTGTAAATGTTTAAACAATAATAAGTTTTCAATAAACAATTCAATAATTCATTAATTAAACTTAATACAATATTGCGATCAATTGTCGATCGCACTCTTTAGACATATCAATCACTGTAAATGTTTAAACATCAATTAGTTTTCAATAACCAATTCAATAATTCATTACTTTAAGTTAATATAATGTTGTGATCAATTGTCGATCGCACCCTTTAGACATATCAATCACTGTAAATGATTAAACAACAACTAATCTACAATAAGCAATTCAATAAATCATTACTTTCTCTTAATATAATGTTGTGATCATTTGTCGATCGCACCCTTTAGACATATCAATCACTTTCAATGTTTAAAGAACATTTAGTTTTCAATAACCAAGTCAATAATTAATTACTCTAATTTAATATAATGTTGCGATCAATTGTCGATCAACGCTTTAGAAATATCAATCACTTTAAATGTTCTAACAACAACTAATCTTTATAACCAATTAAATAATTCATTACTTTAACTTAACATAATGTTGCGATAAATTGTCGATCGCACCCTTTGGAAATATCAATCACTGTAATTGTGTAAACAACAGCTACTCTTCAATCACCAATTAAATAATTCATTACTTAAACTTAATATAATGTTGCAATAAATTATCGATCGCACCCCTTAGATATATCAATCACTGTAAATGTTTAAACAACAATTAGTTTTCAATAACCATTAAATATCTCATTATGTTAACTTAATGTTGCAATCGTTATTCGATCTCACCCTTTAGACATATCATTCACTGTAAATGTTAAAACAACAACTAGTTTTCAACAACCAATTCAATAATTCATTACTTTAACTTACTATAATGTTGCGATCAATTGTCGATCGCACCCTTTAGACATATCAATCACTTTAAACGTTTAACCAACAACTAATCTTCAATAACCAATTAATACTTTAACTTAATATAATTTTGCGATCAATTGTCGATCACACCCTTTAAACATATCAATCACTACATATTATTAAACAGCAACTGATCTTCAATAACCAATTTAATACTTCATTACTTTAACTTAATATAATGTTGCAATCAATTGTCGATCGCACTCTTTAGACATATCAATCACTGTAAATGTTTAAACCACAATTAGGTTTCAATAACCAATTCAATAATTCATTACTTCAACTTTATATAATGTTGCGATCAATTGTCGATCGCACCCTTTAGACATATCAATCACTGTAAATGATTAAACAAAACTAATTTTCAATAACCAATTCAATAATTCAGTACTTTCACTTAATATAATGTTGCGATCATTTGTCGATCGCACCCTTCAGACATATCAATCACTTTCAATGTTTAAACAACATTTAATTTTCAATAATCAATTCAATAATTCATTACTCTAATTTAATATAATGTTGCGATCAATTGTCGATCAATGCTTTAGACGTACAATCACTTTAAATGTTCAAACAACAACTAATCTTAATAACCAATTAAATAATTCATTACTTTAACTTAACATAATGTTGCAATAAATTGTCGATCGCACCCTTTGGACATATCAATCACTGTAATTGTGTGAATAACAGCTAATCTTCAATAACCAATTAAATAATTCATTACTTAAACTTAATATAATGTTGCGATAAATTGTCTATCGCATCCTTTAGATATATCAATCACTATAAATGTTTAAACAACAATTAGTTTTCAATAACCATTAAATATCTCATTACGTTAACTTAATGTTGCAATCATTAGTCGATCTGACGCTTTAGACATATCAATCACTAACAATGTTTAAACAACAACTATTCTTCAATAACCAATTCAATAATTCATTACTTTATCTTAACGTAATGTTATGATCAATTGTCGATCGCATCCTTGAGACCTATCAATCATTGTAAATGTGTAAACAACAACTAATCTTCAATAACCAATTTAATACTTCATTATATTAACTTAATATAATATTGCGATCAATTGTTGATCACACCCTTTAGACATATCAATCACTGTACATCATTAAACAGTAACTAATATTCAATAACTAATTAAATAATAGACATATCAATTACCTTTAACTTAATATAATGTTGCGATCAATTGTCGATCGCACCCATTAAACATATCAATCACAACAAATGTTTAAAAATTATGTAATCTGCAATAACAAATTCAATAATTCATTACTCTAACTTAATATAATGTTGCGATCAAATGCCGACCGCACCCTTTAGACATATCAATCACTGTAAATGTTTGAACAATAACTAATCTTCAATAACCAATTTAATATTTCATTACTTTAACTTAATATAATGTTGCAATCAATTGTCGATCGCACCCTTTAGACATATCATTCACTGTAAATGTTTAAACAACAACTAGTTTTCAACAACCAATTCAATAATTAATTACTTTAACTTACTATAATGTTGCGATCAATTGTCGATCGCACCCTTTAGACATATCAATCACTTTAAATGTTTAAACAACAACTAATCTTCAATATCCAATTAAAAAAATCTTTACTTCCACTTAATATAATGTTGCGATCAATTGTCGATCACACCCTTTAGACATATCAATCACTACAAATTATTAAACAGCAACAAATCTTCAATAACCAATTTAAAACTTCATTACTTTAACTTAATATAATATTGCAATCAATTGTTGATCGCACCCTTTAGACATATCAATCATTGTAAATGTTTAAACAACAATTAGTTTTCAATAACCAATTCAATAATTCATTACTTTAACTTAATATAATGTTGCGATCAATTGTAGATCCCACCCTTTAGACATATCAATCACTGGAAATGTTTAAACAACAATTAGTTTTCAATAACCAATTCAATAATTCATTAATTTTACTAGATATAATGTTGCGATCATCTATCGATCGCACAATTTAGACATATCAATCATTGTAAATGTTTAAACAACATTTAATTTTCAATAACCAATTCAATAATTCATTACTTTATTTTATATATAATGTTGCGATCATTTGTCGATTGCACCCTTTAGACATATCAATCACTATAAATGTCTAAACAACATTTATATTTTAATAACCAATTCAATAATTCCTTACTTTAACTTAATATAATGTTGGGATCTATTGTCGATCGCAAAATTAAGACATATCAATCACATTTACTATTTAAACAACAACAAATCTTAAAAAACTAATTAAATAATTCGTTACTTTAACTTAACTTAATGTTGCAATCCATTGTCGATCGCACCCTTTAGACAAATCAATCACTGTAAATATGTAAACAACAGTTAATCTTCAATAAACAATTAAATAATTCATTACTTTAACTTAATATAATGTTGAGATCAATTGTCGATCGCACCATTTAGACATATCAATCACTGTAAATGTTTAAACAACAATTAGTTTTCAATAACCAATTCTATTCATTACTTTAACTTAATATGATGTTGCGATTGACGATCACACCTTTTAGACATTTCAATCATTGCAAATGATTAAACAACATTTTGTTTTCAATAACCAATTCATTAATTCATTACTTCATTATAATATAATGTTGTGATCAATTGCCGATCGCACCTTTTAGACATATCAATCAGTGTAAATGTGTAAAAAAAAACTAATCTTCAATAACCAATTAAATAATTTATTACTTTAGGTTAATATAATTTTGCGCTCAATTGTCGATCGCACCCTTTAGACATATCAATTACTGTAAATGTTTAAACAACAACCTATTTTCAATAACCAATTAGTTAATTCATTTCTTTAACTTAATATAATGTTGCGATCAATTGTCGATCGCACCCTTTCGACATATCAATCACTGTAAATGTGTAAACAACAATAAATCTTCAAAAACCAATTAAATAATTCATTCCTTTAACTTTACGTAATGTTGCGATCAATTGTCGATCGCACCCTTTAGACAAATGTGTAAACAATAATTTATTTTCAAAAACCAATTCAATAATTCATTACTTTAACTTAATATAATATTGCGATCATTTGTCGATCACACCATTTAGACATATCAATCATTGTAAATGTTTAAACAACTTTTAATTTCCAATAACCAATTCAATAATTCATTACATTAACTTATATATAATGTTGCGATCAATTGTCGATCGCACCCTTTAGACATATCAATCACTTTAAATGTTTAAACAACATTTATATTTCAATAACCAATTCAATAATTTCTTACTTTAACTTAATATAATATTGGGATCTATTGTCGATCGTAAAATTTACACATATCAATCACATTTACTTCTTAAACAACAACAAATCTTAAAAAAACCTATTAAATAATTCGTTACTTTAACTTAACTTAATGTTGCAATCAATTGTCGATCGCACCCTTTAGACAAATCACTGTAAATATTTAAACAACAGTTAATCTTCAATAACCAATTAAATAATTCATTACTTTAACTTAATATATTGTTGGGATCAATTGTCAATCGCACCCTTTAGACATATCAATCACTGTAAAAGTTTAAACAACAACTAGTTTCAATAACCAATTCTATTCATTACTCTAACTTAATATAATGTTGCGATCAATTGTCGATTGCACCCTTTAGACATTTCAATCATTGCAAATGATTAAACAACATTTTATTTTCAATAACCAATTCAATAATTCATTACTTCAACATAACATAATGTTGTGATCAATTGCTGATCGCACCCTTTAGACATAACAATCAGTGTAAATGTGTAAAAAATCAACTAATCGTCAATAACCAATTGAATAATTTATTACTTTATCTCAATATAATGTTGCGCTCAATTGTCGATCGCACCCTTTAGACATATCAATCACTGTAAATGTTTAAACAACAACTAATCTTCAATAACCAATTAATTAATTCATTACTTTAACTTAATATGATATTGCGATCAATTGTCGATCGCACCCTTTAGACATTTCAATCATTGCAAATGATTAAACAACATTTTATTTTCAATAACCAATTCATTAATTCATTACTTCAACATAACATAATATTGTGATCAATTGCTGATCGCACCCTTTAGACATAACAATCATTGTAAATTTGTAAAAAATCAACTAATCGTCAATAACCAATTGAATAATTTATTACTTTATCTCAATATAATGTTGCGCTCAATTGTCGATCGCACCCTTTAGACATATCAATCACTGTAAATGTTTAAACAACAACTAATCTTCAATAACCAATTAATTAATTCATTACTTTAACTTAATATGATATTGCGATCAATTGTCGATCGCACCCTTTCGACATATCAATCACTGTAAATGTATAAACAGCAATAAATATTCAATAAGCAATTAAATAATTCATTCCTTTAACTTTACGTAATGTTGCGATTCATTGTTGATCCCACCCTTTAGACAAATGTGTAAACAATAATTTATTTTCAATAACCAATTCAATAATTCATTACTTTAACTTAATATAATGTTGCAATCTAATGTTGATCGCACCCTTTAGACATATCAATCACTTTAAATGTTTAAACATCAATGTATCTTCAATAACAAATTAAATAATTCATTACTTTAACAAAATATAATGTTGCGATCTATTGCCGATCGGACCCTTTCGACATATCAATCACTGTAAATGATTAAACAAAAACTAATTTTCAATAACCAATTAAATAATTCATTACTTTAACTAAATATAATGTTACGATCAATTGTCGATCGCACCCTTTAGACATATCCATCACGTAAATGTTTAAACAACAACTTATCTTCAATAACCAATTAAATAATTAATTACTTTAACTAAATATAATGTTGCGATCAATTGTCGATCGCACCCTTTAGACATATCAATCACTGTAAATGTGTAAACAACAACTAATCTTCAATAACAAATTATATAATTGATTACTTTAACTTAATATTATGTTGCGATCAATTGTCGATCACACCCTCTAGACATATCAATCACTGTAAATGTTTAAACAACAACCAATCTTCAATAACCAATTAAATAATTAATTACTTTACCTTAATATAATGTTGCGATCCATTGTCGATCGCAGCCTTTAGACATAACAATCACTGTAAATGTTTCGATTGCACCCTTTAGACAAATGTGTAAACAATAATTTATTTTCAGTAACCAATTCAACAATTCATTACTTTAACTTATTATAATGTTGCGATCATTTGTCGATCGCACCCTTTAGACATGTCAATCACTGTAAATGTTTAAACAATATTTAGTTTTCATTAACCAATTCAATAATTCATTACATTAACTTAATATAATGTTGCGATCAATTGTCGATCGCAACCTTTAGACATATCCATCACATAAATGTTTAAACAACAACTAATCTTCAATAACCAATTCAATAACTCATTACTTTGACTTAATGTAATGTTGCGATAAATTGTCGATCGCACCCTTTAAACATATCAATCACTCTAAATGTGTAAACAACAACTAATCTAAATAACCAATTAAATAATTCATTACTTTAATTTTACATAATGTTGCGATCAATTGTCGATCGCACCCTTTCGACATATCAATCACTGTAAATGTTTAAACAACAACTAATCTTCAATAACCAATTAAATAACTGATTACTTTAACTAAATATTATGTTGCGATCAATTGTCGATCGCACCCTTTAGACATATCAATCACTATAAATGTTTAAACAACAACCAATCTTCAATAACCAATTCAATAATTTATTACCTTAACTTAATATAATGTTGAAATCTGTTGTTCATCGCAACCTTTAGACGTATCAATCACTGTAAATGTTTAAACCACAACTAATCTTCAATAACCAATTAAATAATTCATTACTTTAACTTAATATAGTGTTGCGATCATATGTCGATCGCACCCTTTAGACTTATCAATCACTTTAAATGTTTAAACAACAACTAATCTTAAACAATAACTCATTACTTTAACTTAACGTAATGCTGCGATCAATTTTCGGTCGCACCCGTTAGACATAACAATCACTATAAATGTGTAACCAATAATATACATTCAATAACCAATTAAATAATTCATTACTTTAACTTGATATAATGATGCGATCAATTGTCGATCGCACCCTCTAGACATATTAATCACTGTAAATGTGTAAACAACAGCTAATCTTTACTAACTAATTAAATAATTCATTACTTTACCTTAATATAATGCTGCGATCAATTATCGTTCGCACCCTTTAGACATGTTAATCACTTTAAATGTTTAAACAACAACTAATCTTCAATAACCAATTAATTAATTAATTACTTTAACTTAATATAATGTTGCTATCAATTTTCGATCGCACCCTTTCGACATATTAATCACTGTAAATGTGTAAACATCAATAAATCTTCAATAACCAATTATATAATTCATTCCTTTAACTTTACGTAATGTTGCGATCAATTGTCGATCACACCCTTTAGACAAATGTGTAAACAATAATTTATTTTCAATAATTCATTATTTTAACTTAATATAATGTTGCGATCATTTGCCGATCACACCATTTAGACATATCAATCACTTTAAATGTTTAAACAACATTTATATTTCAATAACCTATTCAATAATTCCGTACTTTAACTTAATATAATGTTAGGATCTATTGTCGATCGCAAAGTTTAAACATATTAATCACATAAAACAACAACTAATCTTCAATAACAAATTAAATAATTCATTACTTTAACTTAATATTATGTTGCAATCAATTGTCGATCGCACCCTTTAGACATATCAATCACTGTAAATGTTTAAAGAACAACTAATCATCAATAACCAATTAAATAATTCATTACTTTAACTAAATATAATGTTGCGATCATATGTCGATCGCACCCTTTAGACATATTAATCACTTTAACTGTTTAAACAACTTTTCGTTTTCAATAACCAATTCAATAATTCATTACTCTAAATTAATAAAATGTTGCGATCAATCGTCGATCGCACCCTTTACACATATCAATCAATTTAAATGTTAAAACAATAACTAATCTTAAACAATAACTCATTACTATAACTTAACGTAATGTTGCGATCAATTGTCTATCAAACCCTTTAGAAATATCAGTGACTATAAATGTGTAACCAACAACATATCTTCAATAACCAATTAAATAATTCAGTACTTTAACTTGATATAATGATGTGATCAATAATGGATCGCATCCTCTAGCCATATCAATCACTTTAAATGTGTCAACAACAGCTAATTTTCAATAACCAATTAAATAATTCATTACTTTAACTTAATATAATGGTGTGATCAATTGTCGATCGCACCCTTTAGACATATCAATCACTGTAAATGTTTAAACCACAATTAGTTTTCAATAACCAATTCAATAATTCATTACTTTAACTTAATATAATATTGCGATCAATTGTCTATCGCACCCTTTAGACATATCAATCACTATAAATGTTTAAACAACAACTAATCTTCAATAACCAATTCAATAATTCATTACTTTAACATAACATTATGTTGTGATCAATTTTCAATCGCACCCTTTAGACATATCCATCACTGTAAAAGTGTAAACAACTAATCTTCAATAACACATTAAATAATTCATTACATTAACTTAATATAATGTTGCGATCGATTGTCGATCGCACCATTTAGACATATCAATCATTATAAATGTTTAAACAACAACTAATCTTTAATAACCAATTCAATAATTCATTACTTTAACTTAATATAATCTTGCGATCATTTATCGATCAAACCCTTTAGACATATCAATCACTGTAAATGTGTAAACAACATCTAATCTTCAATAACACATTAAATAATTCATTACTTTAACTTAATATAATGTTGCGATCGATTGTCGATCTCACTCTTTAGACATATTTATCACTGTAAATGATTAAAAAACAACTATTATTCAATAACCAATTCAATAATTCATTACTTTAACTTAATATAATCTTGCGATCATTTTTCGATCAAACCCTTTAGACATATCAATCACTGTAAATGTGTAAACAACATCTAATCTTCAATAATACATTAAATAATTCATACTTTAACTTAATATAATGTTCCGATCGATTGTCGATCGCACTCTTTAGACATATTTATCACTGTAAATGATTAAAAAAATACTAATATTTAATAACCAATTAAATAATTTATTACTTTAACTTATTATTATATTGCGATCAATTGTCGATCGCACCCTTTAGACATATCAATCACTGTAAATCTGTAAACAACAACAAATCTTCAATAACCAATTAAATAATTCATTACTTTAACTTAATATAATGTTGCGATTAATTGTCGATCGCACCCTTTAGATGTATCAATCACTGTAAATGTTTAAACAACAACTAGTTTTATTCAACCAATTCAATGATTCATTACTTTAACTTACTATAATGCTGCGATCAATTGTCGGTCGCACCGTTTAGATATATCAATCACTTTAAATGTTTAAACAACAACAAATCTTCAATAACCAATTAAATACTTATTGTTTTAACTTAATATAATGTTGTGACCAATTGTCAATCACATCCGTTAGATATATCAATCAATGTAAATGATTAAACAGCAACAAATCTTCAATAACAAATTAAATAATTGATTACTTTAACTTATTATTATATTGCGATCAATTGTCGATCGCACTCTTTAAACATATCAATCACTGTAAATGTGTAAACAACAACAAATCTTCCATAGCCAATTAAATTATTCATTACTTTAACTTAATATAATGTTGCGATCAATTGTTGATCGTACCCTTTAGACATTTCAATCACTGCATGAACAACAACTAATCTTCAATAACCAATTCAATAATTCATTACTTTAACTTAATATAATGTTGCGATCAATTGTCAATCGCACCCTTTAGACATATCGATCACAAATAAAGTTTATACAAAAATTAGTTTTAAATAACCAAATAAATAATTCATTACTTTAACTTATTATATTGTTGCGATCAATTATCAATCGTACCCTTTGAAAATATCAATCACTAATAATGTTTAAACAACAATAAGTTTTCAATAACCAATTCAATATTTCATTCTTTAACTTAATATAATTTTGCGATCAATTGTCGGTCGCACTCTTTAGACATATCAATCACTGTAAATGTTTAAACAACAATTAGTTTTTAATAACCAATTCAATAATACATTACTTTAATTTAATATAATATTGTGATCAGTTGTCGACCGCACCCTTTAGACATATCAATCACTTTAAATGTTTAAACAACAACAAATCTTCAATAACCAATTTAATACTTCATTATTTTAACTTAATATAATATTGCGATCGATTGTCGGTCGCACCCTTTAGACATATCAATCACTGTAAATGTGTAAACAATAACTTGTTTTCAATAAGCAATGAAATAATTCATTACTTGAACTTACTATAATGTTGCGATCAATTGTCGATCGCACCCTTTAGACAAATCAATCACTTTAAATGTTTAAAGAACAACTAATCTTCGATAACCAATTAAATAATTCTGTACTATAACTTAATATAATGGTGCGATCAATTGTCGATCACACCCTATAGACATATCAATTATTGTAAATGATTAAACAGCAACTAATCTTCAATAACAAAATAAATAATTGATTGCTTTAACTTAATATTATGTTGCGATCAATTGTCGATCTCACCCTTTAGACATATCAATCACAATAAATGTTTAAACAACAACTAATCTTCAACAACCAATTTAATACTTCATAACTTTAACTTAATATAATGTTGCTATCAATTGTCGGTTGCACCCTTAAGACATATCAATCACTGTAAAGGTTTAAACAACAACTAGATTTCAACAACCAATTAAATAATTCGTTAGTTTAACTTACTATAATGTTGCGATCAATTTTTGATCGCTCCCTTTAGACATGTCAATCACTGTAAATGTGTAAACAACAACAAATCTTCAATAACCAACTAAATAATTCGTTACTTTAACTTAATATAATGTTGCAATCAATTGTCGAACCCGTCCTTAAGACATATCAATCACTGTAAATGTTTAAACAACAACTAATTTTCAATAACCAATTCAATAATTAATTGCTTTAACTTAATATTATGTTGCGATCAATTGTCGATCGCACCCTTTAGACATAACCATTTTAATACTTCATTACTTTAACTTAATATAATGTTGCGATCAATTGTCTATCGCACCCTTCAGTCATATCAATAACAGTAAATGTTTTAACAACAATTAGTTTTCAATAACCAATTAAATAATTCATTAATTAAACTTAATATAATATTGCGATCAATTGTCCATCGCACCCTTTAGACATATCAATCACTGATAGTGTTTATACAAAAATTAGTTTTCAATAACCAATTAAATAATTCATTACTTTAACTTAATATAATGTTGCGATCAATTATTGATCGTACCATTTGAAAATTTTAGTCACTGATAATGTTTAAACCACAATAAGTTTTCAATAACCAGTTCAATAATTCATTACTTTAACTTAATATAATGTTGCGATCAATTGTCAATCGCACCCTTTAGACATATCAATCACTCTAAATGTTTAAACAACAATTAGTTTTCAATAACCAATTCAATAATTCATTACTTTAACTTAATATAATGTTGCGATCAATTGTCAATCGCACCCTTTAGACATATCAATCACTGTAAATGTTTAAACAATAATAACTTTTCAATAACCAATTCAGTAATTAATTACTTTAACTTAATATAATATTGTGATAAGTTGTAGATCGGACCATTTAGACATATCAATCACCGAGAATGTTTAAACTACAATTAGTTTTCAATAACCAATTCAATAACTCATTACCTTTGACTTAATATAATGATGCGATCAGTTGTCGATCGCACCCTTTAGACATATCAATCACCGTAAATGTTTAAATAACAATTAGATTTCAATAACAAATTCAATAATTCATTACATTATCTTAATATAATGTTGCGATCAATTGTCGATCGCACCCTTTAGACATATTAATCACTATAAATGTTCAAACAACAATTAGTTTTGAATAACCAATTCCATAATTCATTACTTTAACTTAATCTAATGTTGCGATCAATTTTCGGCCGCACCCTTTAGACATGTCAATCACTATAAATGCGTAAACAACAATAAATCTTCAATAACCAACTAGATAATTCATTACTTTAGCTTCATATAATGTTGCGATCAATTGTCGATCGCGTCCTTTAGACATATCAATAACTGTAAATGTTTAAACAACAACTAATCATCAATAACCAATTTAATACTTCATTACTTTAACTTAATATAATGTTGCGATCAATGGTTGATCGCACCATTTAGTCATATCAATCACAGTAAATTTTTTAACAACAATTAGTTTTCAATAACCAATTAAATAATTCATTACTTCAACTTAAAATAATGTTGCGATCAATTGTCGATCGGACCCTTTAGACATATCAATCACTGATAGTGTTTTAACAAAAATTAGTTTTCAATAACGAATTAAATAATTCATTACTTTTACTTAATATAATGTTGCGATCAATTATCGATCGTACCCTTTGAAAATTTAATCACTGATAATGTTTAAACCACAATAAGTTTTCAATAACCAATTCGATAATTTATTACTTTAACTGAATAAATGTTTAGATCAATTGTCGATCGCATCCTTTAGCCATATCAATCACTGTAAATGTTTAAACAATAATTAGTTTTCAATAACCAATTCAATAATTAATTACTTTAACTTAATATAATATTGTGACCAGTTGTAGATCGCACCCTTTAGACATATCAATCATCGAGAATGTTTAAACAACAATTAGTTTTCAATAACCAATTCAATAACTAATTACCTTTGACTTAATATAATGTTGCGATCAATTGTCGATCGCACCCGTTAGACATATTAATCACTATAAATGTTCAAACAACAATTAGTTTTCAATAACCAATTCAATAATTCATTACTTTAACTTAATCTAATGTTGCGATCAATTGTCGATCGCACCCGTTAGACTTGTCAATCACTATAAATGTTTAAACAACAACTAATCTTCAATAACCAATTCAATAATTCATTACTTTATCTGAACATAATGTTGCGATTAATTGTCCATCACCCTTTTTAGACATATCAATCAGTGATAATGTTTAAACAAAAATTAGTTTTCAATAACCAATTAAATAATACATTTCTTTATCTTAATATAATGTTCTAATCAATTATCGATCGTACCCTTTGAAAATATCAATCACTGATAATGTTTAAACAACAACAAGTTTTCAATAACCAATTCAATAATTCATTACATTAACTTAATATAATGTTGCGATCAATTGTTGATCGCACCCTTTAGCCATATCAATCACTATAAATGTTTAAACAACAACTAATCTTCAATAACCAATTCAATAATTCATTACTTTAACTTAATACAATGTTGCGATCAATTATCGATCGCACCCTCTAGACATATCAATCACTAATACTGTAAATACAAAAATTAGTTTTCAATAACCAATTAAATAATTCATTACTTTATTTTAATATAATGTTGCGATCAATTATCGATCGTACCCATTGAAAATATCAATCACTGATAATATTTAAACAACAATAAGTTTTCAATAACCAATTCAATAATTCATTACTTTAATTAAATATAATGTTGCGATCAATTTTTCATCGCACCCTTAAGACATATCAATTACTAATAATGTTTAAACAAAAACTAATCTTCAATAACCAATTCAATAATTCATTACTTTAACTTAATATAATTTTGCGATGAATCATCGATTGTACCCTTTGAAAATATCAATCACAAATCATGTTTAAACCACAATAAGTTTTCAATAACCAATTTAATACTTCATTACTTTAACTTAATATAATATTGCGATCAATTGTCGGTCGCACCAGTTAGACATATCAATCACTGTAAATGTCTAAACAACAACTAGTTTTCAACAAGCAATTAAATAATTCATTACTTCAACTTACTATAATGTTGCGATCAATTGTCAATCGCACCCTTTAGACATATCAATCATTTTAAATGTTTAAACAACAACTAATCTTCAATAACCAATTAAATAATTTAGTACTTTAACTTAATATAATGTGGCGATCAATTGTTGATAGCACCCTTTAGACACATAAATCCCTGTAAATGTTTAAACAATAATTAGTTTTTAATAACCGATTCAATAATTAATTACTTTAACTTAATAAAATGTTGCGATCAATTGTCGATCGCACGCTTTAGACATATCAATCACTGTAAATGTTTAAACAATATTTATTTTTCAATAACAAATTCAATAATTCATTAATTTAACTTAAGATAATTTCGCGATCAATTGTCGATCGCTCCCTTTAGACATATCAATCACTTTAAATGTTTAAACAACAATTAGTTTTCCATAACCAATCCAATTATTCATTACTTTAACTTAATATAATGTTGCTATCAATTGTCGTTTGTACCCTTTAGACATATTAATCAATCATAATGTTTAAACAACAATTAGTTTTCAATAACCAATTCATTAATTCATTTCTTTAATTTAATATAATGTTGCGATCAATTGTCGATCGAACCCTTTAGAAATATCAATCATTGTAAATGTCTAAACAATAATTAGTTTTCAATAACCAATACAATAATTCATTACTTTAACTTAATATAATGTTGCGATCAATTTTCAATCGCACCCTTTATACAAATCAATCACTGTAAATGTTTAAACAACAATTAGTTTTCAATAACCAATTCAATAACTTATTACCTTTAACTTAATATAATATTGCGATCAATTGTCGTTCGTACCCTTTAGACATTTCAATTACTGTAAATGTTTCAATAACAATTAGTTTTCAATAACCAATTCAATATTTCATTAATTTGACTTAATATAAATGTTTATATTAATTGTCGATCGCGACCTTTAGACATATCAATCACTATAAATGTCTAAACAATAATTAGTTTTCAATAACCAATTAAAAAATTCATTACTTTAACTTAATATGATGTTGCGATCAATTGTCGATTGCACTCTTTAGACATATCCATCACTGTAAATGTTTAAACAACAATTAGTTTTCAATAACCAATTAAATAATGCATTACTTTAACTTAATATTATGTTGCGATCAATTGTCGATCGCACCCTTTAGACATATCAATCACTGAAAATGATTAAACAACAGCTAATGTTCAATAACCAATTCAATAATTCATTACTTTAAATTAATATAATGTTGCGATCAATTTTCGATCGCCCTTTTGACATATCAATCCTTGTAAATGTTAAAACTACAATTAGTTTTCAATAACCAATTCAATTACTGTAAATATAAAATTAGTTTTCAACAACCAATTCAATAATTCATTACTTTAACTTAATATAATGTTGCGATCAATTGTCGATCGCACCCTTTAGACATATCAACCACTGTAAATGTTTAAACAACAATTAGTTTTCAATAACCAATTTAATAAATCATTACATTAACATAATAAAATGTTGCGATCAATTGTCGATCGCACCCTTTAGACATATTAATCACTATAAATGTTTAACCAACAATAAGAGTTCAATAACCAGTTCAAAAATTCATTACTTTAACTTAATATAATGTTGAGTTCAATTTTCGATTGCACCCTTTAGACATATCAATCACTATAAATGTTTAAACAATAATTAATTTTCAATAACCAATTCAATAATTAATTACTTTAACTTAATATAATATTGCGATCAGTTGTAGATCGCATCCTTTAGACATATCAATCACTGAGAACGTTTAAACAACAATTATTTTTCAATAACCAATTAATTAATTCATTACTTTAATTTAATATAATGTTGCGATCAATTGTCGATCGCACCCTTTAAACATATCAATCACTATAAATGTTTAAACAAAAAATTAGTTTTCAATAACCAATTCAATAAATCATTACTTTCACTAAATATAATGTTGCGATCAATTGTCGATCGCACCCTTTAGACATATCAATCACTGTAAATGTTTAAACAATAATTAGTTTTCAATAACCAATTCAATAACTAATTACTTTAACTTAATATAATATTGTGATCAGTTGTTAATCGCACCCTTTAGACATATCAATCACTAAGAATGTTTAAACAACAATTAGTTTTCTATAACCAATTCAATAACTCATTACCTTTGACTTAATATAATGTTGCGATCAATTGTCGATCGCACCCTTTAGACATATCAATCACTGTAAATGTTTAAATAACAATTAGATTTCAATAATCTATTCTATTCATTACTTTAACTTAATCTATTGTTGCGATAAATTGTCGATCGCACCCGTTAGACATATCAGGCACTAAAAATGTTTAAACAACAACTAATCTTCAATAACCAATTCAATAATTCATTACTTTATCAGAATATAATGTTGCGATTAATTGTCCATCGCAACCTTTAGACATATCAATCACCGATAAGGTTTGAACAAAAATTAGTTTTCAATAACAAATTAAATAATACATTACTTTAACTTAATATAATATTCTTATCAATTATCGATCTTCCCCTTTGAAAATATCAATCACTGATAATATTTAAACAACAACAAGTTTTCAATAACCAATTCAATAATTCATTACTTTAACTTAATATAATGTTGCGATCAATTGTTCATCGCACCCTTAAGAAAGACCAATCACTATTAATGTTTAAACAAAAACTAATCTACAATAACCAATTCAATAATTCATTACTTTAACTTAATATAATGTTGCGATGAATTCTCGATCTTACACTTTGAAAATATCAATCACAAATCATGTTTAAACCACAATAAGTTGTCAATAACCAATTTAATACTTCATTACTTTAACTTAATATAATATTGCGATCAATTGTCGGTCGCACCCCTTAGACATATCAATCACTGTAAATGTCTAAACAACAACTAGATTTCAATAAGCAATTAAATAATTTATTACTTTAACTTACTATTATGTTGCGATCAATTGTCGATCGCACCCTTTAGACATATCAAACACTTTAAATGTTTAAACAACAACTAATCTTCAATAACCATTTAAATAATTCAGTACTTTAACTTAATATAATGTGGCGATAAATTTTCGATCGCACCCTTTAGACATATCAATCATATATAGTGTTTAAACAACAATTGGTTTTCAATAACCTATTAGTTAATTCATTACATTAACTAAATATAATGTTGAGATCAATTGTCGATCGCACAATTTAGTTATATCAATCACAGTAAATGTTTAAACAACAATTAGTTTTCAATAACTAATTCATTAATTCATTACTTTAACTTAATATAATGTTGCGATCAATTGTCGATCGCACCCTTTAGACATACCAATCACTATAAATGTCTAAACAATAATTAGTTTTCAATAACCAATTAAATAATTAATTACTTTAACTTAATATGATGTTACGATAAATTGTCAATCGCATCCTTTAGACATATCAATCACTGTAAATGTTTAAACAACAATAAGTATTCAATAACCAATTCAATAACTCATTACCTTTAACTTAATATAATGTTGCGATCAATTGTCGATCGCACCGATTAGACAAATCAATCACTGTAAATGTTTAAACAACAATTAGTTTTCAATAACCATTTAAATAATTCATTACTTTAACTTAATATCATGTTGCGATCAATTGTCGATCGCACTCTTTAGACTTATCAATCACTGTAAATGTTTAAACAACAATTAGTTTTCAATAACCAATTCAATAATTCATTACTTTAACTTAATATAATGTTGCGATCAATTGTCGATCGCACCCTTTAGACATATCAATCACTGTAAATGTTTTAGCAAAAATTAGTTTTCAATATCCAATTCAATAATTCATTACTTTAACTTAATATAATGTTGCGATCAATTGTCGATTGCACCCTTTAGAGATATCAATCACTGTAAATGTTTAATCAACAATTAGTTTTCAATAACCAATTCTTTAACTCATTACCTTTAACATAATAAAATGTTACGATTAATTGTCGATCGCACCCTTTAGAGATATCAATAACTGATAGTGTTTAAACAATAATTAGTTTTCAATAACCAATAAATTAATTCATTACTTTAACTTAATATAATATTAAGATCAATTGTCGATCACATAATTTATTTATATCAATCACTGTAAATGTTTAAACAACAATTAGATTTCAATAACCAATTCATTAATTTATTACTTTAACTTAATATAATATTGCGATCAATTGTCGATCGCACCCTTACCAATCACTGTAAATGTCTAAACAATAATTAGTTTTCAATAACCAATAAGTTAATTCATTACTTTAACTTAATATAATGTTAAGATCATTTGTTGATCAGACAATTTATTTATATAAATCACTGTAAATGTTTAAACAATAATTAGTTTTCAATAACCAATTCATTAATTCATTACTTTAACTTATTATAATGTTGCGATCAATTGTCGATCGCACCCTTTAGACATACCAATCACTTTAAATGTCTAAACAATAATTAGTTTTCAATAACCAATTCATTAATTCATTACTTTAACTTAATATAGTGTTGTGATCAATTGTCGATCGCACCCTTTAGACATACCAATCACTATAAATGTCTAAACAATAATTAGTTTTCAATAACCAATTAAATAATAAATTACTTTAACTTAATATGATGTTGCGATAAATTTTCAATCGCATCCTTTAGACATATCAATCACTGTAAATGTTTAAACAACAATTAGTATTCAATAACCAATTCAATAACTCATTACCTTTAACTTAATATAATGTTGCGATCAATTGTCGATCGCACCGTTTAGACAAATCAATCACTGTAAATGTTTTAACATCAATTAGTTTTCAGTAACCAATTAAATAATTTATTACTTTAACTTAATATAATGTTGCGATCAATTGTCGATCGCATTCTTTAGACATATCAATCACTGTAAATGTTTAAACAACAATTAGTTTTCAATAACCAATTCATTAATTCATTACTTTAACTTATTATAATGTTGCGATCAATTGTCGATCGCACCCTTTAGACATACCAATCACTGTAAATGTCTAAACAATAATTAGTTTTCAATAACCAATTAAATAATTCATTACTTTAACTTAATATGATGTTGCGATAAATTGTCGATCGCATCTTTTAGACATATCAATCACTGTAAATGTTTTAGCAACAATTAGTTTTTAATAACCAATTCAATAATTCATTACTTTAACTTAATATAATGTTGCAATCAATTGTCGATCGCACCCTTTATACATATCAATCACTATAAATGTTTAAACAACAATTAGTTTTCAATAACCAATTCTATAACTCATTACCTTTAACTTAATATAATGTTGCTATCAATTGTCGATCGCACCCTTTAGACATATCAATCATATATAGTGTTTAAACAACAATTAGTTTTCAATAACCAATTAGTTAATTCATTACTTTAACTAAATATAATGTTGAGATCAATTGTCGATCGGACAATTTAGTTTTTAATAACAAATTCAATAATTCATTACTTTAACTTAATATAATGTTGCAATCAATTGTCGATCGCACCCTTTATACATATCAATCACTGTAAATGTTTAAACAACAATTAGTATTCAATAACCAATTCAATAACTCATTACCTTTAACTTAATATAATGTTGCGATCAATTGTCGATCGCACCGTTTAGACAAATCAATTACTGTAAATGTTTTAACATCAATTAGTTTTCAGTAACCAATTAAATAATTCATTATTTTAACTTAATATAATGTTGCGATCAATTGTCGATCGCACTCTTTAGACATATCAATCACTGTAAATTTTTAAACAACAATTAGTTTTCAATAACCAATTCAATAATTCATTACTTTAACTTAATATAATGTTGCGATCAATTGTCGATCGCACCGTTTAGACAAATCAATCACTGTAAATGTTTTAACATCAATTAGTTTTCAGTAACCAATTAAATAATTCATTACTTTAACTTAATATAATGTTGCGATCAATTGTCGATCGCACTCTTTAGACATATCAATCACTGTAAATGTTTAAACAACAATTAGTATTCAATAACCAATTCAATAACTCATTACCTTTAACTTAATATAATGTTGCGATCAATTGTCGATCGCACCATTTAGACAAATCAATCACTGTAAATGTTTTAACATCAATTAGTTTTCAGTAACCAATTAAATAATTTATTACTTTAACTTAATATAATGTTGCGATCAATTGTCGATCGCACTCTTTAGACATATCAATCACTGTAAATGTTTAAACAACAATTAGTTTTCAATAACCAATTCAATAATTCATTACTTTAACTTAATATAATGTTGCGATCAATTGTCGATCGCACCCTTTAGACATATCAATCACTGTAAATGTTTTAGCAACAATTAGTTTTCAATAACCAATTCAATAATTCATTACTTTAACTTAATATAATGATTCGATCAATTGTCGATTGCAGCCATCAATCACTGTAAATGTTTAAACAACAATTAGTTTTCAATAACCAATTCTTTAACTCATTACCTATAACATAATAAAATGTTACGATCAATTGTCGATCGCACCCTTTAGACATATCAATAACTGATAGTGTTTAAACAATAATTAGTTTTCAATAACCAATAAGTTAATTCATTACTTTAACTTAATATAATATTAAGATCAATTGTCGATCACATAATTTATTTATATCAATCACTGTAAATGTTTAAACAACAATTAGTTTTCAATAACCAATTCATTAATTCATTACTTTAACTTAATATAATGTTGCGATCAATTGTCGATCGCACCCTTTAGACATACCAATCACTGTAAATGTCTAAACAATAATTAGTTTTCAATAACCAATAAGTTAATTCATTACATTAACTTAATATAATGTTAAGATGAATTGTTGATCACACAATTTATTTATATCAATCACTGTAAATGTTTAAACAACAATTACATTTCAATAACCAATTAAATAATTCATTACTTTAACTAAATCTGATGTTGCGATCAATTGTCGATCGCACCCTTTAAACATATCAATCACTGTAAATGTTTAAACAACAATAAGTTTTCAATAACCAATTCAATAACTCATTACCTTTAACTTAATATAATGTTACAATCAATTGTCGATCGCACCGTTCAGACAAATCAATCACTGTAAATGTTTTAACAACAATTATTTTTCAATTACCAATTTAATAATTTATTATTTAACTTAATATAATGTTGCGATCAATTGTGGATCGCACCCTTTAGACATATCCATCACTGTAAATGTGTAGACAATAACAAATCTTCAATAACCAATTAAATAATTTATTACTTTAACTTGATATAATGTTGCGATCAGTTGTCGTTCGCACCCTTTTGATATATAAATCACTGTAAATGTGTAAACAACAATTAGTTTTCAATAACCAATTCATTAATTCAATACTTTAACTTAATATGATGTTAAAATCAATTGTCGATCGCACCTTTAGACATATCAATCACTATAAATGTTTAAACAACAATTACATTTCAATAACCAATTAAATAATTCATTACTTTAACTAAATCTGATGTTGCGATCAATTGTCGATCGCACCCTTTAAACATATCAATCACTGTAAATGTTTAAACAACAATAAGTTTTCAATAACCAATTCAATAACTCATTACCTTTAACTTAATATAATGTTGCAATCAATTGTCGATCGCACCGTTAAGACAAATCAATCACTGTAAATGTTTTAACAACAATTAGTTCTCAATAACCAATTCAATAATTCATTATTTAAATTAATATAATGTTGCGATCAATTGTGGATCGCACCCTTTAGACATATCCATCACTGTAAATGTGTAGACAATAACAAATCTTCAATATCCAGTTAAATAATTCATTACTTTAACTTGATATAATGTTGCGATCAATTGTCGTTCGCACCCTTTTGACTTAAAAATCACAGTAAATGTGTAAACAACAATTAGTTTTCAATAACCAATTCATTAATTCATTACTTTATCTTAACATGATGTCGAAATCAATTGTCGATCGCACCTTTAGACATATCATTCACTATTAATTTTTAAACAACTAAACTTCAATAACATATTCAATAATTCATTACTTTAACTTAACGTAATGTTGCGATCAATTGTTGATCGCACCCTTTAGACATATCAATCCCTCTAAATGTGTATGACAACAACAAATATTCAATAACCAATTAAATAATTCTTTACTTTAACTTAATATAATGTTGCAATCAATTGTCGATTGTTTCCTTTAGACATATCAATCACTGTAAATGTTTAAACAACAATTAGTTTTCAATAACCAATTCAATTATTCATTACTTTAACTTAATATAATGTTGTGATCAATTGTCGATCGCACCCTTTAGACATATCAATCACTGTAAATGTCTAAACAATAATTAGTTTTCAATAACCAATATAATAATTCATTACTATAACTTAATATAATGTTGCGATCAATTGTCGATTGCACCCTTTATAAATAACAATCACTTTAAATGTTTAAACAACAATTAGTTTTCAATAACCAATTCTATAACTCATTACCTTTAACATAATATAATGTTGCGATCAATTGTCATTGCACCCTTTAGACATATCAATAACTGAGAGTGTTTAAACAATAATTAGTTTTCAATAACCAAAAAGTTAATTCATTACTTTAACTTTATATAATGTTAAGATCAATTGTCGATCACACAATTTATTTATATCAATCACTGTAAATGTTTAAACAGCAATTAGTTTTCAATAACCAATTCATTAATTCATTACTTTAACTTAATATAATGTTGAGATCAAATGTCGATCGCACCCTTTAGACATACCAATCACTGTAAATGTCTAAACAATAATTAGTTTTCAATAACCAATTAAATAATTCATTACTTTAACTTAATATGACGTTGCAATAAATTGTCGATCGCATCTTTTAGACATATCAATCACTTTAAATGTTTAAACAACAATTAATTTTCAATAACCAATTCAATAACTCATTACCTTTAACGTAATATAATGTTGCTATCAATTGTCGATCGCACCCTTTAGACATATCAATCACAGTAAATGTTTAAACAACAATTAGTTTTCAATAACCAATTCAATACTTCAATATTTAACTTAATATAATGTTGCGATCAATTGTGGATACACCCTTTAGACATATCCATCACTGTAAATGTTTAGACAACAACAAATCTTCAATAACCAATAAAATAATTCATTTCTTTAACTTGATATAATGTTGAGATCAATTGTCGTTCGCACCCTTTTGACATATAAATCACTATAAATGTCTAAACAATAATTAGTTTTCAATAACCAATTAAATAATTCATTACTTTAACTTAATATGATGTTGCGATCAATTGTGGATCGCAACCTTTAGACATATCAATCACTGTAAATGCTTAAACAACAATTAGTTTTCAATAACCAATTCAATAACTCATTACCTTTAACTTAATATAATTTTGCGATCAATTGTCGATCGCACCCTTTAGACATATCAATCATAGTAAATATTTTAACATTAATTAGTTTACAATAACCAATTAAATAATCCATTACTTTAACTTAATACAATGTTGCGATCAATTGTCGATCGCACCCTTTAGACATATCAATCACTGTAAATGTTTAAACAACAATTAGTTTTCAATAACCAATTCAATAATTCATTACTTTAACTTAATATAATGTTGCGATCAATTGTCGATCGCACCCTTTAGACATATCAATCACTGTAAATGTTTTAGCAACAATTAGTTTTCAATAACCAAATCAATAATTCAATACTTTAACTTAATATAATGTTGCGATCAATTGTCGATTGCACCCTTTAGAGATATCAATCACTGTAAATGTTTAAACAACAATTAGTTTTCAATAACCAATTCTTTAACTCATTACCTTAAACATAATAAAATGTTGCGATCAACTGTCGATCGCACCCTTTAGACATATCAATAACTGATAGTGTTTAAAAAACAAATAGTTTTCAGTAACTAATAAGTTAATTCATTACTTTAACTTAATATAATATTAAGATCAATTGTCGATCACACGATTTATTTATATCAATCAATGTAAATGTTTAAACAACAATTAGTCTTCAATAACCAATTCATTAATTCATTACTTTAAGTTAATATAGTATTGCGATCAATTGTCGATCAGACCCTTTAGACATACCAATCACTGTATATGTCTAAACAACAATTAGTTTTCAACAACCGATTAAATAATTCATTACTTTAACTTAATATGATGTTGTGTTAAATTGTCGATCGCATCTTTTAGACATATCAATCAATGTAAATGTTTAAACAACAATTAGTTTTCAATAACCAATTCAATATCTCATTACCTTTAACGTAATATAATGTTGCGATCAATTGTCAATCGCACCCTTTAGACATATCAATCACTGTAAATGTTTTCACAACAATTAGTTTTTAATAACCAATTCAATAATTCAATATTTAACTTAATATAATGTTGCGATCAATTGTTGATACACCCTTTAGACATATCCATCACTGTAAATGTGTAGACAACAACAAATCTTCAATAACCAATAAAATAATTCCTTTCTTTAACTTGATATAATGTTGCGATCAATTGTCGTTCGCACCCTTTTGACATATAAATCACTGTAAATGTCTAAACAATAATTAGTTTCCAATAAGCAATTCAATAATTCATTATTTTACTTAATATGATGTTGCGATCAATTGTCGATCGCACCCTTTAGACATATCAACTAAAGTAAATGTTTAAACAACAATTAGTTTTCAATAACCAATCAATAATTCATTACTTTAGCTTAATATAATGTTCCGATAATTGTCGATCGCACCCTTTAGACATATCAATCACTGTAAATGTTTAAACAACAATTAGTTTCAATAAGCAATTCAATAATTCATTACTTTATTATAATATAATTTTACGATCAATTGTCAATCGCACCCTTTAGACATACCAAACACTGTAAATGTCTAAACAATAATTAGTTTTCAATAACCAATTAAATAATTCATTACTTTAACTAAATCTGATGTCGCGATCAATTGTCGATCGCACCCTTTAAACATATCAATCACTGTAAATGTTGAGACAACAATTAGTTTTCAATAACCAATTCAATAACTCATTACCTTTAACTTAATATAATGTTTCGATCATTTGTCGATCGCATCCTTTAGACATATCAATCATAGTAAATATTTTAACAACAATTAGTTTTCAATAACCAATTCAATAATTCATTAATTTAACTTAATATAATATTGCGATCAATTGTCGATCACACTCATTAGACATATCTATCACGTTATATGTGTATGACAACAACAAATCTTCAATAACAAATTAAATATTTCATTACTTTAACTTAATATAATGTTGCGATCAATTGTCGATCGCACCCTTAAGACATATAAATCATTGTAAATGATTAAACAACAATTAAATTTCAATAACCAATTCAATAATTCATTACTTTAACTTAATAAAATGTTGCGATCAATTGTCGATCGCACCCTTTAGACATATCAACCAAAGTAAATGTTTTAACAACAATTAGTTTTCAATAACCAATTCAATAATTCATTACTTTAACTTAATATAATGTTGCGATCAATTGTCGATCGCACCCTTTAGACATATCAATCACTGTAAATGTTTAAACAACAATTTGTTTTCTATAACCAATTCAATAATTCATTACTTTAACTTAATATAATTTTGCGATCAATTGTCGATTGCACCCTTTAGATATATCAATCACTGTAAATGTCTAAACAATAATTAGTTTTCAATAACCAATACAATAATTCATTAATTTAACTTAATATAATGTTGCGATCAATTGTCGATCGCACCCTTTAGAGATATCAATCACTGTAAATGTTTTAACAACAATTAGTTTTCAATAACAAATTCAATAATTCATTATTTAACTTAATATAATGTTGCGATCAATTGTGGATCGCACTTTTTAGACATATTCATCACTGTAAATGTGTAGACAACAACAAATCTTCACTAGCCAATTAAATAATTCATTACTTTAACATAATATAATGTTGCGATCAATTGTCGTTCGCACTCTTTTGACATATAATTCACTGTAAATGTGTAAACAATAATTAGTTTTCAATAACCAATTCAATAATTCATTACTTAAACTTAATATGATGTTGAGATCAATTGTCGATCGCACCCTTTAGACATATCCATCACTGCAAATTTTTAAACAACAACTAATCTTCAATAACCTATTCAATAATTCATTACTTTAACTTAACGTAATGTTGCGATCAATTCTCGATCGAACCCTTTACACATATCAATCACTCTAAAAGTGTATGATAACAACAAATCTTTAATAACCAATTAAATAATTCTTTACTTCAACTTAATATAATGTTGCGATCAGTTGTCGATCGCACCCTTTAGACATATCAATCACTGTAAATGTTTTAACAACAATAAGTTTTCAATTACCAATTCAATAATTCATTGTTTAACTTAATATAATGTTGCGATCAATTGTGGATCGCACTTTTTAGACATATTCATCACTTTAAATGTGTATACAACAACAAATCTTCATTAACCAATTAAATAATTCAATACTTTAACATAATATAAGGTTGCGTTCAATTGTCGTTCGCACCCTTTTGACATATAAATCAATGTAAATACGTAAACAATAATTAGTTTTCAATAACCAATTCAATAATTCATTACTTTAACTTAATATGATGTTGAGATCAATTGTCGATCGTACCCTTTAGACATATCCAACACTGTAAATTTTTAAACAACAACTAATCTTCAATAACATATTCAATAATTCATTACTTTAACTTAACGTAATGTTGCGATCAATTCTCGATCGCACCCTTTAGACATATCAATCACTCTAAATGTGTATGACAACAACAAATCTTCAATAACCAATTAAATAATTCTTTACTTGAACTTAATATAATGTTGCGATCAATTGTCAATCGCACCCTTTAAACATATCAATCACTGTAAATGTTTAAACAACAATTAGTTTTCAACAACCAATTCGACAATTCATTACTTTAACTTAATATAATGTTATGATCAATTGTCGATCGCACCCTTTAGACATATCAATCACTGTAAATGTTTTAGCAACAATTAGTTTTCAATAACCAATTCAATAATTCATTACTTTAACTTAGTATAAAGTTGCTATCAATTGTCGATCGCACCCCTTAGACATATCAATCACTGTAAATGTTTAAACAACAATTAGATTTCTATAACCAATTCAATAATTCATTACTTTACTTTAATATAATTTTGCGATCAATTGTCGATCGCACCCTTTAGACATATCAATCACTCTAAATGTCTAAACAATAATTAGTTTTCAATAACTAATACAATAATTCATTACTTTAACTTAATATAATCCTGCGATGAATTGTCGATCGCACCCTTTATACATATCAATCACTGTAAATGTTTAAACAACAATTAGTTTTCAATGACAAATACTATAACTCATTATCTTTAACTCAATATAATGTTGCCATCAATTGTCGATTTCACCCTTTAGACATATCAATCACTAATAGTGTTTAAGCAACTATTAGTTTTCAATAACCAATTAGTTAATTCATTACTTTAACTTAATATAATGTTGAGATCAATTGTCGATCACACAATTTATTTATATCAATCACTCTAAATGTTTAAACTACAATTAGTTTTCAATAACCAATTCAATAATTCATTACTTTAATTAATATAATGTTGCGATCAATTGTCCATCGCACCCTTTAGACATACCAATCACTGTTAATTTCTAAACAATAATTAGTTTTCAATAACCAATTAAATAATTCATTATTTTTACTTAATATGATGTTGAGATAAATTGTCGATCGCATCCTTTAGACATATCAATCACTGTAAATGTTTAAAGAACAATTAGTTTTCAATAACCAATTCAATAACTCATTACATTTAACTTAATATAATGTTGCGATCAATTGTCAATCGCACCCTTTAGACATATCAATCACTGTAAATGTTTTAACAACAATTAGTTTTCAATAACCAATTCAATAATTCATTATTTAACTTAATATAATGTTGCGATCAATTTTGGATCGCACCCTTTACCCATACCCATCACCTTAAATGTGTAGACAACAACAAATCTTCAATAACCAATTAAATAATTCATTTCTTTAACTTGATATAATGTTGCGATCAATTGTCGTTTGGACCATTTTGACATATAAATCACTGTAAATGTGTAAACAATAACCATTTAAATAATTCATTCGTTTAACTTAATATGATGTTGCGATCAATTGTCGATCGCACCCTTTAGACATATCAATCACTGTAAATGATTAAACAACAATTAATTTTCAATAACTAATTCAATAACTCATTACCTTTAACTTAATCTAATGTTGCGATCAATTGACGATCGCACCCTTTAGACATATCAATCACTGTAAATGTTTAAACAACAATTGGTTTTCAATAACCAATTCAATAACTCATTACCTTTAACTTAATATAATGTTGCGATCATTTGTCGATCGCACCCTTTAGACATATCAATCCTAGTAAATATTTTAACAACAATTAATTTTCAAAAACCAATTCAATAATTTATTACTTTAACTTAATATAATGTTGCGATCAATTGTCGATCACACCCTTTAGACATATCAATCACTCATGCGTATGACTTCAACAAATCTTCAATAACCAATTAAATATTTCATTACTTTAACTTAATATAATGTTGCGATCAATTGTCGATCGCACCCTTTAGACATATAAATCACTGTAAATGATTAAACAACAATTAGTTTTCAATAATCAATTCAACAATTCATTACTTTAACTTAATAAAATATTGCGATCAATTGTCGATCGCACCCTTTAGACATATCAATCACTTTAAATGTTAAAAAAAACAATTAGTTTTCAATAAAAAATTAAATAATTCATTATTTTAACTTAATATAATTTTGCGATCAATTGTCGATCGCACCCTTTAGACAAATCAATAACTGTAAATGTCTAAACAATAATTAGTTTTCAATAACCAATACAATAATTCATTACTTTAACTTAATATAATGTTGCGATCAATTGTCGATCGAACTCTTTATACATATCAATCACTGTAAATGTTTAAATAACAATTCTTTTTCAATAACCAATTTAATAACTCATTACCTTTATCTTAATATAATGTTGCGATCAATTGTCGATCGCACCCTTTAGACATATTAATCACTGTAAATGTTTTAACAACAATTAGTTTTCAATAACAAATTCAATAATTCATTATTTAACTTAATATAATGTTGCGATCAATTGAAGATCGCACTTTTTAGACATATCCATCACAGTAAATGTGTACACAACAACAAATCTTCATTAACCAATTAAATAATTCATTACTTTAACTTGATATAATGTTGCGATCAATTGTCGTTCGCACCCTTTTGACATATAAATCACTGTAAATGTGTAAACAATAATTAGTTTTCAATAACCAATTCAATAATTCATTACTTTAACTAAATAAGATGCTGAGATTAATTGTCGATCGCACCCTTTAGACATATCCATCACTGTAAATTTTAAACAACTAATCTTCAATAACCTATTCAATAATTTATTACTTTAACTTAACGTAATGTTGCGATCAATTGTCGATTACACCATTTAGACATATCAATCACTGTAAATGTTTAAACAACAATTAGTTATTAATTACCAATTCATAAATTCATTACTTTAACTTAATATAATGTTGCGATCAATTGTCGATTGCACCCTTTAAACAAATTAATCACTGTAAATGTTTAAACAACAATTAGTTTTCAATAACCATATCAATAATTCATTACTTTAACTTAATATAATATTGCGATCAATTGTCGATTGCGCCCTTTATACATATCAATCACTGTAAATGTTTAACAACATTTAGTTTTCTATAACCATATTATTAATTCATTACTTTAACTTAATATAATATTGCGATCAATTATCGATCGCACACTTTAGACATATCAATCAGTGATACTGTTTAAACAACAATTAGTTTTCAATAACCAATTAGTTAATTCATTACTTTAACTTAATATAATGTTGAGATCAATTGTAGATCGCACCATTTATACATATCAATCACTGTAGATGTTTATACAACAATTAGTTCTCAATAACTAATTCAATAATTCATTACATTAACCTAATATAATGTTGCGATCAATTGTCGATCGCACCCTTTAGACATATCAATCACTTATAATGTTTAAACAAAAATTAGTTTTCAATAACCAATTAAATAATTTATTACTTTTACTTTATATAATGTTTCAATCAATTGTCGATCGGACCCTTAAGACATATCAATCACTGTAAGTTTTTAAACATCACTTAGTTTTCAATAACCAATTCAATAATTCATTGCTTAAACTTAATATAATGTTGAGATAAATTGTCGATTGCACCCTTTAGACATTTCAATCACTGTAAATGTCTAAACAATAATTAGTTTTCAATAACCAATACAATAATTCATTACTTTAACTTAATATAATGTTGCGATCAATTGTCGATCGCACACTTTAGACATATTAATCACTGCAAATGTTTAAACAACAATTAGTTTTCAATAACCAATTCAATAATTCATTAGTTTATCTTAATATAATGTTGCGATCAATTGTCGATCGCCCTTTCGACATATCAATCATTGTAAATATTTAAACAACAATTAGTTTTCAATAACCAATTAAATCATTCATTTCTTTAACTTAATATAATGTTGCGATCAAATGTCAATCGCACCCTTTAGACATAGCAATCACTGTAAATGTTTTAACAACATTTAGTTTTCAATAACCAATACAATAATTCATTACTTTAACTTAATATGATGTTGTGATCAATTGTCGATCGCACCCTTTAGACATATCAGTCACTGTAAATGTTAAAACAACAATTAGTTTTCAATAACCAATTCAATAACTCATTACCTTTAACTTAATATAATATTGCGATCAATTGTCGATCGCACCCTTTAGACATATCAATCACTATAAATGTCTAAACAACAATTAGTTTTCAATAACCAATTCAATAATTCATAACTTTAACTTAATATAATGTTGCGATCAATTGTCGATCGCACCCTTTAGACATATCAATCACTGTAAATGTTTAAACAACAATTAGTTTTCAATACCAAATTCAATAATTCATTACTTAAACCTAATATAATGTTGCAATCAATTGTCGATCGCACCCTTTAGACATATCCATCTTTGTAAATATTTAAACAACAATTAATCTTCTATAACCAATTCAATAATTCATTACTTCAACTTAACGTAATGTTGCGATCAATTGTCGATTGCACCCTTTAGACATATCAATCACTATAAATGTTTAAACAACAATTAGTTATTATTAACCAATTCATAAATTCATTATTTTCACTTAATATAATGTTGCGATCAATTGTCGATCCCACCCGTTAAACATATTAATCACTGTTAATTTTCAATAACCATATCAATAATTCATTACTTTAACTTAATATAATGTTGCGATCAATTGTCGATTGCGCCCTTTATACATATCAATAACTGTAAATGTTTAACAACAATTGGTTTTCAATAACCATATCAATAATTCATTGCTTTAACTTAATATATTGTTGCGATCAATTGTCGATCGCTCCCTTTGGACATATCAATCACTGTAAATGTTTAAACAACAATTGGTTTTCAATAACCAATTCAATAATTCATTACTTTAACTTAATATAGTGTTGCGATCAATTGTTGATCGCATCCTTTAGACATATCAATCACCGTAAATGTTTAAACAATAATTAGTTTTCAATAACCAATTCAATAATTCATTACTTTAATCTAATATAATGTCGCGATCAATTATCGATCGCACCCTTTTGACATATCCATCACTGTAAATATTTAAACAACAACTAGTCTTCTATAACCAATTCAATAATTCATTACTTCAACTTAACGTAATGTTGCGATCAATTGTCGATCGCACCCTTTAAACACATTAATCACTGTAAAAGTCTTAACAACAATTAGTTTTTTATAACCAATTCAATAATTCATTACTTTAACTTAATATAATGTTGGGATCAATTGTCGATCGCACTCTTTAGACATATCAATCACTATAAATGTTTAAACAACAATTAGTTTTCAATAACCAATTCAATATTTCATTACTTTAATCTAATATAATGTTGCGATCAATTATCGATCGCACCCTTTAGACATATCCATCACAAAAAATATTTAAACAACAACTAATCTTCTATAACTAATTCAATAATTCATTACTTCAACTTAACGTAAAAATGCGATCGATTGTCGGTCGCACCCTTTAGACATATCAATCACTGTAAATGTTTAAACAACAATTGGTTATCAATAAACAATTCAATAATTCATTACTTTAACTTAATATAATATTGTGATCAATTGTCGATTGCACCCTTTAGACATATCTATCACCGTAAGAGTTTTAATAACAATTAGTTTTCAATAACCAATTCAATAATTCATTACTTTAACTTAATATAATGTTGCGATCAATTGTCGATCGCACCCTTTAAACATATCAATCACTGTAAATGTTTAAACAACAATTAGTTTTCAATAACCAATTAAATAATTCGTTACTTTAACTTAATATAATGTTGCGATCAATTGTCGATTGCACCCCTTAAACATATCAATCACCATAAATGTTTAAACAACAATTAGTTTTCAATAACACATTCAATTATTCATTACTTTATCGTATTATAATGTTGTGATCAATTATCGATCGCACCCTTTAGATAAATCAATCACTGTAAATGTGTAAACAACAATTAGTTTTCAATAATCAATTCAATAATTCATTGCTTTAACTTAATATAATGTTGCAATCAATTGTCTATCGCACCCTTTAGACATATCAATCACTGTAAATGTTTAAACAACAATTAGTTTTCAATAACCAATTCAATAATTCGTTACTTTAAATTAATATAATGTTGAAATCAATTGTCGATCGCCCCCTTTAGATATATCAATCACCGTAAAAGTTCAAACAACAATTAGTTTTCAATAACCATTTCAATAATTCATTACTTTAACTTAATATAATGTTTCCATCAATTGTCGATCGCACCCTTTACACATATTAATCACTACATATTATTAAACAGCAACTGATCTTCAATAACCAATTTAATACTTCATTACTTTAACTTAATATAATGTTGCAATCAATTGTCGATCGCACTCTTTAGACATATCAATCACTGTAAATGTTTAAACCACAATTAGGTTTCAATAACCAATTCAATAATTCATTACTTCAACTTTATATAATGTTGCGATCAATTGTCGATCGCACCCTTTAGACATATCAATCACTGTAAATGATTAAACAAAACTAATTTTCAATAACCAATTCAATAATTCAGTACTTTCACTTAATATAATGTTGCGATCATTTGTCGATCGCACCCTTTAGACATATCAATCACTTTCAATGTTTAAACAACATTTAATTTTCAATAACCAATTCAATAATTCATTACTCTAATTTAATATAATGTTGCGATCAATTGTCGATCAATGCTTTAGACGTACAATCACTTTAAATGTTCAAACAACAACTAATCTTAATAACCAATTAAATAATTCATTACTTTAACTTAACATAATGTTGCAATAAATTGTCGATCGCACCCTTTGGACATATCAATCACTGTAATTGTGTGAATAACAGCTAATCTTTAATAACCAATTAAATAATTCATTACTTAAACTTAATATAATGTTGCGATAAATTGTCTATCGCATCCTTTAGATATATCAATCACTATAAATGTTTTTAAACAACAATTAGTTTTCAATAACCATTAAATATCTCATTACGTTAACTTAATGTTGCAATCATTAGTCGATCTGACCCTTTAGACATATCAATCACTAACAATGTTTAAACAACAACTATTCTTCAATAACCAATTCAATAATTCATTACTTTATCTTAACGTAATGTTATGATCAATTGTCGATCGCATCCTTGAGACCTATCAATCATTGTAAATGTGTAAACAACAACTAATCTTCAATAACCAATTTAATACTTCATTATATTAACTTAATATAATATTGCGATCAATTGTTGATCGCACCCTTTAGACATATCAATCACTGTACATCATTAAACAGCAACTAATATTCAATAACTAATTAAATAATAGATTACTTTAACTTAATATTATGTTGCGATCAATTGTCGATCGCACCCATTAAACATATCAATCACAACAAATGTTTAAAAATTATGTAATCTGCAATAACAAATTCAATAATTCATTACTCTAACTTAATATAATGTTGCGATCAATTGCCGACCGCACCCTTTAGACATATCAATCACTGTAAATGTTTGAACAACAACTAATCTTCAATAACCAATTTAATATTTCATTACTCTAACTTAATATAATGTTGCAATCAATTGTCGATCGCACCCTTTAGACATATCATTCACTGTAAATGTTTAAACAACAACTAGTTTTCAACAACCAATTCAATAATTAATTACTTTAACTTACTATAATGTTGCGATCAATTGTCGATCGCACCCTTTAGACATATCAATCACTTTAAATGTTTAAACAACAACTAATCTTCAATATCCAATTAAAAAAATCTTTACTTCCACTTAATATAATGTTGCGATCAATTGTCGATCACACCTTTTAGACATATCAATCACTACAAATTATTAAACAGCAACAAATCTTCAATAACCAATTTAAAACTTCATTACTTTAACTTAATATAATGTTGCAATCAATTGTTGATCGCACCCTTTAGACATATCAATCATTGTAAATGTTTAAACAACAATTAGTTTTCAATAACCAATTCAATAATTCATTACTTTAACTTAATATAATGTTGCGATCAATTGTAGATCCCACCCTTTAGACATATCAATCACTGGAAATGTTTAAACAACAATTAGTTTTCAATAACCAATTCAATAATTCATTAATTTTACTAGATATAATGTTGCGATCATCTATCGATCGCACAATTTAGACATATCAATCATTGTAAATGTTTAAACAACATTTAATTTTCAATAACAAATTCAATAATTCATTACTTTATTTTATATATAATGTTGCGATCATTTGTCGATTGCACCCTTTAGACATATCAATCACTATAAATGTCTAAACAACATTTATATTTTAATAACCAATTCAATAATTCCTTACTTTAACTTAATATAATGTTGGGATCTATTGTCGATCGCAAAATTAAGACATATCAATCACATTTACTATTTAAACAACAACAAATCTTAAAAAACTAATTAAATAATTCGTTACTTTAACTTAACTTAATGTTGCAATCCATTGTCGATCGCACCCTTTAGACAAATCAATCACTGTAAATATGTAAACAACAGTTAATCTTCAATAAACAATTAAATAATTCATTACTTTAAATTAATATAATGTTGAGATCAATTGTCGATCGCACCATTTAGACATATCAATCACTGTAAATGTTTAAACAACAATTAGTTTCAATAACCAATTCTATTCATTACTTTAACTTAATATGATGTTGCGATTGACGATCGCACCTTTTAGACATTTCAATCATTGCAAATGATTAAACAACATTTTGTTTTCAATAACCAATTCATTAATTCATTACTTCATTATAATATAATGTTGTGATCAATTGCCGATCGCACCTTTTAGACATATCAATCAGTGTAAATGTGTAAAAAAACAACTAATCTTCAATAACCAATTAAATAATTTATTACTTTAGGTTAATATAATTTTGCGCTCAATTGTCGATCGCACCCTTTAGACATATCAATTACTGTAAATGTTTAAACAACAACCTATTTTCAATAACCAATTAGTTAATTCATTTCTTTAACTTAATATAATGTTGCGATCAATTGTCGATCGCACCCTTTCGACATATCAATCACTGTAAATGTGTAAACAACAATAAATCTTCAAAAACCAATTAAATAATTCATTCCTTTAACTTTACGTAATGTTGCGATCAATTGTCGATCGCACCCTTTAGACAAATGTGTAAACAATAATTTATTTTCAAAAACCAATTCAATAATTCATTACTTTAACTTAATATAATATTGCGATCATTTGTCGATCACACCATTTAGACATATTAATCATTGTAAATGTTTAAACAACTTTTAATTTCCAATAACCAATTCAATAATTCATTACATTAACTTATATATAATGTTGCGATCAATTGTCGATCGCACCCTTTAGACATATCAATCACTTTAAATGTTTAAACAACATTTATATTTCAATAACCAATTCAATAATTTCTTACTTTAACTTAATATAATGTTGGGATCTATTGTCGATCGTAAAATTTAGACATATCAATCACATTTACTTCTTAAACAACAACAAATCTTAAAAAAACCTATTAAATAATTCGTTACTTTAACTTAACTTAATGTTGCAATCAATTGTCGATCGCACCCTTTAGACAAATCACTGTAAATATTTAAACAACAGTTAATCTTCAATAACCAATTAAATAAGTCATTACTTTATCTTAATATATTGTTGGGATCAATTGTCAATCGCACCCTTTAGACATATCAATCACTGTAAAAGTTTAAACAACAACTAGTTTCAATAACCAATTCTATTCATTACTTTAACTTAATATAATGTTGCGATCAATTGTCGATTGCACCCTTTAGACATTTCAATCATTGCAAATGATTAAACAACATTTTATTTTCAATAACCAATTCATTAATTCATTACTTCAACATAACATAATGTTGTGATCAATTGCTGATCGCACCCTTTAGACATAACAATCAGTGTAAATGTGTAAAAAATCAACTAATCGTCAATAACCAATTGAATAATTTATTACTTTATCTCAATATAATATTGCGCTCAATTGTCGATCGCACCCTTTAGACATATCAATCACTGTAAATGTTTAAACAACAACTAATCTTCAATAACCAATTAATTAATTCATTACTTTAACTTAATATGATATTGCGATCAATTGTCGATCGCACCCTTTAGACATTTCAATCATTGCAAATGATTAAACAACATTTTATTTTCAATAACCAATTCATTAATTCATTACTTCAACATAACATAATATTGTGATCAATTGCTGATCGCACCCTTTAGACATAACAATCATTGTAAATTTGTAAAAAATCAACTAATCGTCAATAACCAATTGAATAATTTATTACTTTATCTCAATATAATGTTGCGCTCAATTGTCGATCGCACCCTTTAGACATATCAATCACTGTAAATGTTTAAACAACAACTAATCTTCAATAACCAATTAATTAATTCATTACTTTAACTTAATATGATATTGCGATCAATTGTCGATCGCACCCTTTCGACATATCAATCACTGTAAATGTATAAACAGCAATAAATATTCAATAAGCAATTAAATAATTCATTCCTTTAACTTTACGTAATGTTGCGATTCATTGTTTATCCCACCCTTTAGACAAATGTGTAAACAATAATTTATTTTCAATAACCAATTCAATAATTCATTACTTTAACTTAATATAATGTTGCAATCTAATGTTGATCGCACCCTTTAGACATATCAATCACTTTAAATGTTTAAACATCAATGTATCTTCAATAACAAATTAAATAATTCATTACTTTAACAAAATATAATGTTGTGATCTATTGCCGATCGGACCCTTTCGACATATCAATCACTGTAAATGATTAAACAAAAACTAATTTTCAATAACCAATTAAATAATTCATTACTTTAACTAAATATAATGTTACGATCAATTGTCGATCGCACCCTTTAGACATATCCATCACGTAAATGTTTAAACAACAACTTATCTTCAATAACCAATTAAATAATTGATTACTTTAACTAAATATAATGTTGCGATCAATTGTCGATCGCACCCTTTAGACATATCAATCACTGTAAATGTGTAAACAACAACTAATCTTCAATAACAAATTATATAATTGATTACTTTAACTTAATATTATGTTGCGATCAATTGTCGATCACACCCTCTAGACATATCAATCACTGTAAATGTTTAAACAACAACCAATCTTCAATAACCAATTAAATAATTAATTACTTTACCTTAATATAATGTTGCGATCAATTGTCGATCGCAGCCTTTAGACATAACAATCACTGTAAATGTTTAAACCATAACTAATCTGAAATAACCAATTAAATAATTAATTACTTTAACTTAATATAGTGTTGCGATCATATGTCGATCACACCCTTTAAATGTTTAGACATATTAATCACTTTAAATATTTAAACAACATTTCGTTTTCAATAATTCATTACTCTAAATTAATATAATGTTGGGATCAATTGTCGATCGCACCCTTTAGACATATCAGTCACTTTAAATGTTTAAACAACAACTAATCTTAAACAATAACTCATTACTTTAACTTAAAGTGATGTTGCGATCAATTGTCGGTCGCAGCCTTTAGACATATCAATCACTATAACTCTGTAACCAACAAAATACATTCAATAACAAATTAAATAATACATTACTTTAACTTGAAATAATGATGCGATCAATTGCCGATTGCACCCTTTAGACATATCAATCATTGTAAATTTGTAAACAACAGCTAATCTTCAATAACCAATTAAATAATTCATTACATTAACTTAATATAATGCTGTGATCAATTGTTGATCGCACCCTTTAGATATATCAATCACTGTAAATGCTTAAACAACAATTAGTTTTCAAAAACTAATTAAATAATTCATTACTTTAACTTAATATAATGTTGCGATCTATTGTCGATCGCACCCTTTAGACAGATCAATCACTGTAAATGTTTAAACAACATCTAATCTTCATAACCAATTTAATAATTCAATACTTTAACTTCATATAATATTGTGATCAATTGTCGATCGCACTCTTTAGACATATCAATCACTGTGAATGTGTAAACAACAAGTAATCTTCAATAACACATTAAATAATTCATTACTTTGACTTAATATCATGTTCCGATCGATTGTCAATCGCACCCTTTGGACATATCAATCATTGTAAATGTTTAAACAACAACTAATCTTCAATAACCAATTCAATAATTCATTTCTTTAACTTAATATAATGTTGCGATCATTTGTCGATCAAACCCTTTAGACATATCAATCACTGTAAATCTGTAAACAACAACTAATCTTCAATAACACATTAAATAATTCATTACTTTAACTTAATATAACGTTGCGATCGATTGTCGATTGCAAACTTTAGACATATCAATCACTGTAAATGTGTAAACAACAATAAATCTTCAATAACCAATTAAATAATTAATTCCTTTAACTTTACGTAATGTTGCGATCCATTGTCGATTGCACCCTTTAGACAAATGTGTAAACAACAATTTATTTTCAGTAACCAATTCAACAATTTATTACTTTAACTTATTATAATGTTGCGATCATTTGTCGATCGCACCCTTTAGACATGTCAATCACTTTAAATGTTTAAACAATATTTAGTTTTCATTAACCAATTCAATAATTCATTACATTAACTTAATATAATGTTGCGATCAATTGTCGATCGCAACCTTTAGACATATCCATCACATAAATGTTTAAACAACAACTAATCTTCAATAACCAATTCAATAACTCATTACTTTGACTTAATGTAATGTTGCGATAAATTGTCGATCGCACCCTTTAAACATATCAATCACTCTAAATGTGTGAACAACAACTAATCTAAATAACCAATTAAATAATTCATTACTTTAATTTTACATAATGTTGCGATCAATTGTCGATCGCACCCTTTCGACATATCAATCACTGTAAATGTTTAAACAACAACTAATCTTCAATAACCAATTAAATAACTGATTACTTTAACTAAATATTATGTTGCGATCAATTGTCGATCGCACCCTTTAGACATATCAATCACTATAAATGTTTAAACAACAACCAATCTTCAATAACCAATTCAATAATTTATTACCTTAACTTAATATAATGTTGAAATCAGTTGTTCATCGCAACCTTTAGACGTATCAATCACTGTAAATGTTTAAACCACAACTAATCTTCAATAACCAATTAAATAATTCATTACTTTAACTTAATATAGTGTTGCGATCATATGTCGATCGCACCCTTTAGACTTATCAATCACTTTAAATGTTTAAACAACAACTAATCATAAACAATAACTCATTACTTTAACTTAACGTAATGCTGCGATCAATTTTCGGTCGCACCCGTTAGACATAACAATCACTATAAATGTGTAACCAATAATATACATTCAATAACCAATTAAATAATTCATTACTTTAACTTGATATAATGATGCGATCAATTGTCGATCGCACCCTCTAGACATATTAATCACTGTAAATGTGTAAACAACAGCTAATCTTTATTAACCAATTAAATAATTCATTACTTTACCTTAATATAATGCTGCGATCAATTATCGTTCGCACCCTTTAGACATGTTAATCACTTTAAATGTTTAAACAACAACTAATCTTCAATAACCAATTAATTAATTCATTACTTTCACTTAATATAATGTTGCTATCAATTTTCGATCGCACCCTTTCGACATATTAATCACTGTAAATGTGTAAACATCAATAAATCTTCAATAACCAATTATATAATTCATTCCTTTAACTTTACGTAATGTTGCGATCAATTGTCGATCACACCCTTTAGACAAATGTGTAAACAATAATTTATTTTCAATAATTCATTACTTTAACTTAATATAATGTTGCGATCATTTGCCGATCACACCATTTAGACATATCAATCACTTTAAATGTTTAAACAACATTTATATTTCAATAACCTATTCAATAATTCCGTACTTTAACTTAATATAATGTTAGGATCTATTGTCGATCGCAAAGTTTAAACATATTAATCACATAAAACAACAACTAATCTTCAATAACAAATTAAATAATTCATTACTTTAACTTAATATTATGTTGCAATCAATTGTCGATCGCACCCTTTAGACATATCAATCACTGTAAATGTTTAAAGAACAACTAATCATCAATAACCAATTAAATAATTCATTACTTTAACTAAATATAATGTTGCGATCATATGTCGATCGCACCCTTTAGACATATTAATCACTTTAACTGTTTAAACGACTTTTCGTTTTCAATAACCAATTCAATAATTCATTACTCTAAATTAATAAAATGTTGCGATCAATCGTCGATCGCACCCTTTACACATATCAATCAATTTAAATGTTAAAACAACAACTAATCTTAAACAATAACTCATTACTATAACTTAACGAAATGTTGCGATCAATTGTCTATCAAACCCTTTAGAAATATCAGTGACTATAAATGTGCAACCAACAACATATCTTCAATAACCAATTTAATAATTCAGTACTTTAACTTGATATAATGATGTGATCAATAATGGATCGCACCCTTTAGCCATATCAATCACTTTAAATGTGTCAACAACAGCTAATTTTCAATAACCAATTAAATAATTCATTACTTTAACTTAATATAATGTTGTGATCAATTGTCGATCGCACCCTTTAGACATATCAATCACTGTAAATGTTTAAACCACAATTAGTTTTCAATAACCAATTCAATAATTCATTACTTTAACTTAATATAATGTTGCGATCAATTGTCGATCGCACCCTTTAGACATATCAATCACTATAAATGTTTAAACAACAACTAATCTTCAATAACCAATTCAATAATTCATTACTTTAACATAACATTATGTTGTGATCAATTTTCAATCGCACCCTTTAGACATATCCATCACTGTAAAAGTGTAAACAACTAATCTTCAATAACACATTAAATAATTCATTACATTAACTTAATATAATGTTGCGATCGATTGTCGATCGCACCATTTAGACATATCAATCATTATAAATGTTTAAACAACAACTAATCTTTAATAACCAATTCAATAATTCATTACTTTAACTTAATATAATCTTGCGATCATTTATCGATCAAACCCTTTAGACATATCAATCACTGTAAATGTGTAAACAACATCTAATCTTCAATAACACGTTAAATAATTCATTACTTTAACTTAATATAATGTTGCGATCGATTGTCGATCTCACTCTTTAGACATATTTATCACTGTAAATGATTAAAAAACAACTATTATTCAATAACCAATTCAATAATTCATTACTTTAACTTAATATAATCTTGCGATCATTTTTCGATCAAACCCTTTAGACATATCAATCACTGTAAATGTGTAAACAACATCTAATCTTCAATAATACATTAAATAATTCATACTTTAACTTAATATAATGTTCCGATCGATTGTCGATCGCACTCTTTAGACATATTTATCACTGTAAATGATTAAAAAAATACTAATATTTAATAACCAATTAAATAATTTATTACTTTAACTTATTATTATATTGCGATCAATTGTCGATCGCACCCTTTAGACATATCAATCACTGTAAATCTGTAAACAACAACAAATCTTCAATAACCAATTAAATAATTCATTACTTTAACTTAATATAATGTTGCGATTAATTGTCGATCGCACCCTTTAGATGTATCAATCACTGTAAATGTTTAAACAACAACTAGTTTTATTCAACCAATTCAATGATTCATTACTTTAACTTACTATAATGCTGCGATCAATTGTCGGTCGCACCGTTTAGATATATCAATCACTTTAAATGTTTAAACAACAACAAATCTTCAATAACCAATTAAATACTTATTGTTTTAACTTAATATAATGTTGTGACCAATTGTCAATCACATCCGTTAGATATATCAATCAATGTAAATGATTAAACAGCAAAAAATCTTCAATAACAAATTAAATAATTGATTACTTTAACTTATTATTATATTGCGATCAATTGTCGATCGCACTCTTTAAACATATCAATCACTGTAAATGTGTAAACAACAACAAATCTTCCATAGCCAATTAAATTATTCATTACTTTAACTTAATATAATGTTGCGATCAATTGTTGATCGTACCCTTTAGACATTTCAATCACTGCATGAACAACAACTAATCTTCAATAACCAATTCAATAATTCATTACTTTAACATAACATTATGTTGTGATCAATTTTCAATCGCACCCTTTAGACATATCCATCACTGTAAAAGTGTAAACAACTAATCTTCAATAACACATTAAATAATTCATTACATTAACTTAATATAATGTTGCGATCGATTGTCGATCGCACCATTTAGACATATCAATCATTATAAATGTTTAAACAACAACTAATCTTTAATAACCAATTCAATAATTCATTACTTTAACTTAATATAATCTTGCGATCATTTATCGATCAAACCCTTTAGACATATCAATCACTGTAAATGTGTAAACAACATCTAATCTTCAATAACACGTTAAATAATTCATTACTTTAACTTAATATAATGTTGCGATCGATTGTCGATCTCACTCTTTAGACATATTTATCACTGTAAATGATTAAAAAACAACTATTATTCAATAACCAATTCAATAATTCATTACTTTAACTTAATATAATCTTGCGATCATTTTTCGATCAAACCCTTTAGACATATCAATCACTGTAAATGTGTAAACAACATCTAATCTTCAATAATACATTAAATAATTCATACTTTAACTTAATATAATGTTCCGATCGATTGTCGATCGCACTCTTTAGACATATTTATCACTGTAAATGATTAAAAAAATACTAATATTTAATAACCAATTAAATAATTTATTACTTTAACTTATTATTATATTGCGATCAATTGTCGATCGCACCCTTTAGACATATCAATCACTGTAAATCTGTAAACAACAACAAATCTTCAATAACCAATTAAATAATTCATTACTTTAACTTAATATAATGTTGCGATTAATTGTCGATCGCACCCTTTAGATGTATCAATCACTGTAAATGTTTAAACAACAACTAGTTTTATTCAACCAATTCAATGATTCATTACTTTAACTTACTATAATGCTGCGATCAATTGTCGGTCGCACCGTTTAGATATATCAATCACTTTAAATGTTTAAACAACAACAAATCTTCAATAACCAATTAAATACTTATTGTTTTAACTTAATATAATGTTGTGACCAATTGTCAATCACATCCGTTAGATATATCAATCAATGTAAATGATTAAACAGCAAAAAATCTTCAATAACAAATTAAATAATTGATTACTTTAACTTATTATTATATTGCGATCAATTGTCGATCGCACTCTTTAAACATATCAATCACTGTAAATGTGTAAACAACAACAAATCTTCCATAGCCAATTAAATTATTCATTACTTTAACTTAATATAATGTTGCGATCAATTGTTGATCGTACCCTTTAGACATTTCAATCACTGCATGAACAACAACTAATCTTCAATAACCAATTCAATAATTCATTACTTTAACTTAATATAATGTTGCGATCAATTGTCAATCGCACCCTTTAGACATATCGATCACAAATAAAGTTTATACAAAAATTAGTTTTAAATAACCAAATAAATAATTCATTACTTTAACTTATTATATTGTTGCGATCAATTATCAATCGTACCCTTTGAAAATATCAATCACTAATAATGTTTAAACAACAATAAGTTTTCAATAACCAATTCAATATTTCATTCTTTAACTTAATATAATTTTGCGATCAATTGTCGGTCGCACTCTTTAGACATATCAATCACTGTAAATGTTTAAACAACAATTAGTTTTTAATAACCAATTCAATAATACATTACTTTAATTTAATATAATATTGTGATCAGTTGTCGACCGCACCCTTTAGACATATCAATCACTTTAAATGTTTAAACAACAACAAATCTTCAATAACCAATTTAATACTTCATTATTTTAACTTAATATAATATTGCGATCGATTGTTGGTCGCACCCTTTAGACATATCAATCACTGTAAATGTGTAAACAATAACTTGTTTTCAATAAGCAATGAAATAATTCATTACTTGAACTTACTATAATGTTGCGATCAATTGTCGATCGCACCCTTTAGACAAATCAATCACTTTAAATGTTTAAACAACAACTAATCTTCGATAACCAATTAAATAATTCTGTACTATAACTTAATATAATGGTGCGATCAATTGTCGATCACACCCTATAGACATATCAATTATTGTAAATGATTAAACAGCAACTAATCTTCAATAACAAAATAAATAATTGATTGCTTTAACTTAATATTATGTTGCGATCAATTGTCGATCTCACCCTTTAGACATATCAATCACAATAAATGTTTAAACAACAACTAATCTTCAAAAACCAATTTAATACTTCATAACTTTAACTTAATATAATGTTGCTATCAATTGTCGGTTGCACCCTTAAGACATATCAATCACTGTAAAGGTTTAAACAACAACTAGATTTCAACAACCAATTAAATAATTCGTTAGTTTAACTTACTATAATGTTGCGATCAATTTTTGATCGCTCCCTTTAGACATGTCAATCACTGTAAATGTGTAAACAACAACAAATCTTCAATAACCAACTAAATAATTCGTTACTTTAACTTAATATAATGTTGCAATCAATTGTCGAACCCGTCCTTAAGACATATCAATCACTGTAAATGTTTAAACAACAACTAATTTTCAATAACCAATTCAATAATTAATTGCTTTAACTTAATATTATGTTGCGATCAATTGTCGATCGCACCCTTTAGACATAACCATTTTAATACTTCATTACTTTAACTTAATATAATGTTGCGATCAATTGTCTATCGCACCCTTCAGTCATATCAATAACAGTAAATGTTTTAACAACAATTAGTTTTCAATAACCAATTAAATAATTCATTAATTAAACTTAATATAATATTGCGATCAATTGTCCATCGCACCCTTTAGACATATCAATCACTGATAGTGTTTATACAAAAATTAGTTTTCAATAACCAATTAAATAATTCATTACTTTAACTTAATATAATGTTGCGATCAATTATTGATCGTACCATTTGAAAATTTTAGTCACTGATAATGTTTAAACCACAATAAGTTTTCAATAACCAGTTCAATAATTCATTACTTTAACTTAATATAATGTTGCGATCAATTGTCAATCGCACCCTTTAGACATATCAATCACTCTAAATGTTTAAACAACAATTAGTTTTCAATAACCAATTCAATAATTCATTACTTTAACTTAATATAATGTTGCGATCAATTGTCAATCGCATCCTTTAGACATATCAATCACTGTAAATGTTTAAACAATAATAACTTTTCAATAACCAATTCAGTAATTAATTACTTTAACCTAATATAATATTGTGATCAGTTGTAGATCGGACCATTTAGACATATCAATCACCGAGAATGTTTAAACTACAATTAGTTTTCAATAACCAATTCAATAACTCATTACCTTTGACTTAATATAATGATGCGATCAATTGTCGATCGCACCCTTTAGACATATCAATCACCGTAAAAGTTCAAATAACAATTAGATTTCAATAACAAATTCAATAATTCATTACATTATCTTAATATAATATTGCGATCAATTGTCGATCGCACCCTTTAGACATATTAATCACTATAAATGTTCAAACAACAATTAGTTTTGAATAACCAATTCCATAATTCATTACTTTAACTTAATCTAATGTTGCGATCAATTTTCGGCCGCACCCTTTAGACATGTCAATCACTATAAATGCGTAAACAACAATAAATCTTCAATAACCAACTAGATAATTCATTACTTTAGCTTCATATAATGTTGCGATCAATTGTCGATCGCGTCCTTTAGACATATCAATAACTGTAAATGTTTAAACAACAACTAATCATCAATAACCAATTTAATACTTCATTACTTTAACTTAATATAATGTTGCGATCAATGGTTGATCGCACTATTTAGTCATATCAATCACAGTAAATTTTTTAACAACAATTAGTTTTCAATAACCAATTAAATAATTCATTACTTCAACTTAAAATAATGTTGCGATCAATTGTCGATCGGACCCTTTAGACATATCAATCACTGATAGTGTTTTAACAAAAATTAGTTTTCAATAACGAATTAAATAATTCATTACTTTTACTTAATATAATGTTGCGATCAATTATCGATCGTACCCTTTGAAAATTTAATCACTGATAATGTTTAAACCACAATAAGTTTTCAATAACCAATTCGATAATTTATTACTTTAACTGAATATAATGTTTAGATCAATTGTCGATCGCATCCTTTAGCCATATCAATCACTGTAAATGTTTAAACAATAATTAGTTTTCAATAACCAATTCAATAATTAATTACTTTAACTTAATATAATATTGTGACCAGTTGTAGATCGCACCCTTTAGACATATCAATCATCGAGAATGTTTAAACAACAATTAGTTTTCAATAACCAATTCAATAACTAATTACCTTTGACTTAATATAATGTTGCGATCAATTGTCGATCGCACCCGTTAGACATATTAATCACTATAAATGTTCAAACAACAATTAGTTTTCAATAACCAATTCAATAATTCATTACTTTAACTTAATCTAATGTTGCGATCAATTGTCGATCGCACCCGTTAGACTTGTCAATCACTATAAATGTTTAAACAACAACTAATCTTCAATAACCAATTCAATAATTCATTACTTTATCTGAACATAATGTTGCGATTAATTGTCCATCGCACCCTTTAGACATATCAATCAGTGATAATGTTTAAACAAAAATTAGTTTTCAATAACCAATTAAATAATACATTTCTTTATCTTAATATAATGTTCTAATCAATTATCGATCGTACCCTTTGAAAATATCAATCACTGATAATGTTTAAACAACAACAAGTTTTCAATAACCAATTCAATAATTCATTACATTAACTTAATATAATGTTGCGATCAATTGTTGATCGCACCCTTTAGCCATATCAATCACTATAAATGTTTAAACAACAACTAATCTTCAATAACCAATTCAATAATTCATTACTTTAACTTAATACAATGTTGCGATCAATTATCGATCGCACCCTCTAGACATATCAATCACTAATACTGTAAATACAAAAATTAGTTTTCAATAACCAATTAAATAATTCATTACTTTATTTTAATATAATGTTGCGATCAATTATCGATCGTACCCATTGAAAATATCAATCACTGATAATATTTAAACAACAATAAGTTTTCAATAACCAATTCAATAATTCATTACTTTAATTAAATATAATGTTGCGATCAATTTTTCATCGCACCCTTAAGACATATCAATTACTAATAATGTTTAAACAAAAACTAATCTTCAATAACTAATTCAATAATTCATTACTTTAACTTAATATAATTTTGCGATGAATTATCGATTGTACCCTTTGAAAATATCAATCACAAATCATGTTTAAACCACAATAAGTTTTCAATAACCAATTTAATACTTCATTACTTTAACTTAATATAATATTGCGATCAATTGTCGGTCTCACCAGTTAGACATATCAATCACTGTAAATGTCTAAACAACAACTAGTTTTCAACAAGCAATTAAATAATTCATTACTTCAACTTACTATAATGTTGCGATCAATTGTCGATCGCACCCTTTAGACATATCAATCATTTTAAATGTTTAAACAACAACTAATCTTCAATAACCAATTAAATAATTTAGTACTTTAACTTAATATAATGTGGCGATCAATTGTTGATAGCACCCTTTAGACATATAAATCCCTGTAAATGTTTAAACAATAATTAGTTTTCAATAACCGATTCAATAATTAATTACTTTAACTTAATAAAATGTTGCTATCAATTGTCGATCGCACGCTTTAGACATATCAATCACTGTAAATGTTTAAACAACATTTATTTTTCAATAACAAATTCAATAATTCATTAATTTAACTTAAGATAATTTCGCGATCAATTGTCGATCGCTCCCTTTAGACATATCAATCACTTTAAATGTTTAAACAACAATTAGTTTTCCATAACCAATCCAATTATTCATTACTTTAACTTAATATAATGTTGCTATCAATTGTCGTTTGTACCCTTTAGACATATTAATCAATCATAATGTTTAAACAACAATTAGTTTTCAATAACCAATTCATTAATTCATTTCTTTAATTTAATATAATATTGCGATCAATTGTCGATCGAACCCTTTAGAAATATCAATCATTGTAAATGTCTAAACAATAATTAGTTTTCAATAACCAATACAATAATTCATTACTTTAACTTAATATAATGTTGCGATCAATTTTCAATCGCACCCTTTATACAAATCAATCACTGTAAATGTTTAAACAACAATTAGTTTTCAATAACCAATTCAATAACTTATTACCTTTAACTTAATATAATATTGCGATCAATTGTCGTTCGTACCCTTTAGACATTTCAATTACTGTAAATGTTTCAATAACAATTAGTTTTCAATAACCAATTCAATATTTCATTAATTTGACTTAATATAATATTTATATTAATTGTCGATCGCGACCTTTAGACATATCAATCACTATAAATGTCTAAACAATAATTAGTTTTCAATAACCAATTAAAAAATTCATTACTTTAACTTAATATGATGTTGCGATCAATTGTCGATCGCACTCTTTAGACATATCCATCACTGTAAATGTTTAAACAACAATTAGTTTTCAATAACCAATTAAATAATGCATTACTTTAACTTAATATTATGTTGCGATCAATTGTCGATCGCACCCTTTAGACATATCAATCACTGAAAATGATTAAACAACAGCTAATGTTCAATAACCAATTCAATAATTCATTACTTTAAATTAATATAATGTTGCGATCAATTTTTGATCGCCCTTTTGACATATCAATCCTTGTAAATGTTAAAACTACAATTAGTTTTCAATAACCAATTCAATTACTGTAAATATTTAAATAAAAATTAGTTTTCAACAACCAATTCAATAATTCATTACTTTAACTTAATATAATGTTGCGATCAATTGTCGATCGCACCCTTTAGACATATCAACCACTGTAAATGTTTAAACAACAATTAGTTTTCAATAACCAATTTAATAAATCATTACATTAACATAATAAAATGTTGCGATCAATTGTCGATCGCACCCTTTAGACATATTAATCACTATAAATGTTTAACCAACAATAAGAGTTCAATAACCAGTTCAAAAATTCATTACTTTAACTTAATATAATGTTGAGTTCAATTTTCGATCGCACCCTTTAGACATATCAATCACTATAAATGTTTAAACAATAATTAATTTTCAATAACCAATTCAATAATTAATTACTTTAACTTAATATAATATTGCGATCAGTTGTACATCGCATCCTTTAGACATATCAATCACTGAGAACGTTTAAACAACAATTATTTTTCAATAACCAATTAATTAATTCATTACTTTAATTTAATATAATGTTGCGATCAATTGTCGATCGCACCCTTTAAACATATCAATCACTATAAATGTTTAAACAAAAAATTATTTTTCAATAACCAATTCAATAAATCATTACTTTCACTAAATATAATGTTGCGATCAATTGTCGATCGCACCCTTTAGACATATCAATCACTGTAAATGTTTAAACAATAATTAGTTTTCAATAACCAATTCAATAACTAATTACTTTAACTTAATATAATATTGTGATCAGTTGTTAATCGCACCCTTTAGACATATCAATCACTAAGAATGTTTAAACAACAATTAGTTTTTCTATAACCAATTCAATAACTCATTACCTTTGACTTAATATAATGTTGCGATCAATTGTCGATCGCACCCTTTAGACATATCAATCACTGTAAATGTTTAAATAACAATTAGATTTTAATAATCTATTCTATTCATTACTTTAACTTAATATATTGTTGCGATAAATTGTCGATCGCACCCGTTAGACATATCAGGCACTAAAAATGTTTAAACAACAACTAATCTTCAATAACCAATTCAATAATTCATTACTTTATCTGAATATAATGTTGCGATTAATTGTCCATCGCAACCTTTAGACATATCAATCACCGATAAGGTTTGAACAAAAATTAGTTTTCAATAACAAATTAAATAATACATTACTTTAACTTAATATAATGTTCTTATCAATTATCGATCTTCCCCTTTGAAAATATCAATCACTGATAATATTTAAACAACAACAAGTTTTCAATAACCAATTCAATAATTCATTACTTTAACTTAATATAATGTTGCGATCAATTGTTCATTGCACCCTTAAGAAAGACCAATCACTATTAATGTTTAAACAAAAACTAATCTACAATAACCAATTCAATAATTCATTACTTTAACTTAATATAATGTTGCGATGAATTCTTGATCTTACACTTTGAAAATATCAATCACAAATCATGTTTAAACCACAATAAGTTTTCAATAACCAATTTAATACTTCATTACTTTAACTTAATATAATATTGCGATCAATTGTCGGTCGCACCCCTTAGACATATCCATCACTGTAAATGTCTAAACAACAACTAGATTTCAATAAGCAATTAAATAATTCATTACTTTAACTTACTATAATGTTGCGATCAATTGTCGATCGCACCCTTTAGACATATCAAATACTTTAAATGTTTAAACAACAACTAATCTTCAATAACCATTTAAATAATTCACTACTTTAACTTAATATAATGTGGCGATAAATTTTCGATCGCACCCGTTAGACATATCAATCATATATAGTGTTTAAACAACAATTGGTTTCAATAACCTATTAGTTAATTCATTACATTAACTAAATATAATGTTGAGATCAATTGTCGATCGCACAATTTAGTTATATCAATCACAGTAAATGTTTAAACAACAATTAGTTTTCAATAACTTATTAAATAATTAATTACTTTAACTTAATATGATGTTGCGATAAATTGTCAATCGCATCCTTTAGACATATCAATCACTGTAAATGTTTAAACAACAATAAGTATTCAATAACCAATTCAATAACTCATTACCTTTAACTTAATATAATGTTGCGATCAATTGTCGATCGCACCGATTAGACAAATCAATCACTGTAAATGTTTAAACAACAATTAGTTTTCAATAACCATTTAAATAATTCATTACTTTAACTTAATATAATGTTGCGATCAATTGTCGATCGCACTCTTTAGACTTATCAATCACTGTAAATGTTTAAACAACAATTAGTTTTCAATAACCAATTCAATAATTCATTACTTTAACTTAATATAATGTTGCGATCAATTGTCGATCGTTCTTTAGACAATCAATCACAGTAAATGCTTAAACAACAGTTAGTTTTGAAAAACCAATTCAATAATTCATTAATTTAACTTAATATAACGTTGCGATCCATTGTCGATCGCACCCATTAGACATATCAATCACTGTAAATGTTTAAACAACAATTTGTTTTAAATAACCAATTCAGTAATTCATTACTTTAACTTAATATAATGTAGAGATCAACTGTCAATCGCACCCTTTAGACATATCAATTGTTGTAAATGTGTAAACAACAGCTAATCTTTTATAACAAATTAAAAAATTCATTACTTAGACTTAATATAATATTGCGATCAGTTGTCGATCGCACCTCTTAGACATATCAATCACTGTAAATGTTTAAACAACAATTAGTTTTCAATAACCAATTCAGTAATTCATCACTTAAACTGAATATAATGTTGCGATCAATTGTCGATCCCACCCTTTAGACATATCGATCACTCTAACTGTTTAAACAATAGATAGTTTTCGATAACCAATTCAATAATTCATTACTTTAACTTAACAAAGTGTTGCGATCAATTGCCGATCGCACCCTTTAGACATATGAGTCACTGTAAATGTTTAAACAACAATTAGTTTTCAATAACCAATTCTATAATTCATTACATTAACTTAATATAATGTTGCGATCAATTGTCGATCGCACCCTTTTAACATATCAATCACTATTAATGTTTAAACAACAATTAGTTTTCAATAACCAAATCAGTAATTCATAACTTTAACTTAATATAATTTTGCGATCAATTGTCGATCCCATCCTTCAGACATATCAATTACTGTAAATGTTTAAACAACAATTAGTTTTCATTAACCAATTCAATAATTCATTACTTTAACTTAATATAATGTTGAGATCAATTGTCGGTCGCACCCTTTAGACATATCAGTCACTGTAAATGTTTAAACAACAATTAGTTTTCAATAACCAGTTCAATAATTCAGTCTATTAACTTATTATAATATTGAGATCAATTGTCGATCGCACCCTTTAGACATATCAATAACTTTAAATGTTTAAACAACAATTAGTTTTCAATAACCAATTCAATAAATCATTACTTTCACTTAATATAATGTTGCGATCAATTGTCGATCGCACCCTTTTGACATATCAATCACTATAAATGTTTAAACAACAATTAGTTTTCAATAACCAATTTAGTAGTTTATTACTTTAACTTAATTTAATTTTGCTATCAATTGTCAATCACACCCTTAGACATATCAATCAGTGTAAATGTTTAAATAACAATTAGTTTTCAATAATCAATTCAGTAACTCATTACTTTAACTTAATATTATGTTGCGATCAATTGTCGATCACACCCTTTAGACATATCAATCACTGTAAATCTGTAAACAACAGCTAATCTTTTAGAATAAATTAAATAATTCATTACTTTAACTTAATATAATGTTGCGATCTGTTGCCGATTGCACCCTTTAGACATATCAATCGTTGTAAATGTTTAAACAACAATTAGTTTTCAATAACCAATTCAGTAATTCATTACTTTAACTATATATAATGTTGCGATCAATTGTCGATCGCACCCTTTAGACATATCAATCACCGTAAATGTCTTAACAACAATTAGTTTTCTATAACCAATTCAATAATTCATTACTTTAACTTAACGTAATGTTGCGATCAATTGTCCATCGCACCCTTTAGACATATCAATCACTGTAAATGTGTAGACAACAACAAATCTTCAATAAACAATTAAATAATTCATTACTTTAACTTAATATAATGTTGCAATCAATTGTCGATCGCTTCCTTTTGACATATCAATCACTTTGAATTTTTAAAGAACAATAAGTTTTCAATAACCAATTCAATAATTCATTACTTTAACTTAATATAATATTGCGATCAATTGTCGATCGCACCCTTTAGACATATCAATCACTGTAAACGTGTAGACAACAACAAATCTTCAATAACCAATTAAATAATTCATTACTTTAACTTAGTATAATATTGTGATCAATTGTCGATAGCACCCTTGAAACATATCAACCACTGTAAATGTTTAAACAACAAATAGTTTTCAATAACCAATTCAATAAATCATTACTTTAACTTAATATTATGTAGAGATCTTTCATCGCACCTTTTAGACATATCAATCACTATAAATGTTTAAACAATATTAGTTTTCAATAACGAATTCAATAATTCATTACTTTAACTTAATATAATGTTGCGATCAATTGTCAATCGCATACTTTAGACATATCAATCACTATAAATGTTTAAACAACAATTAGTTTTCAATAACCAATTCAATAATTCATTTCTATAACTTAATAAATGTTGCGATCAATTGACTATCGCACCCTTTAGTCATATGAATCACTGTAAATGTTTATTCAACAATTAGTTTTCAATAACCAATTCAAAAATTGATTACTTTAACTTAATATAATGTTACGATCAATTGTCGATCGCACCCTTTAGACATATAAATCACTGTAAATATTTAAACATCAATAAGTTTTCAATAACCAATTCAATAATTCATTACTATAACTTAATATAATATTGCGATCAATTGTCGATCGCACCCTTTAGACATTTCATTCACTGTAAATGTGTAGACAACAACAAATCTTCAATAACCAAATAAATAATTCATTACTTTAACTTAATATAATATTGCGATCAATTGTCGATTGCACCCTTTAAACATATCAACCACTGTAAATGTTTAAACAACAAATAGTTTTCAATAACAAATTCAATAAATCATTACTTTAACTTAATATTATGTTGCGATCAATTGTCGATCACACCCTTTAGACCTACCATTCACTGTAAATGTTTAAACAACATTTAGTTTTCAATAACCAATTCAATAATTCATTACTTTAATTTAATATAATGTTGCAATCAATTGTCGATCGCACCCTTTAGACCTATCAATCATTGTAAATGTTTTAACAACAATTAGTTTTTAATATCCAATTCAATAATTCATTACTTTAACTTAATATAATGTTGCGATCTATTGTCGATTGCACCCTTTAGACATATATATCACTGTAAATGTTGAAACAACAATTCGTTTTCAATAACTAATTCAATATGTCATTACTTAAACTTAATATAATCTTGCGATTAATTGTCGATCGCACCCTTTAGACATATCAATCACTGTAAATGTTTAAACAACAATTAGTTTTCAATAACCAATTCTAAAATTCATTACTTTAACTTAATATAATGTTGAGATCAATTGTCGATCGCACCCTTTAGACATATCAATCACTGTAAATGAGTAAACAACAATTAGTTTTCAATAACCAATTCAATAATTCAATACTTTAACTTAATATAATATTGCGATCAATTGTCGATTGCACCATTTAGGCATATCAATCACTGTAAATGTTTAAAGAACAATTAGTTTTCAATAACCAATTCTATAATTCATTACTTTAACTTAATATAATGTTGCGATCAATTGTCGATTGCACCATTTAGAGATATCAATCACTGTAAATGTTTAAAAAATAATTAGTTTTTAATAACCAATTCAAAAATTCATTACTTTAACATAATATAATGTTGCGATCAGTTGTCGATTGCATTCTTTAGACATATCAATCACTTTAAATGCTTAAACAACAACTAATGTTAAATAACCAATTAAATAATTCATTACTTTAACTTAACGTAATGTTGCAATAAATTGTCGATCGCACCCTTTAGACATATCAATCACTTTAAACGTTTAAACAACAATTCGTTTTAATAACCAATTAAATAATTCATTACTCTAACTTAATATAATGATGCGATCAATTGTCGATCGCACCTTTTGGACAAATCAATCATAGTAAATGTTTAAACAACAAATAGTTTTCAATAACCAATTCAATAATTCATTCCTTTAACTTTATAAAATGTTACGATCAATTGTCAATCGCACCCTTTAGACCTATCAATCATTGTAAATGTTTAAACAACAATTAGTTTTCAATAACCAATTCCATAATTAATTACTTTAACTTAATTTAATGTTGCGATCAATTGTCGATCGCACTCTTTAGACATATATATCGCTATAAATGTTGAAACAACAATTCGTTTTCAATAACCAATTCAATAATTCATTACTTTAACTTAATAGAATGTTGCGATTAATTGTCGATCTCACCCTTTAGACATATCAATCACTGTAAATGTTTAAACAATAATTAGTTTTCAATAACAATCTATAATTCAATACTTTAACTTAATATAATGTTGCGATCAATTGTCGATAGCACCATTTAGACATATCAATCACTGTAAATGTTTAAACAACAATTAGTTTTCAATAAACAATTCTATAATTCATTATTTTAACATAATATAATGTTGCGAACAACTGTCGATCGCACCCTTTAGACTTATCAATCACTGTAAATGTTTAAACAACAATAAGTTTTCAATAACTAATTCAATAAATCATTACTTTAACTTAATATAATATTGCAATTAATTGTCGATCGCACCCTTTAGACATATCAATCACTTTACATATGTAGACAACAAATCTTCAATAACCAATTAAATAATTCATTACTTTAACTTAATATAATGTTGCGATCAATTGTCGATCGCACCCTCTGAAAATATCAATCACTAATAATGTTTAAAAAACAGGTAATCTTTAATAATTAATTCAATAATTCATTACTTTCACATAATATTATGTTGCGATCAGTTGTCGATTGCATTCTTTAGACATATCAATCACTTTAAATGCTTAAACAACAACTAATGTTAAATAACCAATTAAATAATTCATTACTTTAACTTAACGTAATGTTGCAATAAATTGTCGATCGCACCCTTTAGACATATCAATCACTGTAAATGTTTAAACAACAATTCGTTTTTAATAACCAATTAAATAATTCATTACTCTAACTTAGTATAATGATGCGATCAATTGTCGATCCCACCCTTTGGACAAATCAATCACAGTAAATGTTTAAACAACAAATAGTTTTCAATAACCAATTCAATAATTCATTACTTTAACTAAATATAATGTTACGATCAATTGTCAATCGCGCCCTTTAGACCTATCAATCATTGTAAATGTTTAAACAACAATTAGTTTTCAATAACCAATTCCATAATTCATTACTTTAACTTAATATAATGTTGCGATCAATTGTCGATCGCACTCTTTAGACATATATATCGCTATAAATGTTGAAACAACAATTCGTTTTCAATAACCAATTCAATAATTCATTACTTTAACTTAATTGAATGTTGCGATTAATTGTCGATCTCACCCTTTAGACATATCAATCACTAAAAATATTTAAACAACAATTAGTTTTCAATAACCAATTCAAAAATTCATTACTTTAACTTAATATAATATTGCAATTAATTGTTGATCGCACCCTTTAGACATATCAATCATTTTACATGTGTAGACAACAACAAATCTTTAATAACCAATAAAATATTTCATTACTTTAACTTAATATAATGTTGCGATCGTTGATCGCACCCTCTAGAAATATCAATCACTAATAATGTTTAAACAACAGGTAATCTTTAATAATTAATTCAATAATTTATTACTTTAACATAATATTATGTTGCGATCAGTTGTCGATTGCATTCTTTAGACATATCAATCACTTTAAATGCTTAAACAACAACTAATGTTCAATAACCAATTAAATAATTCATTACTTTAACTTAACGTAATATTGCAATCAATTGTCGATGGCACCCTTTAGACATATCAATCACTGTAAATGTTTAAACAATAATTAGTTTTCAATAACAAATTCTATAATTCAATACTTTCACTTAATATAATGTTGCGATCAATTGTCGATAGCACCATTTCGACATATCAATCACTGTAAATGTTTAAACAACAATTAGTTTTCAATAACCAATTCTATAATTCATTACTTTAACTTAATTTAATGTTGCGATCAATTGTCGATTGCACCATTTAGATATATCAATCACTGTAAATGTTTAAACAACAATTAGTTTTCAATAACCAATTCAAAAATTCATTACTTTAACATAATATAATGTTGCGATCAATTGTCGATCGCATCCTTTAGACTTATCAATCACTGTAAATGATTAAAAAACAAATAGTTTTCAATTTTTCAATAACTAATTCAATAAATCATTACTTTAACTTAATATAATATTGCAATTAATTGTCTATCGCACCCATTAGACATATCAATCACTGTACATGTGTAGACAACAACAAATCTTCAATAACCAATTAAATAATTCATTACTTTAACTTAATATAATGTTGCGATCAATTGTCGATCGCACCCTCTAGAAATATCAATCACTAATAATGTTTTAACAACATATAATCTTTAATAATTAATTCAATAATTCATTACTTTAACATAATATTATGTTACGATAAGTTGTCGATTGCATTCTTCAGACATATCAATCACTTTAAATGCTTAAACAACAACTAATGTTCAATAACCAATTAAATAATTCATTTCTTTAACTTAACTTTATGTTGCAATCAATTGTCGATCGCACCCTTTAGACATATCAATCACTGTAAATGTTTAAACAACAATTAGTTTTCAATAACCAATTAAATAATTCATTACTTTAACTTAATATAATGATGTGATCAATTGTTGATCGCACCCTTTGGACAAATCAATCACTGTAAATGTTTAAACAACAATTAGTTTTCAATAACCAATTCAATAATTCATTACTTTAACTTAATATAATATTGCAATCAATTGTTGATCGCACCCTTTAGACATATCAATTACTCTAAATGTCTAAACAACAATTAGTTTTCAATAACCAATTCAATAATTCATTACTTTAACTAATATAATGTTGCGTTCAATTGTCGATTGCACCCTTTAAAAATATCAATCACTGATAATGTTTAAACAACAAATAGTTTTCAATAACCAAATAAATAATTCATTACTTTAACTTTATATAATGTTGCGATCAATTGTTGATCACACCTTCTAGACATATCAATCACTGATAATGTTTAAACAACAATTAGTTTTCAATAACCAATTAAATAATTCATTACTTTAAATTAATATAATGTTCCAATCCATTGTCGATCGCAACCTTTAGACATATCAATCACTTATAATATTTAAACAACAATTAGTTTTCAATAACAAATTCAATAACCAATTAGTTTTCAATAACCAATTAAATAATTCATTACTTTAAATTAATATAATGTTGCGATCAATTGTTGATCGCACCCTTTAGACATATCAATCACTCTAAATGTCTAAACAACAATTAGTTTTCAATAACCAATTCAATAATTCATTACTTTAACTAATATAATGTTGCGTTCAATTGTCGATTGCACCCTTTGAAAATCTCAATCACAAATAATGTTTAAACAACAAATAGTTTTCAATAACCAAATAAATAATTCATTACTTTAACTTTATATAATGTTGCGATCAATTGTTGATCACACCTTCTAGACATATCAATCACTGATAATGTTTAAACAACAATTAGTTTTCAATAACCAATTCAATAACCAATTGGTTTTCAATAACCAATTAAATAATTCATTACTTTAAATTAATATAATGTTGCGATCCATTGTCGATCGCAACCTTTAGACATATCAATCACTTATAATATTTAAACAACAATTAGTTTTCAATAACCAATTCAATAATTCATTACTTTAACTTAACATAATATTGCGATCAGTTGTCGATCGCACCCTTTATACATATCAATCACAGTAAAAGTTCAAACAACAATTAGTTTTCAATAACCATTTCAATAATTCATTACTTTAACTTAATATAACGTTGCGATCAATTGTCGATCGTACCCTTTAGACATATCAACCACGGTAAATGTTTTAACAACAATTAGTTTTAAATAACCAATTCTATAATTGATTACTTTAACTTAATATAATGTTGCGAACAATTGTCGATTGCTCTATCTTGACATATCAATCACAGTAAATGTTTAAACAACAATTAGTTTTCAGTAACCAATTCAAAAATTGATTACTTTAACTTAATATAATGTGGTGATAAATTATCGATCGCACCCTTTATACATATAAAAAACTTTAAATGTTTAAACAACAATAAGTTTTTATTAACCAATTCAATAATTCATTACTATAACTTAATATAATATTGCGATCAATTGTCGATCACACCCTTTAGACATATCAATCACTGTAAATGAGTAGACAACAACAAATCTTCAATAACAAATTAAATTATTCATTACTTTAACTTAATATAATATTGCGATCAATTGTCGATCTCACCCTTTAAACATATCAACCACTGTAAATGTTTAAACAACAAATAGTTTTCAAGAACCAATTCAATAAATCATTACTTTAACTTAATATTATGTTGCGATCAATTGTCGATCTCACCCTTTAGACCTATCAATTACTGTAAATGTTAAAACAATAACTAGTTTTCAATAACCAATTCAATAATTCGTTACTTTAACTTAATATAATGTTGCGATCAATTGTCGATCGCACCCTTTAGACATATCAATCACTGTAAATGTTTAAACAAAAACTAATCTTCAATAACCAATTGAATAATTCATTACTTTAACTTAATATAATATTGCGATCAATTGTCGATCGCACCCTTCAAACATATCAATCACTGTAAATGTGTAAACAACAATTAGTTTTCCATAACAAATTCTATAATTCATTACCTTAACTTAATATAATGTTGCTATCAATTATCGATCGCACCCTTTAGACATATCAATCACTATAAATGTTTAAACAATAATTAGTTTTCAATAACCAATTCTATAATTGAATACTTTAACTTAATATAATGTTGCGAACAATTGTCGATTGCTCCATCTTGACATATCAATCACAGTAAATGTTTAAACAACAATTAGTTTTTAGCAACCAATTCAAAAATTGATTACTTTAACTTTATATAATGTTGTGATCAATTATCGATTGCACCCTTTATACATATAAAAAACTTTTAATGTTTAAACAACAATAAGTTTTTAGTAACCAATTCAATAATTCATTACTATAACTTAATATAATATTGCGATCAATTGTCGATCGCACCCTTTAGACATATAAATCACTGTAAATGAGTAGACAACAACAAATCTTCAATAACAAATTAAATTATTCATTACTTTAACTTAATATAATATTGCGATCAATTGTCGATCTCACCCTTTAAACATATCAACCACTGTAAATGTTTAAACAACAAATAGTTTTCAAGAACCAATTCAATAAATCATTACTTTAACTTAATATTATGTTGCGATCAATTGTCGATCTCACCCTTTAGACCTAACAATTACTGTAAATGTTAAAACAACAACTAGTTTTCAATAACCAATAATTCGTTACTTTAAATTAATATAATGTTGCGATCAATTGTCGATCGCACCCTTTAGACATATCAATCACTGTAAATGTTTAAACAAAAACTAATCTTCAATAACCAATTGAATAATTCATTACATTAACTTAATATAATGTTGCGATAAATTGTCGATCTCACCATTTAGACATATCAATCACTGATTATGTTTAAACAACAATTAGTTTTCAATAAACAATTCAATATTTCATTACTTAAACTTAATATTATGTTGCGATCAATTGTCGATCGCACCCTTTAGACATATCAATCACTGTAAATGTTTAAACAACAATAATTTTTCAATAACCAATTCAATAATTCATTACTTTTACTTAATATAATGTTGCGATCAATTGTCGATTGCATCGTTTAGACCTATCAATCACTGTAAATGTTTAAACAACAACTAGTTTTCAATAACCAATTCAATAATTCGTTACTTTAACTTAATCTAATGTTGCGATCAATTGTCGATTGCATCGTTTAGACCTATCAATCACTGTAAATGTTTAAACAACAATTAGTTTTCAACAACCAATTCTATAATTCAATACTTTAACTTAGTATAATGTTGCGATCAATTGTCGATTGGACCATTTAGACATATCAATCACTGTAAATGTTTAAACAACAATTAGTTTTCAATAACCAATTTAAAATTCATTACATTAACATAATATAATATTGTGATCAATTGTCGATCGCACCCTTTAGACATATCAATCACTGTAAATGTTTAAACAACAATAAGTTTTCAATAACCAATTCAATAATTCATTACTTTAACTTAATATAATGTTGCGATTAATTGTCGATAGCACCCTTTAGACATATCAATCACTGATTAAGTTTAAACAATAATTAGTTTTCAATAAACAATTCAATATTTCATTACTTTAACTTAATATAATATTGCGATCAATTGTCGATTGCACCCTTTAGACATATCAATCACTGTAAATGTTTAAACAACAATTAGTTTTCAATAACCAATTCAATAATTCATTACTTTAAATTAATATAATGTTGCGATCAATTGTCGATCGCACCCTTTAGACATATCAATCACTGTAAATGTTTAAACAAAAATAAGTTTTCAATAACCAATTCAATAATTCAGTACTTTAACTGAATATAATGTTGTGATAAATTGTTGATCGCACTCTTTAGACATATCAATCACTGATAATGTTTAAACAACAATTAGTTTTCAATAACCAATTAAGTAGTTCATTACTTTAACTTTATATAATGTTGCGATCAATTGTCGATCGCACCCTTTAGACATATTAATCACTATAAATGATTAAACAACAATTAGTTTTCAGTAATCAATTCAATAATTTATTTTTTTAACTTATTATAATGTTGCGATCAATTTTCGGTCGCATCCTTTAGACATATCAATAACTGTAAATGTGTAAACAACAATTAGTTTTCAATATCAAATTCAACAATTCATTACTTTAACTTAATATAATGTTGCGATCATTTGTCGATCTCACCTTTTTAACATATCAATCACTGTAAATGTTAAAACAACAATTAGTTTTCAATAACCAATTCCATTATTCATTACTTTAACTTAATATAATGTTGCGATCAATTGTCGATCGCACCCTTTAGACATATCAATCACTGTAAATGTTTAAACAAATCTACACCAATAAATCAATATTATAACCAAAAACTAGTTTTCAATAACCAATTAAATAATTCATTACTTTAACTTAATATAATATTGCGATCAGTTGTCGATCGCATCCTTTAGACATATTAACCACTGTAAATGTTCAAACAAGAATTAGTTTTCAATAACCAATTCAATAATTCATTACTTAAACTTAAATATAATGTTGCGATCAATTATCGATCGCACCCTTTAGACATATCAATCACTGTAAATGTTTAAACAACAACTAATCTTCAATAACCAATTCAGCAAATCATTACTTTTACATAATATCATGTTGCTATCATTTGTCGATCGCACCCTTTAGACATATCAATTACTTTAAATGTTGAGACAACATTTAGTTTTCAATAACAAATTCAATAATTCATTACTTTAAATTAATATAATGTTGCGATCATTTGTCGATCGCACCCTTTTGACATATCAATCACTTTAAATATTTAAACAACAATTAGTTTTCAATAAACAATTAAATAATTCATTACTTTAACTTAATATAATATTACGATCAATTGTCAATCGCACCCTTTAAACATATCAATCACTGTAACTATTTAAACAACAATTAGTTTTCAATAACCAATTTATTAATTCATTACTTTAACTTAATATAATGTTGCAATCAATTGTCGATCGCACCCTTTAGACATATCAACAATTCTAAATGATTAAACAACAACTAATCTTCAATAACCAATTCTATAATTCATTACTTTAACTTAATATAATGTTTTGATCAATTGTCGATCGCAACCTTTAGACATATCAATCACTTCAATTGTTTAAACAACAACTAATCTTCAACAATAACTCATTACTATAACTTAACGTAATGTTGCAATCAACTGTCGATCGCATCCGTTTGACATATCAATCACTGTAAATGTGTAACCAACAACTTATCTTCAATAACCAATTAAATAATTCATTACATTAACTAAATACAACGTTGCGATTAAATCTCGATCGCACCCTTTAGACAAATCAATCACTGTATATGTTTAAACAACAACTAATCTTCAATAACCAATTCAATAATTCATTACTTTAATTTAATATAATATTGCGATCATTTGTCAATAGCACCCTTTAGACATATCAATCACTTTAAATGTTTAAACAATTTTTAATTTTTAATAACCAATTCAATAATTCATTATTCTAAATTAATATAATGTTGCGATCAATTGTCGATCGCACCCTTTAGACATATCAATCACATTAAATGTTTATACAACAGCTAATCTTAATAACATATTAAATAATTCATTACTTTAACTTAACATAATGTTGCGATCAATTATCGATCGCACCCTTTAAACATATCAATAGCTGTGATTGTGTAAACAACAACTAATCTTCAATAACCAATTAAATAATTCATTACTTTAACTTCATATAATGTTGCGATCAATTGTCGGTCTCACCCTTTAGACATATCAATCACTTTAAATATTTAAACAACATCTAATCTTCAATAACCAATTTGATATTTCATTAATTTAACTTAATATAATGTTGTGATCCATTGTCGATCGCACCCTTTAGACATATCAATCACTGTAAATGTTTAAACAACAACTAGTTTTGAACAACTAATTCAATAGTTCATTACTTCAACTTACTATAAAGTTGCGATCAATTGTCGATTGCACCCTTTAGACATATCAATCACTTTAAATGTCTAAACAACAACTAATCTTCAATAACCAATTAAATAATTCATTACTTTAACTTTATATTATGTTGCAATCAGTTGTGGATCGCCCCCTTTTAGACAAATCAATCATTGTAAACGTGTAAACATCAACAAATATTCAATAACAAATTAAATAATTAATTACTTTAACTTAATATAATGTTGCGATCAATTTTCGATCGCACCCTTTAGACAAATCAATCACTGATAATGTTTAAACTAAAATTAGTTTTAAATAACCAATTAAATAATTCATTACTTTAACTTAATATAATGTTGCGAACAATTATCGATTGTACCATTTCAAAATATCAATCACTTATAATGTTTAAACAACAATAAGTTTTCAATAACCAATTCAATAACTCATTACTTTAACTTAATATAATGTTGCGATCAATTGTCGATCGCACCCTTTAGACATATCAATCACTGTAAATGTTTAAACAAAAACTAATCTTCAATCACCAATTCAATAATTCATTACTTTAACTTAATATAATGTTACGATCAATTGTCGATCGCACCCTTTTGACATATCAATCACTGTAAAAGTTAAACAACAATTAGTTTTCAATAACCAATTCAATAATTCAGTTATTTAACTTAATATAATATTGCGATCAATTGTCGATCGCACCCTTTAGACATATTAATCGGTATAAATATTTTAAACAATAAATAGTTTTCAATAACCAATTCAATAATTCATTATTTTAACTTATTATAATGTTGCGATCAATTTTCGGTCGCACCCTTTACGCATATCAATAACTTTAAATGTGTAAACAACAATTAGTTTTCAATAACCAATTCAACAATTCATTACTTTAACTTAATTTAATGTTGCGATCAATTGTCGATCACACTTTTTTGATATATCAATCACTATAAATGTTTAAACAACAATTAGTTTTCAATCACCAATTCAATAATTCATTACTTTAACTTAATATAATGTTGTCATCAATTGTCGTTCGCAACCTTTAGACATATTAATTCATTACTTTAACTTAATATAATGATGCGATCAATTGTCGGTCGCACCCTTTAGACAAATCAATCACTGTAAATTTTTAAATAACAATTAGTTTTTAATAAACAATTTAATTATTTATTACTTTAACTTAATATAATATTGCGATTAGTTGTAGATCACATCCTTTAGACATATTAACCACTATAAATGTTTAAACAAAATTTGGTTTTTAATAAACAATTCAATAATTCATTACTTTAACTTAATATAATATTGCGATCAGTTGTCGATCGCATCCTTTAGACATATTAACCACTGTAAATGTTCAAACAAGAATTAGTTTTCAATAACCAATTCAATAATTCATTACTTAAACTTAAATATAATGTTGCGATCAATTATCGATCGCACCCTTTAGACATATCAATCACTGTAAATGTTTAAACAACAACTAATCTTCAATAACCAATTCAGCAAATCATTACTTTTACATAATATCATGTTGCTATCATTTGTCGATCGCACCCTTTAGACATATCAATTACTTTAAATGTTGAAACAACATTTAGTTTTCAATAACAAATTCAATAATTCATTACTTTAGATTAATATAATGTTGCGATCATTTGTCGATCGCACCATTTTGACATATCAATCACTTTAAATATTTAAACAACAATTAGTTTTCAATAAACAATTAAATAATTCATTACTTTAACTTAATATAATATTACGATCAATTGTCAATCGCACCCTTTAAACATATAAATCACTATAACTATTTAAACAACAATTAGTTTTCAATAACCAATTCAATAATTCATTTTTTTTACTTATTATAATGTTACGATCAATTTTCGGTCGCATCCTTTAGACATATTAATAACTGTAAATGTGTAAACAACAATTACTTTTCAATAACAAATTCAACAATTCATTACTTTAACTTAATATAATGTTGCGATCATTTGTCGATCTCACCTTTTTAACATATCAATCACTGTAAATGTTAAAACAACAATTAGTTTTCAATAACCAACTCAATAATTCATTACTTTAACTAAATATAATGTTGCAATCAATTGTCGATCGCACCGTTTAGACATATCAATCACAGTAAATGTCTAAACAATAATTAGTTTTCAATAACCAATTCAATAATTCATTACTTTAACTTAATATGATGTTGCGATCAATTGTTAATCGCACCATTTAGACATATCCATCACTGTAAATGTTTAAACAACAAATAATCTTCAATACCAATTCAATAATGCATTACTTTAACTTAACGTAATGTTGCGATCAATTTTCGATCGCACCCTTTAGACATATCAGTCACTGTAAATGTGTAGACAACAACAAATCACAAATAACCAATTAGATAATTCATTACTTTAACTTAATATAATGTTGTGATGAATTATCGATCGCACCCATTAGACATATCAATCACTGTAATTGTTAAAACAAATATTAGTTTTCAATAACCAATTCAATAATTTATTACTTTTACTTAATATATTGTTGCGATCAATTGTCGATCGCACTCTTTAGACATATCAGTCACTGTAAATATCTAAACAATAATTAGTTTTCAATAACGAATTCAATAATTCATTACTTTAACTTAATATAATGTTGCGATCAATTGTCGATCACACCCTTTAGACATATCAATCACTGTAAATGTTTAAACAACAATTAGTTTTCAATAACCAATTCAATAATTCATTACGTTAACTTAATATAATGTTGCGATCAATTGTCGATCGCACCCTTTAGACATATCAATAAATGCAAATGTTTAAACAACAATTAGTTTTAAATAACAAATTCAATAATTTATTACTTTAACTTAATATAATGTTGCGATCAATTGTCGATCGCACCCATTAGACATATCAATCACTGTAAGTGTTTAAACAACAATTAGTTTTCAATAACCAATTCAATAATTCATTACGTTAACTTAATATAATGTTGCGATCAATTGTCGATCGCACCCTTTAGACATATCAATCAATGCAAATGTTTAAACAACAATTAGTTTTAAATAACAAATTCAATAATTTATTACTTTAACTTAATATAATGTTGCGATCAATTGTCGATCGCACCCATTTGACATATCAATCACTGTAAGTGTTTAAACAACAATTAGTTTTCAATAACCAATTCAATAATTCATTACTTTATTTTAATATGATGTTGCGATCAATTGTTAATTGCACCATTTAGACATATCCATCACTGTAAATGTTTAAACAACAAATAATCTTCAATAACCAATTCAATAATGCATTACTCTAACTTAACGTAATGTTGCGATCAATTTTCGATCGCACCCTTTAGACATATCAGTCACTGTAAATGTGCAGACAAGTACAAATCATCAATAACCAATTAGATAATTGATTACTTTAACTTAATATAATATTGCGATCAATTGTCGATCGCACCCTTTAGACATATCAATCACTGATAATGTTTAAACAACAATTAGTTTTCAATAACCAATAAAATAATTCATTACTTTAACTTAATATAATGTTACGATAAATTGTCGAACGCACCCTTTAGACATATCAATCACTGATAATGTTTAAACAACAATTAGTTTTCAATAACCAATTAAATAATTCATTACTTTAAATAAATATAATGTTACGATCAATTTTCGCTTGCACCCTTTAAACATATCAATCACTGTAAATGTTTAAACAACAATTAGTTTTCAATAACCAATTCAATAATTCATTACTTTAACTTAATCTAATGTTGCGATCAATTGTCGATCGCACCCTTTTATCATATCAATCACTGTAAATGTTTAAACAACAATTAGTTTTCAATAACCAATTCAATAATTTATTACTTTAACTTAAAATAATGTTGGATCAATTGTTTATCGCACCCTTTAGTCATATCAATCATTGTCAATGTTTAAACAACAATTAGTTTTCAACACTCAATTAAATAATTCATTATTTAACTTAATATAATGTTGGGATCAATTGTCAATCGCACCCTTTAGAAATATTAATCGCTGTAAATGTGTAGACTACAACAAATCTTCAATAACCAATTAAATAATTCATTACTTTAAATTAATATAATGTTGCGATCAATTTTCGCTCGCACCCTTTAAACATATCAATCACTGTAAATGTTTAAACAACAATTAGTTTTCAGTAACCAATTCAATAATTCATTACTTTAACTTAATCTAATGTTTCGATCAATTGTCGATCGCACCCTTTGTCATATCAATCACTGTAAATATTTAAACAATAATTAGTTTTCAATAACCAATACAATGATTCACTACTTTAACTTAATATAATATTGCGATCAATTGTCTATCGCACCCTGTTAGACAAATCAATCACAGTAAATGTGTAAAAAACAATTAGTTTTCAATAACAAATTAAATAGTTCATTACTTTAACTTAATATAATATTGCGATCAATTGTCGATCGCACCCTTTAGACATATCAATCACTGTAAATGTTTAAACAATAATTAGTTTTCAATAACCAGTTCAATAATTCATTACTTTAACTTAATATAATGTTACGATTAATTGTCGATCGCACCCTTTAGACATATCAATCACTGATAATGTTTAAACAACAATTAGTTTTCAATAACCAATAAAATAATTCATTACTTTAACTTAATATAATGTTACGATAAATTGTCGAACGCACCCTTTAGGCATATCAATCACTGATAATGTTTAAACAACAATTAGTTATCAATAACAAATTTAATAATTTATTACTTTAACTTAAAATAATGTTGGATCAATTGTTTATCGCACCCTTTAGTCATATCAATAATTGTCAATGTTTAAACAACAATTAGTTTTCAACACTCAATTCAATAATTCATTACTTTAACTTAATATAATATTGGGATCAATTGTCGATCGCACCCTTTAGACATATTAATCACTGTAAATATGTAGACAACAACAAATCTTCAATAACCAATTAAATAATTCATTACGTTAAATTAATATAATGTTGCGATCAATTTTCGCTCGCACTCTTTAAACATATCAATCACTGTAAATATGTAGACAACAACAAATCTTCAATAACCAATTAAATAATTCATTACGTTAAATTAATATAATGTTGCGATCAATTTTCGCTCGCACTCTTTAAACATATCAATCACTGTAAATGTTTAACCAACAATAAGTTATCAATAACCAATTCAATAATTCATTACTTTAACTTAATATAATGTTTCGATCAATTGTCAATCGCACCCTTTAGACATATCAATCACTGATAATGTTTAAACAACAATTAGTTCTCAATAACAAATTCAATAATTCATACTTTAACTTAATATAATGTTGGGATCAATTGACGATCGCACCCTTTAGACATATTAATGAATGTAAATGTGTAGACAACAACAAATCTTCAATAACCAATTAAATAATTCATTACTTTAAATTAATATAATCTTGCAATCAATTTTAACTCGCACTCTTTAAACATATCAATCACAGTAAATGTTTAAACAACAATTAGTTTTCAATAATCAATTCAATAATTCATTACTTTAACTTAATCTAATGTTGCGATCAATCGTCGATCGAACCATTTTGTCATATCAATCACTGTAAATGTTTAAACAACAATTAGTTTTCAATAACCAATTCAATAATTCAATACTTTAACTTAATATAATATTGCGATCAATTGTCGATCGCACCCTTTTGATATACTAATCACTGTAAACGTTTAAACAACAATTAGTTTTCAATAACCAATTCAATAATTCATTACTTTAACTTAATATAATGTTGCGATCAATTGTAGATCGCATCCTTTAGACATATCAATCACTGTAAATGTTTAAACAATAATTAGATTTTAATAACCAATTCAATAATTCTTTATTTTAACTTAATAAAATGTTGTGATCAATTGTCGATCGTACCCTTTAGACATATCAATCACTGCTAATGATTAAACAAAAATTAGTTTTCAATAGAAATTCAATAATTCATTACTTTATCTTAATATAATGTTGTGATCAATTGTCGATTGCACCTTTTATACATATCAATTACTGTAAATGTTTGAATAACAATTAGTTTTCAATAACCAATTTAATAATTCATTACTTTGACTTAATATAATGTTGCGATCCATTGTCGATCGCACCAGACATATCAATCATTGCTCATGTTTAAACAAAAATTAGTTTTCAATAACCAATTAAATAATTCATTACATTAACTTAATATAATATTACGATCAATTGTCGACCGCACCCTTTTGATATACTAATCACTGTAAACGTTTAAACAACAATTAGTTTTCAATAAACAATTCAATAATTCATTACTTTAACTTAATATAATGTTGCGATCAATTGTCGATCTTACTCTTTAGACATATCAATCACTGTAAATGTTTAAACAACAATTAGTTTTCAATAACCAATTCAATAATTCATTACTTTAACTTAATATAATGTTGCGATTAATTGTAGATCGCACCGTTTAGACATATCAATCACTAATAATGTTTAAACAACAATTAGTTTTCAATAACAAATTCTATAATTCATTACTTTAATTAATATAATGTTGCGATCAATTGTCGATCGCACCCTTTAGACATATTAATCAATGATAATGTTTAAACAACAATTAGTTTTCAATAACCAAATAAATAATTCATTACTTTAACTTTATATAATGTTGCGATCAATAGCCGATCGCACCTTTTAGGCTTATCAATCACTGATAATGTTTAAACAACAATAAGTTTTCAATAACCAATAATTCATTACTTTAACTTTATATAATGTTGCGATCAATTGTCGATCACACCCTTTAGACATATCAATCACTTATAATGTTTAAACAACAATTTGTTTTGAATAACCAATTCAATAATTCATTATTTTAACTGAATATAATGTTGCGATCAATTCCTGATCACACCCTTTTGAAATGTCAATCACTGTAAATGTTTAAACAACAATTAGTTTTCACTAACCAATTCAATAATTCATTACTTTAACTTAATATATTTTTGTGACCAATTGTCGATCGCACCCTTTACATATCAATCACTGATAATGTTTCAACAACAATTAGTTTTCAATAACCAATTAAATAATTCATTACTTTAATTAAAATTATGTTGCGATCAATTGTCGATTTAACACTTTTGACATATCAATCACTATAAATGTTTAAACAACAATTAGATTTCAATAACCAATTCAATAATTTATTACTTTAACTTAATATAATGTTGCGATCAATTGTCGATTGCACCTTTTATACATATCAATTACTGTAAATGTTTGAATAACATTTAGTTTTCAATAACCAATTTAATAATTCATTACTTTGACTTAATATAATGTTGCGATCCATTGTCGATCGCACCCTTTAGACATATCAATCATTGCTCATGTTTAAACAAAAATTAGTTTTCAATAACCAATTAAATAATTCATTACTTTAACTTAATATAATATTGCGATCAATTGTCGATCGCACCCTTTTGATATACTAATCACTGTAAACGTTTAAACAATAATTAGTTTTCAATAACCAATTCAATAATTCATTACCTTAACTTAATATATATTGTTGCGATCAATTCTAGATCGCATCCTTTAAACATATCAATCACTGTAAATGTTGTAACAATAATTAGTTTTTAATAACCAATTCAATAATACTTTATTTTAACTTAATAAAATGTTGTGATCAATTGTCGATCGCACCCTATAGACATATCTATCACTGCTAATGTTTAAACAACAATTAGTTTTCAATAGAAATTCAATAATTCACTACTTTAACTTAAAATAATGTTGCGATCAATTGTCGATTGCACCTTTTATACATATTAATTACTGTAAATGTTTAAATAACAATTAGTTTTCAATAACCAATTCAATAATTCATTACTTTGACTTAATATAATGTTGCGATCAATTGTTGATTGCACCCTTTAGGCATATCAATCACTGATAATGTTTAAACAACAATTATTTTTCAATAACCAATTCAATAATTCATTACTTTAACTTAAATAATGCTGCAATCAATTGTCGATCGCACCCTTTTGACATATCAATCACTGTAAATGTTTAAACAACAATTAGTTTTCACTAAGCAATTCAATAATTTATTACTTTAACTTAATATAATGTTGCGATCAATTGTCGATCGCACCCTTTAAACATATCAATCAGTGATATTGTTTCAACAACAATTAGTTTTCAATAACCTATTCAATAATTCATTCCTTTAACTTATTATAATGTTGCGATCAATTGTCGATCGCACTATTTAGACATATCAATCACTGTAAATGTTTAAACAACAATTCGTTTTCAATATCTACTTCAATAATAAATTACTTTAACTTAATATAATGTTGCAATCAATTATCGATCGCACCCTTTAGCCATATCAATCACTGTAAATGTTTAAACAACAATTAGTTTTCAATATGCAATTCAATAATTCATTACTTTAACATAATATAAAGTTGCAATCAATTGTTGATCGCATCCTTTAGACATATCAATCACTGTAAATGTTTAAACAACAATTAGTTTTCAATAACCAATTCAATAATTCATTATTTTAACTCAATATAATGCTGCGATCAATTGTCGATCGCACCATTTAGACATATCAATCACGAATAATGTTTAAACAACAATTAGTTTTCAATAACCAATTCAATAATTCATTACTTTAATTAATATAATGTTGCGATCAATTGTCGATCGCACCCTTTAGACATATCAATCAATGATAATGTTTAAACAACAATTAGTTTTCAATAACCAAATAAATAATTCATTACTTTAACTTTAAATAATGTTGCGATCAATTGTCGATCTCACCCTATAGGCATATCAATCACTGATAATGTTTAAACAACAATTATTTTTCAATAACCAATTAAATAATTCCTTAAATTAACAATATAATGTTGCAATCAATTGTCGATCGCACCCTTTAGACATATCAATCAATGATAATGTTTAAACAACAATAAGTTTTCAATAACAAATTAAATAATTCATTACTTTAACTTTATATAATGTTGCATTCAGTTGTCGATCACACCCTTTAGACATATCAATCACTGATAATGTTTAGATAACAAATTGTTTTGAATAACCAATTCAATAATTCATTATTTTAAGTGAATATAATGTTGGGATCAATTCTTGATGACACCATTTTGACATAACAATCACTTTAAATGTTTAAACAAGAATTAGTTTTCACTAACCAATTCAATAATTCATTACTTTAACTTAATATAATGTTGTGATCAATTGTCTATCATACCCTTTACATATCAATCATTGATAATGTTTCAACAACAATTTGTTTTTAATAACCAATTAAATAATTCATTACTTTAACTTAATATAATGTTGCGATCAATTGTTGATCACACCCTTTAGACATATCAATCACTGATAATGTTTAAACAACAATTATTTTTCAATAACCAATTCAATAATTCATTACTTTAACTTAAATAATGCTGCAATCAATTTTCGATCGCACCCTTTTGACATATCAATCACTGTAAATGTTTAAACAACAATTAGTTTTCACTAAGCAATTCAATAATTTATTACTTTAACTTAATATAATGTTGCGATCAATTGTCGATCGCACCCTTTAAACATATCAATCAGTGATATTGTTTCAACAATAATTAGTTTTCAATAACCTATTCAATAATTCATTCATTTAACTTATTATAATGTTGCGATCAATTGTCGATCGCACTATTTGGACATATCAATCACTATAAATGTTTAAACAACAATTAGTTTTCAATATCCACTTCAATAATAAATTACTTTACCTTAATATAATGTTGCGATCAATTGTCGATCGCACCCTTTAGCCATATCAATCACTGTAAATGTTTAAACAACAATTAGTTTTCAATATGCAATTCAATAATTCATTCCTTTAACATAATATAAAGTTGCAATCAGTTGTTGATCGCATCCTTTAGACATATCAATCACTGTAAATGTTTAAACAACAATTAGTTTTCAATAACCAATCCAATAATTCATTACTTTAACTTTATATAATGTTGCGATCAATTGTCAATCGTACCCTTTAGACATATCAATCACTGATAATGTTTAAACAACAATTAGTTTTCAATAACCAATTCAATAATTCATTATTTTAACTGAATATAATGCTGCGATCCATTGTCGATCGCACCATTTAGACATATCAATCACTAATAATGTTTAAACAACAATTAGTTTTCAATAACCAAATCAATAATTCATTACTTTAATTAATATAATGTTGCGATCAATTGTCGATCCCACCCTTTAGACATATCAATCAATGATAATGTTTAAACAACAATTAGTTTTCAATAACCTATTCAATAATTCATTACTTTAACTTTATATAATAGTGCGATCAATTGTCGATAATGCCCTTTAGACATATCAATCACTGATAATGTTTAAACAACAATTAGTTTTCAATAACCAATTCAATAATTCATTATTTTAACTTAATATAATGTTGCGATCAATTGTCGATCGCACCCTTTAGACATATCAATCACTAATAATGTTTAAACAATAATTCATTTTCAATAACCAATTCAATAATTCATTACTTTAATTAATATAATGTTTCGATCAATTGTCGATCGCACCCTTCAGACATATCAATCATTGTTAATGTTTAAACAACAATAAGTTTTCAATAACCAATTCAATAATTCATTACTTTAACTTTATATAATATTGCGATAAATTTTCCATCACACCTTTTAGACATATCAATCATTGTAAATGTGTAGAGAACAACAATTCTTCAATAACAAATTAAATAATTCAAAAATTAGCTTCCACTGATAATATTATATTTAAACAAAAATTAGCTTCAATAACAAATTTAGACTCATCAATCACTGATAATATTTAAACAACAATTAGCTTCCAATAACCAATTCAAAAATTTCATTACTTTAACTTTATATAATGTTGCGATCAATTGCCGATCGCGCCCTTTAGACATATCAATCACTGATAATGTTTAAACAACAATTAGTTTTCAATAACTAATTCAATAATTCATTACTTAAACTTTATATAATGCTGCTATCCATTGTCGATCGCACCCTTTAGACATAACAATCACTGTAATGTTGAAACAACAATTAGTTGTGAAAAACCAATTCAATAATTCAATATTTTAACTTAATATAATGTTGCGAACAATTGTCGATCACACACTTTTGACATATCAATCACTATAAATGTTTAAACAACAATTAGATTTCAATAACCAATTCAATAATTCATTACTATAACTTAATATAATGTTGTGATCAGTTGTTGATCGCACCCTTTAGACATATCAATCACTGATAATGTTTCAACAACAATTAGTTTTCAATAACCATTTGAATAATTCATTACTTTAACTTAATATAATGTTATGATCGATTATCGATCGCACCCTTTAGACATATCAATCACTGAAAATGTTTCAACAACAATTAGTTTTCAATAACCAATTAAATAATTCATTACTTTGACTTAATATAATATTGCGATCAATAGTCGATCGCACCCTTTAGACATATCAATCACTGTAAATGTGTAGACAACAACAAATCTTCAATAACCAATTAAATAATTCATTACTTTAACTTAATATAATGTTGCGATCTATTGTTGATCACACCATTTACACATATTAATCTCTGATAATGTTTAAACAACAATTAGTTTTCAATAACAAATTCAATAATTCATTAATTTAATTTAATATTATGTTGCGATCAATTGTCGATCGCACCCTTTAGATATATCAATCATTGTAAATGTTAAAATAATATTTAGTTTTCAATAATAAATTCAATAATTCATTACTTTATCTAAATATAATGTTGCGATCAATTGTCGATCGAACCTTTTAGAGATATCAAACATTGTAAATGCCTAAACAACAATTAGTTTTCAATAACAAATTAAATAATTCATTACTTTAACTATATATAATGTTGCGAGCAATTGTCGATCGCACCCTTTAGACATATCAATCATTGTTAATGTTTAAACAACAATAAGTTTTCAATAACCAATTCAATAATTCATTACTTAAACTTAATATAATATTGCGATAAATTTTCCATCGCACCTTTTAGACATATCAATCATTGTAAATGTGTAGAGAACAACAAATCTTCAATAACAAATTAAATAATTCATTACTTTAACTTAATATAATGTTGCAATCAATTATCGTTCGCACCCTTTAGACATATCAATCAGTGATAATGTTTAAACAAAAGTTAGTTTTCAAAAACCATTTCAGTAATTCATTACTTAAACTTTATTTAATGTTGCGATCAATTGTCGATCGCTCCGTTTAGACATATCAATCACTGATAATGTTTAAACAACAATTAGTTTTCAATAACTAATTCAATAATTCATTACTTTAACTTTATATAATGTTGCGATCCATTGTCGATCGTACCCTTTAGACATAACAATCACTGATAATGTTTAAACAACAATTAGTTTTCAATAACCAATTCAATAATTCATTATTTTAACTGAATATAATGTTGTGATCAATTGTCTATCACACACTTTTGACATATCAATCACTATAAATGTTTAAACACCAATTAGATTTCACAAACCAATTGAATTATTCATTAATTTAACTTAATATAATGTTGTGATCAATTGTCGATCGCACCCTTTAGACATATCAATCACTGATAATGTTTCAACAACAATTAGTTTTCAATAACCAATTCAATAATTAATTACTTTAACTTAATATAATGTTGGGATCAATTGTCGATCGCACCCTTTTGAGATATCAATCACTGTAATTGTTTAAACAACAATTAGTTTTCACTAACCAATTAAATAATTCATTACTATAACTTAATATAATGTTGCAATCAATTATCGATCGCACCCTTTAGACATATCAATCACTGATAATGATTAGACAACAATTAGTTTTCAATAACTAATTCAAAAATTCATTACTTAAACTTTATATAATGCTGCGATCCATTGTCGATCGCACCCTTTAGACATAACAATCACTGTAATGTTTAAACAACAATTAGTTGTGAAAAACCAATTCAATAATTCATTATTTTAACTGAATATAATGTTGGGATTAATTGTCGATCACACACTTTTGACATATCAATCACTATAAAAGTTTAAACAACAATTAGATTTTAATAACCAATTCAATAATTCATTTCTTTAACTTAATATAATGTTGTGATCAGTTGTCGATCGCACCCTTTAGACATATCAATCACTGATAATGTTTCAACAACAATTAGTTTTCAATAACCATTTGAATAATAATTTTTTAATAACCATTTGATTTATCGATCGTACCCTTTAGACATATCAATCACTGATAATGTTTCAACAACAATTAGTTTTCAATAACCAATTAAATAATTCATTACTTTGACTTAATATAATATTGCGATCAATAGTCGATCGCACCCTTTAGACATATCAATCACTGTAAATGTGTAGACAACAACAAATCTTCACTAACCAATTTAATAATTCATTACTTTAACTTAATATAATGTTGCGATCTATTGTTGATCACACCATTTAGACATATTAATCTCTGATAATGTTTAAACAACAATTAGTTTTCAATAACCAATTCAATAATTCATTAATTTAATTTAATATAATGTTGCGATCAATTGTCGATCGCACTCTTTAGACATATCAATCATTGTAAATGTTAAAATAATATTTAGTTTTCAATAACAAATTCAATAATTCATTACTTTATCTTAATATAATGTTGCGATCAATTGTCGATCGCACCCTTTAGAGATATCAAACACTGTAAATGCCTAAACAACAATTAGTTTTCAATAACAAATTAAATAATTCATTACTTTAACTATATATAATGTTGCAAGCAATTGTCGATCGCACCCTTCAGACATATCAATCATTGTTAATGTTTAAACAACAATAAGTTTTCAATAACCAATTCAATAATTCATTACTTTAACTTAATATAATATTGCGATAAATTTTCCATCACACCTTTTAGACATATCAATCATTGTAAATGTGTAGAGAACAACAATTCTTCAATAACAAATTAAATAATTCATTACTTTAACTTAATATAATGTTGCAATCAATTATCATTCGCACCCTTTAGACATATCAATCAGTGATAATGTTTAAACAAAAATTAGTTTTCAATAACCATTTCAATAATTCATTACTTAAACTTTATATAATGTTGCGATCAATTGTCGATCGCGCCGTTTAGACATATCAATCACTGATAATGTTTAAACAACAATTAGTTTTCAATAACTAATTCAATAATTCATTACTTTAACTTTATATAATGTTGCGATCCATTGTCGATCGCACCCTTTAGACATAACAATCACTGATAATGTTTAAACAACAATTAGTTTTCAATAACCAATTCAATAATTCATTAATTTAACTTAATATAATGTTGTGATCAATTGTCGATCGCACCCTTTAGACATATCAATCACTGATAATGTTTCAACAACAATTAGTTTTCAATAACCAATTAAATAATTCATTACTTTAACTTAATATAATGTTGCGATCAATTAACGATCGCACCCTTTAGACATATCAATCACTGATAATGTTTCAACAACAATTAGTTTTGAATAACCAATTAAATAATTCATTACTTTAACTTAATATAATGTTGCGATCAATTATCGATCGCACCCTTTAGACATATCAATCACTGATAATGTTTCTAAAACAATTAGTTTTCAATAACTAATTCAATAATTAATTACTTTAACTTAATATAATGTTGGGATCAATTGTCGATCGCACCCTTTTGAGATATCAATCACTGTAATTGTTTAAACAACAATTAGTTTTCACTAACCAATTCAATAATTCATTACTATAATTTAATATAATGTTGCGATCAATTATCGATCGCACCCTTTAGACATATCAATCACTGATAATGTTTCAACAACAATTAGTTTTCAATAACCAATTTAATAATTCATTACTTTAACTTAATATAATATTGCGATCAATTGTCGATCGCACCCTTTAGACATATCAATCACTGTAAATTTTAAACAACAATTAGTTTTCACTAACTAATTCAATAATTCATTACTTTAACTTAATATAATGTTGCGATCAATTGTCGATCGCACCCTTTAGACATATCAATCACTGTAAATGTTTAAACAACAATTAGTTTTCAATAACCAATTTAATAATTCATTACTTTGACTTAACATAATATTGCAATCAATTGTCGATGTCACCCTTTAGACATATCAATCACTGTAAATGTGTAGACAACAACAAATCTTTAATAACCAATTAAATAATTCATTACTTTAACTTAATATAATGTTGCGATCTATTGTTGATCGCACCATTTACACATAATAATCACTGATAATGTTTAAACAACAATTAGTTTTCAATAACCAATTTAATAATTCATTAATTTAATTTAATATAATATTGCGATCAATTGTCGATCGCCCCCTTAGACATATCAATCATTGTAAATGTTTAAACAATATTTAGTTTTCAATAACAAATTCAATAATTCATAACTTTAACTTAATATAATGTTGCGATCAATTGTCGATCGCACCATTTAGACATATCAAACACTGTAAATTTGTAGAGGAAAACAAATCTTCAATAACCAATTCAATAATTCATTACTTTAACTTAATATAATGTTGTGATCAATTATCGATCGTACCCTTTAGACATATCAATCAGTGATAATGTTTAAACAACAATTAGTTTTCAATAACCAATTTAATAATTCATTACTTTAACTTAATATAATTTTGCGATCAATTGTCGATCGCACCCTTTAGTAAAATCAATCTCTGTAAATGTTTAAACAACAATAAGTTTTCAATAACCAATTAAATAATTCATTACTTTAACTAAATATAATGTTGCGATCAATTGTCGATCACACACTTTTGACATATTAATCACTATAAATGTTTAAACAACAATTAGATTTCACTTTACAATTAAATTATTCATTACTTTAACTTAATATAATGTTGTGATCAATTGTCGATCGCACCCTTTAGACATCAATCATTGATAATGATTCAACAACTATGAGTTTTCAATAACCAATTGAATAATTCATTACTTTAACTTAATATAATGTTGCGATCAATTATCGATCGCGCTCTTTAGACATATCAATCACTGATAATGTTTCAACAACAATTAGTTTTCAATAACCAATTCAATAGTTCATTACTTTAACTTAATATAATGTTGCGATCAATTGTTGATCGCACCCTTTTGACATATCAATCACTGTAAATGTTTAAACAACAATTAGTTTTCACTAACCAATTCAATAACTCATTACTTTAACTTAATATAATGTTGCGATCAATTGTCGATCGCACCCTTTAGACATATCAATCACTTATATTGTTTCAACAACAATAAATTTTCAATAACCAATTAAATAATTCATTATTTTAAATTAATATAATGTCGCGATCAATTGTCTAGCGCACCCTTTAGACATATCAATCACTGTAAATATTTAAACAACAAGTAGTTTTCAATAACCAAATCAATAATTCATTATTTTAACTTAATATAATGTTGCTATCAATTGTCGATCGCACCCTTTAGACATATCAATCGCTGATAATGTTTGAACAACAATTAGTTTTCAATAACCAATTCAATAATTCATTACTTTGACTTAATATAATATTGCGATCAATTGTCGATCGCACCTTTTAGACATATCAATCACTGTCAATGTGTAGACAACAACAAATCTTCAATAACAAATTAAATAATTTATTACTTTAACTTAATATAATGTTGCGATCTATTGTCGATCGCAACATTTACAACTATTAATCACTGATAATGTTTAAACAACAATTAGTTTTCAATAACCAATTCACTAATTCATTATTTTAACTTTATATAATGTTGCGATCCATTGTCGATCGCACCCTTTAGACATAACAATCACTGATCATGTTTAAACAACAATTAGTTGTCAATAACCAATTCAATAATTCATTTTTTTAACTAAATATAATGTTGCGATCAATTGTCGATCACACACTTTTGACATATCAATAACTATAAATGTTTAAAAAACAATTAGATTTCACTAATCAATTCAATAATTCATTACTTTAACTTAATAAAATGTTGTGATCAATTGTCGATCGCACCCTGTAGACATATCAATCATTGTAAATGTTTAAACAATATTTAGTTTTCAATAACAAATTCAAAAATTCATTACTTTAACTTAATATAATGTTGCGATCAATTGTCGATCGCACCCTTTAGACATATCAAACACTGTAAATGTCTAAACAACAATTAGTTTTCTATAACAAATTCAATAATTCATTACTTTAACTTAATATAATATTGTGATCAATTGTCGACCACACCTTTTAGACATATCGATCACTGTAAATGTGTAGAGAACAACAAATCTTCAATAACCAATTAAATAATTCATTACTTAAACTTAATATAATGTTGCGATAAATTATCGATCGCACCCTTTGGACATATCAGTCAGTGATAATGTTTAAACAACAATTAGTTTTCAATAACCAATTCAATAATTCATTACTTTAACTTAATATATATTGCGATCAATTGTCGATCGCACCCTTTAGACATATCAATCACTGTAAATGTTTAAACAACAATTAGTTGTCAATAACCAATTCAATAATTCATTACTTTTACTTAATATAATATTGCGATCTATTGTTGATCGCACTCTTTAGACATAGACAATAACAAATCTTCAATAACCAATTAAATAATTAATTACTTTAACTTAATATAATGTTGCGATCAATTTTCGATCGCACCCTTTAGACATATCAATCACTGATATTGTTTAAACAACAATTAGTTTCCAATAACCAATTCAATATTTCATTACTTTAACTTAATATAATGTTGCGATCAATTGTCGATCGCTCCCTTTAGACATATCAATCACTGTAAATGTTGAAACAACAATAAGTTTGCAATAACAAATTAAATAATTCATTACTTGATAAGTCTAGAATTTACATATGTTTTAGCATCTTTTATGAGTATAAATGTAATTTAATTGAAACTAAAAGATGAGATATTGAATGCATTTCCAGTAATTCTAGACTATTATTGCTGAGATAGGGACTTGGATGAAAAGTTGTTAAAAATGAGCTAAATCGTGCAAATTCAGAAGAAAGAGGGACTAAATCAGAAATTCATCCAAAGTCAGAAACTGGCGAAATGGTATTGCTAAAAGAGAGAATTCGTCTGAAGATCTCGCCATGATTTGGAGTGAAAGGCGACGTAGCAGGCGACATAGAGTCATCTTCGCCTCAAAGAGTTAAGCAAGGAAGGCGACTCAGAGATCCCTCGCCTTTGCATATCGCCTTCTCGACAGTGAAGTAGGTGATGAAGATGAAGTCTCGCCTACCTTGAGGCAGTGTTTTAGGCGAAATATGTGGGATGTCGCCAAACCTATGGATTATCATAGGCGACATTTGATGAAACATCGCCTAAGGAGATGTTAACTGAAAAGTTTTTTTGGCGAAATATGTCCACTCGCCTGAGCATTAGGCAACGTATTAAGGCAACATTTTGGATATTTCGCCAGGAAAGAGTTGAAGCTTGGCGATCAAGACAAGCGAAATAGGAAGAAGTCGTTTGGTTCAAGTGAAGGAACAAGCGATATAAATGGAGAAAAATGTTACTTCGCCTATTTGTGTTTCTTTGTTGATTTTATTTCGAAATTGCCACTGAGCCAAACTCTATAAATAGGAGCTTAGATGAAACAATAGTGGTGAAGTTATTTAGAGAAAATCCGTTTTAGACGTTTGATTTCCACTCTTGACATTCTGTTATACTTTAAGAGAAATTCTAGATTCTTCTATATGCTTTGTTTTTCATCTTCAAAGAAGTTCCTTGAAGAAGTTTTATGCTCTGTTTTTCTTGATCATCGAGATTTAGCTTGAAGATTGTGAAGCAATAACTGTGACAGAGTCTAACTTCAATCTTCCTTGGTAAGATTTAAATCTTGAGCATGTCGATGATGATTTCCTGTGTTTCATTGAATATGCTAAAGTAGATGTGCTAGCTAAAAGCTCTGTTGATCTGTTGAATCTTGATGTCGATTATCATTTCAATTGCAAAGTTTCTTGTTCAATTATAGCCAGATCTACTGGATTTCATGAGCTAATTGAATTACAAGGACGAGAGTTACGCAATATTGTTAATCTGAGATTTAATTTAGACCAGAGATGGCGATTAGGTTTCAGATATGAGAACAGAGGATCGTAGTACTAGAGATTGACTACAGAACCATTTTTCTACATATTGTGCTTATCAGTTGTATAGGTTGTAGTATAGAGATATATGCAACTATATAATTGAGATCTGTTAAATTGAATCGAGAGATCTTTTAACAAATCACTGATGATGATCTAGAAGGCAAATCTGTGATTTAAGATGAAACTTGCATGAGAAGTTAATTGAAATCAGATCTAGCAATCAGTTTATTCTTTGTTTAGATCAATTGCAGAACAGAGTACTGACTTGATTTTTCATTGAATGATTGTCATGAGATATTTTTACTTCACCTCAATTTTATAATTCCATGATTCTCTGATTCTATGATTCATTTTGTATATAGATTCTTTTAGCAATTCAGATTAAATCTTAGTCTCAATTATGCTTCTTAACTTACAATCCCTGTGGAGACGATATCTTCAATACTACATTAGACGTTGATAGGAATTTTGATTGAGTGCTCTGAATATAAATATCAGTCGAGTTTCATCCCATCAATTTCTTGGCGCCGTTGCCGGGGATTGTTTTTTTTTCTTTGAAGATTAATATTTATTTTGAACTGCGCTAACATGATTTATTAAATTCTTTTTCAGTTTTAAATTTGTTTGTTCAAGTGTGTAGTGTATGCAGACAAGATCTAAAGGTGCTCAAGACTTGTAGTTTGATCCTGAACCTGAGAGAATTGTTAAACAATCAAGAACAAGATCAAGATCAGCAGCGAGAACTGAGTCAAGAAACACAATGTCTGGAGATCGCTACAATAGAAATAATAATGATACTGAAGGACGAGTGGATCCTGGGAGGATGACACTTCGTCAATATTCCATCCCACCTGTTGATGGCATGCCGCAGGCCATCATCTTACCAGCCATAACAACTGAGAATTTTGAGTTGAGATCTGGACTCATCCAAATGGTTCAACAGAACAAGTTTGGAGGAGATGCCACTGAAGATCCTAATCAGCACCTGAACACATTCTTGCATCTGTGTGGTACATTTCGACACAATGGAGTCTCAGAAGATGTAGTTAAACTCCGGCTATTCCCATTTTCAGCGAGTAACAAGGCTCACTCCTGGTTATATTCATTACCACCAGGATGTATCAATAGCTAGGAAGATTTAGTTAAGAAGTTCTTAGCTAGCTACTTTCCTCCCATGAAGATGGTGAAACGGAGAAATATGATTTCTTCTTTCCAGTATGTGGATGGAGAGTCATTATATGAAAGCTGGAAGAGGTTTAAGGAGCTGATCAGAAGATGTCCACACCATGGCATAGCATCCTGGAGCATCGTGATGACATTTTATAGTGCCATGCCTCCTCAGATCAAAATGCACATTGATTCCTCAACTGGAGGATCAATAATGGATAAAGAGCCTGATAATGCTCATGATTTCATAGAATTGCTGGCAAACAATGATTTTGGATGGAATGAAAGGGAAAAAGGCTGCAAAAAAGCAGCAGTCTGGAGTTTATAAGCTGGAGTCTTTCAATGCATTATCTGCTTAGATAGCATTGTTGAATAAGAAGATGGACCATATGGCAGTTAATAAAGGCCATCCAAAGAAGACTTTAGTTAATTCTGTTGAGAAACAGAAGACTACTCTGGCAGAATATGCTCAGGAAGCGGCACTTGCGGATGATGAAGATGAGCCAGAGGAGTCAGAACAAGTAAATTATTTGAATTATAATTATGGGAACCAGCAGAGGCCATACTATCTATAGAGGAATCAACCCTATCAAAATCAGGGTTATTACCAAAGAAATCCTCAGCCTGGTTACCAACAACAAGGACAGTCTCAATATCAGAAGAAGCCTAGTATGGAGGATCTTCTAATCAAGTACATAGAAAAGACTGATGCTGTTCTTACCAACCATATCACTTCAATTAAGAACTTGGAAACTCAAATGGGGCAGCTTATGCAAGTTCTGAACTAGAGACGCCAAGGAGCACTTCCAAGTGACATTGTGCCCAATCCAAAGGTTAAAGATAAATCCAAAGAGAAAGCACAAGTGCATGCTATTACATTGAGAAGTGGGAAATAGCTGGAGAACTCTAAGGAAAAGAAAAGTTATGAACCTCCTACACAGAATAAGGAAAATGAAGAAATGAGCAAATCTTTTGCTAAAGAACAGGAGGCTGTGAAGATTGCCTTACCTTTTCCTCAAAGAGATAATAGAAAGAAGCTGGATAAGCAGCTTGAGAAGTTTTTAGACATGATGAAGCAAATCCATGTCAACATCCCATTTATTGAGGCATTGAAACAAATGTCTGTTTATGCTAAATTCATAAAGGAGTTATTGTCAAACAGAAGGAATTTAGCTGATGTGGGATGCATTAATGTGAATGAAAGTGTGAGCCAACTTGTCAAGTACCAGATTCCTAGGAAAGAGAAGGATCCTGGCAAGTTCACCATACCTTTGACCATAGGTAAGAGATTCAAAGGAAGTGCTCTCTGTGACTTAGGAGCTAGCATAAACTTGATGCCTTTGGCCATCTTTGGAAGGTTGGGAATAGGGCACTTCAGACCTGATAATGTCTTATTGCAAATTGCTGATAGATCTTTCACTCATGCAAAGGGAGTTGTGGAAGATGTGATAGTCACAGTAAACAAATTCATATTTACAGTGGATTTTGTAGTGCTTGACATGGAGTTAGATGAAGATGTGCCTTTACTACTAGGTCGACCATTTTTGAGAACTGGAAGAGCATTGATAGACATGGAAAATGGTGAACTCACACTCAGAGTTAATGGAGAGGAAGCAAAATTTAGTCTATTGGAGTCATTAAAATTTCCATACAATTTTGATGAAGTCAAGAGTATACAAATGGCAGCTGATACAGAGTTGATGGATAAGATTCTTTCATTGAGAAGTTCTGATCCACTGACCAATGTATGATTAATGATATGGATATGGACATTCTAGAGGAAAGTGCCTACAGTGGTGAGCTGGAGTGCATGGCTTCTCATTTTGTCCTCAACGTTAGTGATATACAACAATCTGCCGAGCCATTGCTTCCCTCAACTGAAAAACCACCACAGTTGGAACTGAAGGCACTTCCAAGTCATCTCAGGTATGCATTCCTTAACTCTAAAGATTCTAGCTTACCTATTGTTGTTTCCAATGACTTAATAGATGAACAAGAGGAAAGCCTCCTTCAAGTGGTGAGGAAACACAAGAAAGCCATTGCATGGACGATAGCAGATATCAAAGGAATCAACCCCACTTTCTGTACACACAAGTTCATATTGGAGGAGAAACATACACCCAAGATCCAACCTCAGAGAAGATTGAATCCAACTATGAAGGAGGTTGTGAAGAAGGAAATACTTAAACTCCTTGATGCACGTATTATTTTTCCAATTTCAGACAGTGAATGGGTTAGTCCAGTGCAGTGTGTACCAAAGAAGGGAGGGATTACTGTGTTAAAAAATGAAAAGAATTAGTTGATCCCTACTAGAACTGTTACAGGCTGGCGTATGTGCATAGATTATAGAATTTTGAATGATGCCACTAGAAAGGATCATTTACCCCTTCCCTTCATTGATGAGATGTTAGATATACTAGCAGGACACCCTTATTTTTGCTTTTTGGATGGTTATTCTGGATATAACCAAATCCCCATAGCACATGCTGATCAACATAAAACAACTTTTACCTGTCCTTTTGGAACCTTTGCTTATAATAGGATGCCTTTTAGACTGTGTAATGCACCAGGAACATTTCAGAGGTGTATGTTAGCTATCTTTACTGATTTCATAGGTAAGTTTTTAGAAGTGTTTATGGATGATTTTTCCATTATAGGAGACAGTTTCAATGATTGCTTAAATAATCTTGAGAAAGTGCTTAAAAGATGTGAGGAAACTAACCTAGTCCTCAATTGGGAAAAATGCCATTTTATGGTAAGAGAGGGGATTGTTTTAAGCCATAAGGTGTCTGCTTAGGGATTAGAAGTAGACAGAGCTAAAATTGATGTGATAAGCAATTTACCTCCTCCTGCCAATGTAAAAGGCATCAGAAGCTTCTTAGGACATGCTGGGTTCTGTAGGCGTTTTATCAAAGATTTTTCAAAGATAGCTAGACCCCTGTGTGTTCTATTAGAAAAGAAAAAGAAATTTGATTTTACTAATGAATGTTTGAAATCTTTTGTGCAGCTTAAGGAAAAGCTTGTCTCAGCAAGAGTCATAATTCCACTAGATTGGAATTCTAAATTTGAAATCATGTGTGATGCATCTGACTTTGTTGTAGGTGCAGTGCTGGGACAGAGAAGGGAGAGGCTATAAGAGTAATTTATTATGCTAGTAAATCATTGGTGGAAGCTCAGAGAAATTACACCACCACTGAGAAAGAATTGCTAGTTATAGTCTTTGCATTGGATAAGTTTAGATCATACATTTTAGGGTCTAAAATTATCATTCATACTGATCATGCAGCATTAAGATACTTACTTGATAAGAAAGAGTCTAAACCTAGGCTGATAAGATGGGTGCTCTTGCTGCAGGAATTTGACATAGAAATCAAAGACAAAAAGGGCACTGAAAATGTAGTAGCTGATCACCCCTCAAGACTGCATATTAAGGATATGGAAGCTCAAGTTGACATCAATGAACAATTTCCAGATGAGCAACTTTTCCTTTGTGAGGTAACATTTTATCCATGGTATGCTAATTATGCAAACTATTTATCTTGTAAAGTGTTACCTGAAGATCTAAACAATCATCAGAAGAAAAAATTCCTTCATGAGGTTAAGAGGTACATATGGGATGAACTATATCTGTTTAGGAGATGCGCTGATCAAGTGTTAAGACGTTGCATCCCATATGAAGAAACATTGGACATCATCAAGCACTGTCATTCTTCAGAATATGCTGGTCATTTTGTTGGAATAAGAACAGCAGCCAAAATTCTGGAATGTGGTTTCTATTGGCCATCAATTTTTAAAGATGCACATGCATTTGTGGCCAGCTGTGATAGATGCCAGAGAATGGGTAATATTTCCAAGAGGCAAGAAATGGCCCAAAATTATATCCTAGAGGTGGAGTTATATGATGTCTGGGGTATTGATTTCATGGGACCATTTCCTCCATCCAACAAGTATGAGTATATACTTGTAGCAGTTGACTATGTATCCAAGTGGGTAGAAGCTGTAGCTTGCGTTACAAATGATGGAAAGGTAGTGGAGAAGTTTCTTCAGAAGAATATCTTCACTAGATTTGGCATACCTTGGGTATTAATTAGTGATGGAGGGTCTCACTTCTGCAATAAGCTGTTGGAAAAGGTTCTGAAGAAGTATAGAGTAATCCATAAAGTTACCACAGCTTATCATCCACAAGTAAATGGTCAAGTAGAAGTTTCAAATAGAGAATTAAAGATAATCCTGCAAAAGATTGTGAATGAGTCCAGAAAAGACTGGAGATTCAAGCTAGATGATGCTCTGTGGGCTTACAAAACAGTATTTAAAACTTCAATTGGAATGTCACTATTTCGGATGGTGTATAGCAAGTCGTGTCATCTGCCAGTGCAGTTGGAACACAAGTCATATTGGGCTTTAAAACTGTTGAATATGGAGTATGGAAAAGCAGGAAAGCAGAGGCTTCTACAACTAGATGAGATGGATGAATGACGCCTTGAAGCCTATGAAAATCATGAAATGTATAAGCAGAAGGCGAAATATTACCATGATAAGAAGATTGTCAAGCGAGAGTTTAAACCTGGACAATATGTATTGCTCTACAATACCAAGCTTAGTTTCTTTCTAGGAAAACTAAAATCTAGATGGTCTGGACCATTTAGAATAAAGTGTGTTTCACCATATGGAGCTATTGAATTGTTTGATAACAAGTCCACTGACTCTTTTGTTGTGAATGGACAGCGACTCAAGCATTATTTAGGGGGAGACATCTACAGGACAAGGGATATCCTTTATATCTCAGATCATGTAGATATAATGGGAAACCAATAATAAACTTGCCTAGGTCGATGCTAACGACCTTAAACAAAGCATACTCCTTACACAATTATTCTTTGGATAAAGTATGCTATGATCAATTAATTGTGTAAGTTTTTAACTAACCAAGTTCATGTTTTGCAGAAGAATTGTTGTTTTTAGATGAACCTGGAGTCTTAAGAAGAAGACGAGATGTCAATTTTATTGTCAAAAGACTCGCCAAAGTTGTTTATCAATTGACGATGAACAACTTCATTTTGCCTATATTGACATTTTGAAGATGGCGAGATAGGGAACGTCGCCATGAGTGGTCGCCTGGGTGAACGCGAGACAGAGAAGTCATGCCAGAAACTTCGCCTACTTCAATTTTGTGAAGGTGAGGAAGGACGAATCTCGCCTTGATACATCGCCCAGTGACGAGAATAGTGAGGCGAGAATTCAATACATTGTATCTTATCTCGCCAACCAGGTATGTTTTCTGGCGTTAAATTCTAATTTTGCCAAGATTTTTCGCCTGGCAACAGTTAGCATTGGCGAAGTGTCGTTTAATTCGCCTGGAAACTCGCCTATTTTTGAAAATATTTTTGGCGAGGTAGCATTTATTTCGCCTCATTTAATTCGCCAGAAGCTCTTTTGAAGGCGTAATAATCAATATGTCGCCACTTTTATCGCCAGTTAGGTCGTTTAAGGCGAGCTCATTCTTTCTCGCCTATTTCTGAATTTTATAACACCTGCATTTTAGACGACAAATTATTTCATCACTTAAATAGGTGCATTGGAATTGTTACCGTTGGATGACACGGGGCGAGGCTAAAACTTTACGCCTTCTGCCTAGTTCTTTCATCATTGCACTTATTCTCGGATTTTTTCATTAACCCTAATTCGATTTAACCATTGCCATTACTTTGCTCTCTGAGATTTCTATTGTTTGCAAACCCTAAATCGCGAATCTCTCGTTTCGGTCCTGCTTTTCGATCGATTTCCATCACAGTAAACCAACAAGGTACGTTTCATTTCTTCTCTCTCAGTCTTATGAAAGCTGATAGTTGTTTTAGGTTTATCTATGTTGTGATGTTAAACGAACTGTTAGGGTGTTAAAAGAGCGTTTGTGTTAATGGTAATGTTGTTTAAATTCTATGGGTTTTATAATGAACATGAACGATTTTTAGTTGGGTTTTTATTTCTGTGATTATAATTGCATTGTTGACAGTAGTTGTTAGTTTTAAGCTGTAAAACATGGTTTAGAGTTTGATTGCTGATTGTGTTTTATAAATGCTGAACCCATGTTGCGACATAATTTCAAACTAATTGATGTTGATAATGCTGTTGTGTTGCTGAACTTTAATTACGTCAAATTGATATATGATTATAATTGTTGAAATGGGATTTCAAATTGCAGATTATGGCTAAAAGAAAGAGCGACAAAACTCCTAGCCCAACTAAAAAGAACAAGAAAGCCACGACTTCGACCAAGCCGAAGATCTTTGATGAGAAGAATTATCAAGTCAAGGTGATTCTTCCATCTGCACCTAAGTCGCCCAAGCAGAAAGGGGTACGGATTGACTCTAGTAAGAAGAAAAGTATGGAAAGCACACCTAAAACCACTTCTACACAAAATGCTGAAAAGGGGGGTGTGTCTGCTGTCAAATCTACACTGGCTAAAAAGCAGGCAATAGTAGTGGAGAAGGTGACATCTTGTTCACCTAAACTTTCTAAGGACAAGTCTAAACTCAAGAGTCCTTCTAAAAAGGCAACTTACAAATCTGGCAAGAGAAGGGATTCCTTTTAGAAGAATTTGAGGACAAGAGATTTGGAAACTACCTCTGGAGTTAGTTCATGAGGCAGTTGGTGGCACAACCCAAGAAAGTGAATGCCACTCTGGTGGAAGAATTTTATGACAAGGCCCCAGAGGAGTTGGACACTCCATTTGACATCAGAGGCCACCAAGTAGATATTCCTCCAGAGACCATATGCAGCTACTATGGTTTGATGGAAGCCAACCATCAAGGAGATAGAGGAATGGAAGCCTCAAAGCTAACTGAGGACGATTTAAGGAGCTTGAGGAGATTTCAGCATCCAACTCAGGGATCTGAAAGAGATGTATTGGCAAGTGAATTGGACATTCACACTACCATTTGTTTAACTTGGTTGAGGGACAATGTGATGCCTCTAAACAAGGGCAGTAGATTCACTGCTGATGAGAAGAAGTTCCTGAGGGATTTCAATCAAGGGAAATTCATTCATCTAGGTCAGCTTATCTTCTCTGAGTTGAAAATGAGGTTATGCAGTCTGAAGAAGGAGAAGACAAGACAAAGAACACTCTACTTTCCTTCCTTAATCATTGGTTTATTAGAAAGATATGGAGTAAAGAGCAGGAATAAGGTGTGTGGTTGGCTGATTCAAAACCACACACTGGAGAGTTAGAGCTAAGAATTTGGGAAAGTAGAGGTGGTAAAAAAACTACTTGCACTGAAGCTGTAGAGAAAGTATTAGAATTAAAGGTCCTAAGGGAGGCCAAGAAATCAAGCTCTAAGAAGAACAAGTTTTATTTTCCTGCTATAGTTTCTAAACCGGTGCAAAGTTCAGTTTCTAATCAAAGTCCAAGAAGGGAGAAAGGAAGAGTGGCAGAACCAATTTCAAAGGAACTTGAAGCCAAGATCTCTGAATTGGTCAATAGAAAGGTTGAAGAAAGAATTGCTGAATTCTTCAGAAACAAAACAAACCCACATGATTTTGTTAAAATATGGGAACAACAGATGGAAAGTCAAGGTGCCAAATCAGTTGGTTTTGCTAAATTGTGAATGGGATCAACATTCAAGATCAGTTCGAGCAAGAAGAGTTGATGGATAGTCAACCTGAACTCAATGACTTCCCAGATGTTCTAAATACTGTTGAGGATCATATAAAGAAGAATTTGGGGATCAATTTGATCTAGAAACAGAAAAAGGTGCTAATGAGGTTATGGAGGAGGATGAGAGGTTGATGAGGAAAGAAAAGAAAAGTGGTTGATGATTCTGAATCTTCGGAGTGTGAGAAAATTGATACAGCAGAGCTTGAGCAGCAAGGATTATTATTAGCATCATTTGCTGAAACTGCTGGATTACCTCATTTTATTCAAGAAGAAGGTGAAGGATCTGGCTCAGCTCGACTTGTAGAGGGTGAAGAGCAGTCTGTAGTACAAGATCCTATTATCCAAGAGCCCCTCATCTACACTTGTCAGGTTCCTCAACATTTTGGACCTATTAAGTGTACTTCTCAACCTGAGATCTTCACTTCTAAAGAGTTCATCCCACGACTTCATGTTCTGCATCCAGCTATTCAATAGATAATAAGTCAAGTAAATCTGGGATTGTTTCCAATTGATGATCCTATCCCTAAAGGCAATGATCAGACTCCTCCAAGTATGGCAATAATACCTTTTCTTCTACTTGGGAATAGTACTAGTTCTTCTCAAGATTTGGCAATCATACCATATTTGCAGCCTGAGCCTCTAAGCCAAGAACATTCTATTGAAGAAGATGTGAGAGTCTCCACTAAAGAAGCTAGAGTTCTTGATAAAGAAGAGATGGCTGCTGTGTTAGAGCAATTTTTCCACAATTATAACAGGATGCCTTCTTATGAATTCTTGAAGGGATGGTGTTCTCATCTACTAGCTCTTCTGATAATGAAGTAGAGGGTTTGAATGAGAAGAGGGCTAGTCAGAATGGTGCATTAGCTGAAGAAAGCAAGAAAGTTTATTGTGATCCTGCAGTTACTTCTGCTAAATTGAAACATATGCTTATCTTGGATCATAACAAGACTCCTTATTCTTGGGAGCCAACTTCTGCCTTGTCTGTTCCAGATGGATACTATTCTATTATTTTCAGACAAATTCGAAGGTACAGCAATTTCTTAAGGCAGTTGGCTAACCCAACTCGTTATCCACCCAACAGATGTTTTAAGATTCATCCTCTCAGTGAAGATGAGGCTGAGGAAGCAAAGACTACTCAGAAGAAAAAGAAGCGTGTCAAGACTACAGTCCAGAAGAAAAGAAAAAGTTCAGCAACGCCTCACAGATCATTTGAAGCCAGCCCAAAGCCCAAGAAGAGGAGACTGAGCAATAAATCTTCTCAACAATCCAAATCTTCAAATGATTCCTTAGATGATTTTTAATTTTTATATGTTAAATACTCTTTTGTAATATTAGAGATTGGTCTTTATTTTGTCATCACAAGAGTAATGTGAATATTTTTTATGTTAGTAAAGAGTAATGTGTTTCCTTGAGTCTTTGTTTTTAATTTTTCAAGAGTCACGTGATTGATAATTTTGTCTTTATTTTTGCCTGTTAAAAGAGTAATGTGATTTCTGGTTCATAAGTGTTACAAAGGGTTTTAGATTTTAAGTTGGGGGTTCTTTTCCCCAAAGCTAAGTGAGTTGAGTCTACAAGAAGTAATATTAACTGGAAAACCATTTCTCACTTGGATTTTTGAAGTTAACATGTTACTCTGCAGGGATTTTAATGAAACAGTGTGTTGAGGCGAGATGGAACTTAAATCGCCAATATGGTCGCCTTGTGTAAGGCGAGATCTATGTTTCTCGCCTGGTTGGTAAATTATTTCATATGGTACAGGCGAATGGTTAGGGCGATATATCTTTTATTTCGCCTAATTCTGGATTTCTCTTTTTGGCGACATTTCTATCTTGTCTAATATTTCGCCTGCAGGATCTGTATTTCGCCATGACATTATTCCTCTCTGTCACTCTAAATTGGCGACGTCTATATTTCTCCTGGGTATTTCGCCTAAGGTTAGCGATCAATTTTTTCTCGCCTATTGTTATTTCGCCTAACCAATTTTCTTTTTGCACTTTATTTGGGCGACTTATCCTCTGATAATGGTGACATTCAGGTACTTTGCCTAACTCTCTGGTTCATTGTTTTATACATTCACTCCTCTTCTTCTATTCATTTCTGTTCTATTGAGCATTGAGGACAATGCTTTCTCTTAAGTTGGGGGTGGGGTAGCAATCACGTTGCTATTATTCTTTGTGTTTAGTTTTTTTTTTAGTTTGATTTTGTTTCAGTATTTTTCTTAGGATATTAGGTCTGAGTGCAAGATTGAGCTTACATTGCTCATAATTCAAAGTGATTTAGTTTTCAAATAGTAAAACAAGTGTTCAAAATAAGCAGTTTTGATGAGCAATTTTTGACAAGTTTCTTTGAACACTGATGAAGATTCTGGTTAGTTTTGAATTGTGAATAAGTTGATGAGTTTTGATAAGGAAAGAGTGGAGAAAAACCTTGGGTGGAATGTGAGGTTTTAGAGCCTAATGCTGTGCCTTTTTCTTCATGAGAGGGGTTATTTTTATTCTCTTCCTTATTAAACACATTTATCTGAAAATTTTATTCTATAGAAATCAGAACCTTCATAGGTTTGCTTTGAATTTCTCATACATTCCTAAGTGTACAGAGCATTGGTCGGGTAAAGTTTGTCTTTAATCTGCCAAGGAAAATGATCTGATTTGAGAGAGTGAGTGAATCTACTAAATAACCTTTGCCTACTTGATATAACCAGACCTTGATATCTAGAGAGGTAAACCATCTTGTTTCCATTCTTAATTAAAACCTTTTCTTTAGTCCCTAATCCAGTCCAAACCATAAAGATAGAGATATAATCTCAATCCTACCCTTTGGACTTACCATTAAATTTGGGATTGAAAGATGGGAAGTGAGGATTATCTTAAAGAGTGTTTTTGAAGCTGCTAAAAGCAGAGTTTATTCTAAAAAAAAAACGACACAATCAAGTGAATTGAGCATTGTTTATAAATAAAGTAGTATATGAATAAAGTATCATAGAGTGGGGAAACACTTAAGAGTGAACAATTAAGGGATTGAGAGGAATTTAGTGATATGTCCAAAATTTGATTCCTTGAAGAAATTCCTTTCTTTCATAAGCTAACTTGACCCCATTTTCCCTATATTTACAAATAAGAGATTCTAAGGCAGATAAAGAGGCAGTACTAAACTTAGGAACCTCTAAGTGCAATACAGTGTATGAGTAAAGTTCAATGTTCGTGAGGTTCTTTAAATTTTCTTCATACGTGCTTGTGAAACACTAGAATCACATTTGCCTTAGTACGTAACTCTGATTCTTAAAGTGACTAGTGTATTGAGTGCATAACTTTTAGGATTCTGAGAGATCGAACAATTATGAGAGACTACAGTGAGGAAGTAGTTTCAATACTCAATTACTTGGATTTTCTCAGATATTTTGCTACATGAAGAAAATGACCATTTTTTGGAATTAGTTGATTGGAAATTTTGAAAGAAGAGCTGGTCACTGTTTGGAAATTTTTCAAAATTATACTTAATGAATTGCTTTGAATTATGATATAAGTTTACACTGATTGCTGTCTCAGTAGATTTTTAGTCTGTTTGCTTGAGGACAAGCAAAAGGCTAAGTTGGGGGTAATTGATAAGTCTAGAATTTACCTATGTTTTAGCATCTTTTATGAGTATAAATGTAATGAAATTGAAACTAAAAGATGAGATATTGAATGCATTTCTAGTAATTCTAGAATATTATTGCTGAGACAGGGACTTGGATGAAAATTTGTGAAGAAGAAGCTAAAACGTGCAAATTCAGAAGAAAGAGGGACTAAATCGAAAATTCATCCAAAATTAGCAACTGGCGAAATGGTATTGCTAAAAGAGAGAGTTCGCCTGAAGATCTCGCCATGATTTGGAGTGAAAGGCGACGTAGCAGGCGACATAGAGTCATCTTCGCCTCAAAGAGTTAAGCTAGGAAGGCGACTCAGAGATCCCTCGCCTTTGCATATCGCCTTATCGACAGTGAAGTAGGCGATGAAGATGAAGTCTCGCCTACCTTGAGGCGATGTTTTAGGCGAAAAATGTGGGATGTCGCCAAACCTATGGATTATCACAGGCGACATATTATGAAACATCGCCTAAGGAGATAATAACTGAAAAGTTGTTTTGGCAAAATATGTCCACTCGCCTGAGCAATAGGCGACGTATTAAGGCAACATTTTGGATATTTCGCCTAGAAAGAGTTGAAGCTTGGCGATCAAGACAAGCAAAATAGGAAGAAGTCGTTTGGTTCAGACGAAGGAACAGGCGACATAAATGGAGAAAATGTTACTTCGCCTATTTGTGTTTCTTTGTTGATTTTATTTCGAAATTGCCACTGAGCCAAACTCTATAAATAGGAGCTCAGATGAAACAATTAGTGGTGAAGTTTTTTTTAAAGAAAATCAGTTTTAAACGTTTGATTTCCACTTTAAGAGAAATTCTAGATTCTTCTATATGCTTTGTTCTTCATCCTCAGCGAAGTTTCTTGAAGAAGTTTTGTGCTCTGTTTTTCTTGATCATCGAGATTTAGCTTGAAGATTGTGAAGCAACAACTGCGATAGAGTCTAGCTTCAATCTTCCTTGGTAAGATTTAAATCTTGAGCATGTCGATGATGATTTCCTGTGTTTGATTGAATATGCTAAAGTAGATGTGCTAGCTAAAAGCTCTGTTGATCTGTTGAATCTTGATGTCGATTATCATTTCAATTGCAAAGTTTCTTGTTCAATTATAGCCAGATCTACTGGATTTCATGAGCTAATTGAATTACAAGGATGAGAGTTACGTAATATTGTTAATCTGAGATTTAATTTAGACTAGAGATGGCGATTAGGTTTCAGATCTGAGAACAGAGGATCGTAGTACTAGAGATAAACTACTGATCCAATTTTCTACAGATTGTGCTTATCAGTTGTATAGGTTGTAGTATAGAGATATATGCAACTATATAATTGAGATCTGTTAAATTGAATCGAGAGATCTTTTAACAGATCACTGATGATGATCTAGAAGGTAAATCTGTGATTTAAGATGAAACTTGCATAAGAAGTTAATTGAAATCAGATCTAGCAATCAGTTTATTCTTTGTTTAGATCAATTGCAGAATAGAGTACTGACTTGAGTTTTCAATGAATGAATGTCACGAGATATTTTTACTTCACCTCAACTTTATAATTCCATGATTCTCTGATTCTATTATTTATTTTGTATATAAATTCTTTCAGCAATTCAGATTAAATCTTAGTCTCAATTATGCTTCTTAGCTTACAATTACTGTGGAGACGATATCTTAAATACTACATTAGACGTTGATAGGAATTTCGATTGAGTACTATGAGTATAAATATCAGTCGAGTTTCGTCCCATCATTACTTTAACTTAATATAATGTTGCGATCAATTGTAGATCGCACCCTTTTCACATATCAATCACTATAAATGTTTAAAAAACAATTAGTTTTCAATAACCAATTCAATAATTCATTACTTTAACTTAATATAATGTTGCGATCAATTGTCGATCGCACCCTTTTAACATAGACAACAATAAATCTTCAATAACCAATTAAATAATTCATTACTTTAACTTAACATAATGTTGCGATCAATTGTCGTTCGCACCGCTTAGATATATCAATAACTGATAATGTTTAAACAACAATTAGTTTTCAATAACAAATTCAATATTTCATTACTTTAACTTAACGTAATGTTGCGATCAATTGCTGATCGCACCCTTTTGACATGTCAGTCACTGTAAATGTGAAAACAACAATTAGTTTTCACGAACCTATTCAATAATTCATTTCATTAACTTAATATAATGTTGTCATCAATTGTCGATCGCACCTTTTAGACAGATCAATCACTGATAATGTTTCAACAACAATTATTTTTCAATAACTTATTAAATAATTCGTAACTTTAATATAATATAATGTCGCGATCAATTGTCGATCGCATCCTTTAGACATATCAATCACTGATAATGTCTAAACAACAATTAGTTTTCAATAACAAATTCAATAATTCATAACTTTAACTTAATATAATGTTGCGATCAATTGTCGATCGCACCCTTCAGACATATCACTCATTATATATATTTAAACAACAATAAGTTTTAAATAACCAATTCAATAAATCATCACTTAAACTTAATATAATCTTGCGATCAATTGCCGATTGCACCCTTTAGACATATCAATCACTTTAAATGTTTAAACAACAATTAGTGTTCAATAAAAAATTCCATAATTCATTACTTTAACTTAATATAATGTTGCGATCAGTTGTCAATCGTACCCTTTGAAAATATCAATCATTGATAATGTTTAAAAACAATAAGTTTTCAATAACCAATTCATTAGTTCATTACTTTAACTTAATATAATTTTGCAATCATTTGTTGATCGCACCCTTTAGACATATCAATCACAGTAAATGTTTAAACAACAATTAGAGTTCAATAACAAATTCCATAATTCATTACTTTAACTTAATATATATTTTGCGATCAATTGTCGATCGCACCCTTTAGACATAGACAACAACAAATCTTCAATAACCAATTAAATAATTCATTACTTTAATTTAATATAATATTGCGATCAATTGTCGATCGCACCCTTTAGACATATCAATCACTGATAATGTTTAAACAACAATAAGTTTTCAATAACGAATTTCATAAATCATTACTTTAACTTAATATAATCTTGCGATTAATTGCCGATCGCACCCTTTAGACATATCAATCACTGTAAATGTTTTAACAACATTTAATTTTAAATAACAAAATCAATAATTCATTAGTTTAACTTTATATAATGTTACAATCAATAGTCGATAGCACCCATTAAATATATCAATTACTGTAATTATTTAAAAAATAATTAGTTTTCAATAACCAATTCAATAATTCATTACTATAACTTAATATAATATTGCGATCAATTATCGATCGTACCCTTTAAAAATATCAATCACTTATAATGTTTAAAAACAATTACTTTTCAATAACCAATTGAATAGTTCATTACTTTAACTTAATATAATGTTGCGATCGATTGTCGATCGCACTCTTTAGACATATCAATCACTGTAAATGCTTAAACAACAATTAGTGTTCAATAACAAATTCAATAATTCATAAATTTAACTTAATAAAATTTTGCGATCAATTGTCAATCGCACCCTTTAGACATATCAATCACTGTAAAGGTTTAAACGACAATTAATTTTCAATAACCAATTCAATAATTCATTACTTTAACTTAATATAATGTAGCGATCAATTGTCGATCGCACCCTTTAGACATATCAATAACTGTAAATGTTTAAACAATAATTATTTTTCAATAACCAATTCAATAATTTATTACTTTAACTTTATGTAATGTTGCAGTCAATAGTCTCTCGCACACTTTAGACATATCAATCACTAATAATGTTTAAACAACAATTAATTTTCATAACCAATTCAATAATTCATTACTTTAACTTAATATAATGTTGCGATCAATTGTCGATCGCAACCTTTTGACATATAGATCACTGTCAATGTTTAAACAACAATTATAGTTTTCACTAAACAATTCAATAATTCATTACTTTAACTAAATATAATGTTGCAATCAATTGTCGATCGCACCCTTTGGACATATCAATCACTTATAATGTTTCAACAACAATTATTTTTCAATAACCAATGAAATACTTCATTACTTTAACTTAATATAATGTCGCGATTAATTGTCGATCGCACCCTTTAGACATATCAATCATTGTAAATGTTTAAAAAATAACTAATCTTCAATAACCAATTCAATAATTCATTACTTAAACCTAATATAATGTTGCGATCATTTGTAGATCGCACCATCTAGACATATCAAACACTTTAAATGTTTAAACAACATTTAGTTTTCAATAACCAATTAAAAAATACATTACTTTAACTTAATATGATGTTCAGATCAATTGTCGATCGCACCCTTCAGACATATGAATTATTGTAAATGTTAAAAAAAAAAAATCTATTCTTCAATAACCAATTCAATAATTCATTACTTTAACTTAAGATAATGTTGCGATCAATTGGCGATTACACCCTTTGGATATATCAATCACTCTAAATGTTTAAACATTATTTAGTTTGCAAAAACCAATTATATAATTCATTACATTAACTTAATATAATGTTGCAATCAATTGTCGATCGCACCCTTTAGACATATCAATAACTCTAAATAATTAAACAACAACAATCTTCAATAACCAAGTCAATAATTCATTACTTATAACTTAATATAATGTTGCGATCATTTGTCTATCGCACTGTTTAGACATATCAATCACTTTGAATGTTCAAACAACATTAAGTTTTAAATAAGAAATTAAATAATTCATTACTTTAACTTAATATAATGTTGCGATCAATTGTCGATCGCACCAGTTAGACATATCAATGTTTTAATTGTTTAAACAACAACTAATCTTCAATAACCAATTAAATAATTCATTACTTTTACTTAATATAATGTTGCGATCAATTGTCGATCGCACCCTTTAGACATATCAATCACTGTAAATGTTTAAACAATAACTCATCTTCACTAACCAATTCAATAAAACATTGCTATAACTTAACGTAATGTTGAGACCAATTGTCGATTGCACCCTTTAGACATATCAATCACTTTAAATGTTTAAACAACAACTTATCTTCTATAACCAATTAAATAATTTATTACTTTTACTTAATATAATGTTGCGATTAATTGTCGATCGCACCCTTTAGGCATAGAAATCACTGTAAATGTTTTAACAACAACTAATCTTCAATAACCAATTCAATAATTTTTTACTTTAACTTTATATAATTTTGCGATCATTTTTCGATCGCACCCTTTAGACATATCAATCACTTTAAATAATTAAACAACAACAATCTTCAATAACCAAGTCAATAATTCATTACTTATAACTTAATATAATGTTGCGATCATTTGTCTATCGCACTGTTTAGACATATCAATCACTTTGAATGTTCAAACAACATTAAGTTTTAAATAAGAAATTAAATAATTCATTACTTTAACTTAATATAATGTTGCGATCAATTGTCGATCGCACCAGTTAGACATATCAATGTTTTAATTGTTTAAACAACAACTAATCTTCAATAACCAATTAAATAATTCATTACTTTTACTTAATATAATGTTGCGATCAATTGTCGATCGCACCCTTTAGACATATCAATCACTGTAAATGTTTAAACAATAACTCATCTTCACTAACCAATTCAATAAAACATTGCTATAAACTTAACGTAATGTTGAGACCAATTGTCGATTGCACCCTTTAGACATATCAATCACTTTAAATGTTTAAACAACAACTTATCTTCTATAACCAATTAAATAATTTATTACTTTTACTTAATATAATGTTGCGATTAATTGTCGATCGCACCCTTTAGGCATAGAAATCACTGTAAATGTTTTAACAACAACTAATCTTCAATAACCAATTCAATAATTTTTTACTTTAACTTTATATAATTTTGCGATCATTTTTCGATCGCACCCTTTAGACATATCAATCACTTTAAATGCTTATACAACATTTAGTTTTCATAAAACCAATTAAATAATTCATTACTTAAACTTAATATGATGTTGAGATCAATTGTCGATCGCACCTTTTAAACATATCAATCACTGTAAATGTGTATACATGAATAAATATTCAATAACCAATTAAATAATTCATTACTTTAACTAAATATAATGTTGCCATCAACTGTCGATCGCACCGACATATCAATAACTGTAAATGTTTAAACAACAACTAATCTTCAAAAACCAATTCAATAATTCATTACTTTAACCTAATATTATGTTGCGATCATTTGTCAATCGCACCATCTAGACATATCAATCACTTTAAATGCTTATACAACATTTAGTTTTCATAAAACCAATTAAATAATTCATTACTTTAACTTAATATGATGTTGAGATCAATTGTCGATCGCACCTTTTAAACATATCAATAACTCTAAATTATTAAACAACAACAAATCTCAATATCCAATTCAATAATTCATTACTTTAACTTAATATAATGTTGCGATCATTTGAGGATCGCACCTTTTAGACATATCAAACACTTTAAACGTTTAAGCAACATTTAAGTTTCAATAACCAATTCAATAATTAATTACATAAACCTAATATAATGTTGCGATCATATGTCGATCGCACTCTTTAGACATATCAATCACTTTAATTGTTTAAACAACATTTAGTTTTCAATAACCAATTCAATAATTCATTATTTAACTTAGTATCAATCAGTGTAATTGTTTAAACAACAACTAATCTTCAATAACCTATTCAAGAATTCATTACTTTAACTTAATACAATGTTGCGATCAATTGTCGATCGCACCCTTTAGACATATCAATCACAGATAAAGTTAAAACAAAAACAAGTTTTAAATAACCAATTAAATAATTCATTACTTTAACTTAATATATTGTTGCGATCAATTATCGATCGTAAACTTTGAATATATCAGTCAATCATAATGTTTAAACAACAATATGTTTTCAATAACCAATTCAGTAATTCATTACTTTAACTTAATATAATGTTGCGATCAATTGTCGATCGCACCAGTTAGACATATCAATGTTTTAATTGTTTAAACAACAACTAATCTTCAATAACCAATTAAATAATTCATTACTTTTACTTAATATAATGTTGCGATCAATTGTCGATCGCACCCTTTAGACATATCAATCACTGTAAATGTTTAAACAATAACTCATCTTCACTAACCAATTCAATAAAACATTGCTATAACTTAACGTAATGTTGAGACCAATTGTCGATTGCACCCTTTAGACATATCAATCACTTTAAATGTTTAAACAACAACTTATCTTCTATAACCAATTAAATAATTTATTACTTTTACTTAATATAATGTTGCGATTAATTGTCAATCGCACCCTTTAGGCATAGAAATCACTGTAAATGTTTTAACAACAACTAATCTTCAATAACCAATTCAATAATTTTTTACTTTAACTTTATATAATTTTGCGATCATTTTTCGATCGCACCCTTTAGACATATCAATCACTTTCAATGTTCAAACAACATTTTGTTCAAGAACTAATTCTATAATTCATTACTCTAAATTAATGTTGCGATCCATTGTCGATCGCACCCTTTAGACATATCAATCACTGTAAATGTGTATACATGAATAAATATTCAATAACCAATTAAATAATTCATTACTTTAACTAAATATAATGTTGCCATCAACTGTCGATCGCACCGACATATCAATAACTGTAAATGTTTAAACAACAACTAATCTTCAAAAACCAATTCAATAATTCATTACTTTAACCTAATATTATGTTGCGATCATTTGTCAATCGTACCATTTAGACATATCAATCACTTTAAATGTTTATACAACATTTAGTTTTCATAAAACCAATTAACTAATTCATTACTTTAACTTAATATGATGTTGAGATCAATTGTCGATCGCACCTTTTAAACATATCAATAACTCTAAATTATTAAACAACAACAAATCTCAATATCCAATTCAATAATTCATTACTTTAACTTAATATAATGTTGCGATCATTTGAAGATCGCACCTTTTAGACATATCAAACACTTTAAACGTTTAAGCAACATTTAAGTTTCAATAACCAATTCAATAATTAATTACATAAACCTAATATAATGTTGCGATCATATGTCGATCGCACTCTTTAGACATATCAATCACTTATTGTTTAAACAACATTTAGTTTTCAATAACCAATTCAATAATTCAATATTTAACTTAGTATCAATCAGTGTAATTGTTTAAACAACAACTAATCTTCAATAACCAATTCAAGAATTCATTACTTTAACTTAATACAATGTTGCGATCAATTGTCGATCGCACCCTTTAGACATATCAATCACAGATAAAGTTAAAACAAAAACAAGTTTTAAATAACCAATTAAATAATTCATTACTTTAACTTAATATAATGTTGCGATCAATTATCGATCGTAACCTTTGAATATATCAGTCACTCATAATGTTTAAACAACAATATGTTTTCAATAACCTATTCAATAATTCATTACTTTAACTTAATATAATGTTGCGATCAATTGTCGATCGAACCCTTTAGACATATTAAACACTTAAAATGTTTAAACAACAACTAATCTTTAATAACCAATTCAATAATTCATTACTTTAACTTAATATAATGTTGCGATCAATTGTCGATCGCAACCTTTAGACATATCAATCACAGTAAATGTTTAAACAACAACTAATCTTCAATAAGCAATTCAATAATTCATTACTTTAACTTAACATAATGTTGTGATCAATTGCCGATCGCACCCTTAAGACATATCAATCACTGTAAATGTGTAGACAACAACTTATCTTCAATAAAACATTAAATAATTCATGACTTTAACTTAATATAATGTTGGGATCGATTTTTGATCGCACTCTTTAGCAATATCAATCACTGTAAATGTTTAAACAACAACTCATGTTTAATACTCAATTCAAAAATTCATTACTTTAACTTAATGTTGGGATCAATTGTCGATCGCACCCTTTCGACTTATAAATCACTGTAAATGTGTAAACATTAATAAATCTTCAATAACCAATTAAATAATTCATTCCTTGCGATCAATTGTCGATCGCACCCTTTAGACAAATGTGTAGTCAATAACTTATTTTCAATAACCAATTCAATAACTCATTACTTTAGCTTAATATAATGTTGCGATCATTTGTTGATCGCACTATTTAGACATATCAATCACTGTAAATGTTTAGATCATTTGTCGATCGCACCATTTAGGCATATCAATCACTGTAAATGTTTAAACAACATTTAGATTTCAATAACCAATTCAATAATTCATTACTTTAACTTAATATAATGTTGCGATCAATTATCGATCGCACCCTTTGGACATATCAATCACTGTAAATGTTTATACAACAACTAATCTTCAATAACAAATTTAATACTTCATTACTTTAACTTAATATAATTTTGTGATCAATTGTCGGTCACACCCTTTAGACATATCAATCACTGTAAATGATTAAACAACAACTAATCTGCAATAACCAATTAAATAATTGATTACTTTAACTTAATATTATCTTGATATCAATTGTCGATCGCACCCTCTAGACATATCAATCACTGTAAATGTGTAAACAACAACAAATCTTCAATAACAAATTAAATAATTAATTACTTTAACTTAATAAAATGTTGCGATCATTTGTCGATTGCATCCTTTAGACATATCAATCACTGTAAATGGTTAAACAACAACTAATCTTCAATAACCAATTCAAGAATTCATTAATTTAACTTAATATAATAATGCGATCAATTGTCGATCGCACCTTTTAGACATAGCAATCACTTTAAATGTTTAAACAACAGCTTATCCTCAATAACCAATTAAATAGTTCATTACTTTAACTTAATATAATGTTGCGATCAATTGTCGATAACACCCTTTAGACATATCAATCACTGTAAATGTTTAAAAAACAACTGGTTTTTAACAACCAATTTAATAATTCCTTACTTTAACTTACTATAATGTTGCGATCAATTGTCGATCGCACCCTTTAGACATATAAATCACTTCAAATGTTTAAAGAACAACTAATCTTCAATAACCAATTCAATAATTCAGTACTTTAACTTAATATAATGTTGCGATCAATTGTCGATCACACCCTTTAGTCAAATCAATCACTGTAAATGATTAAACAGCAACTAATCTTCAATAACCAATTTAATAATTGATTACTTGAACTTAATATTATGTTGCGATCAATTGTCCATCGCACCCTTTAGACATGTCAATCACTTTAAATGTAAAAACAACAACAAATCTTCAATAACCAATTAAATAATTCATTACTTTAACTTAATATAATGATGCGATCAATTGTCGATCGCACCCTTTAAACATATCAATCACTATAAATGTTTAAACAACAACTAATCTTTAATATCCAATTCAATAATTCATTACTTTATCTTAATATAAAGTTGCGATCAATTGTCGATCGCACCCTTTAGACATATCAATCACTGATAATGTTTAAACAAAAATTAGTTTTCAATAACCAATTAAATAATTCATTACTTTAACTTAATATAATGTTGTCATCAATTGTCGATCGCACTCTTTAGACATCAATCACTGTAAATGTTTAAACAACAACTAGTTTTCAACAACCAATTAAATAATTCATTACTTTAACTTACTATAATTTTGCTATCAATTGTCGGTCGCACCCTTTAGACATATCAATCACTTTAAATGTTTAAACAACAACTAATCTTCACTAACCAATTAAATAATTCATTACTTTAACTTAATATAATGTTGCGATCAATTGTCGATCACACCCTTTAGACATATCAATGAGTGTAAATGATTAAGCAATAACTAATCTGCAATAACCAATTAAATAATTGATTATTTTAACCTAATATTATGTTGCGATCAATTGTCGATCGCACCCTTTAGACATATCAATCACTGTAAATATGTAAACAGCAACAAATCTTCAATAACAAATTAAATAACTTTAACTTAATATAATGTTCCGATCAATTGTCGATTGCACCCTTTAGACATATCAATCACTGTAAATGTTTAAACAACAACTAATTTTCAATAACTAATTCAAGAATTCATTACTTTAACTTAATATAATGTTGCGATCAATTGTCGAACGCACCCTATAGACATATCAATCACAGATAAAGTTTAAACAAAAATTAGTTTTAAATAACCAATAAAATAATTCATTACTTTAACTTAATATATTGTTGGGATCAACTATTGATCATACCCATTGAAAATATCAATCACTGATAATGTTTAAACAACAATAAGTTTTTAATAACCAATTCAATAATTCATTACTTTAACTTAATATAATGTTGCGATCAATTGTCGATCGCACCCTTTAGACATATCAATCATTGTAAATGTTTTAAAAAAAAAACTAATCTTCAATAAACAATTCAATAATTCATTACTTTACCTTAATATAATGTTGCGATCAATTGTCGATTGCACCCTTTTGACATATCAATCACTGTAAATGTTTAAACAACAATTAGTTTTCAATAACCAATTCAATAATTCATAACTTTAACTTAATATAATATAGCGATTAATTGTCGATCGCACCCTTTGGACATATCAATCACTATAAATGTTTAAACAACAACTTATCTTCAATAACCAATTCAAGAATTCATTAATTTAACTTAATATAATGTTGCGATCAATTGTTTATCGCACCCTTTAGACATTACAATCACTTTAAATGTTTAAACAACAACTAATCCTCTATAACCAATTGAATAATTCATTACTTTAACTTAATATAATGTTGCGATCAATTGTCGATCATACCTTTTAGACATATCAATCACTGTAAATGATTAAACAGCAACTAATCTTCAATAACCAATTTAAAAATTTATTTCTTTAACTTAATATTATGTTGCGATCAATTTTCGATCGCACCCTTTGATGCAACTCACCAAAGCAATGATGAAGTCTTGATGATGCCAACAGGTCCAATTACAAGATCACGCTCTTCTAAACTCAAAACACGACTTCAGATTTATGTACAACCATTGATTTCACAAGAACTTCAAGAGGATATGATGATCAAGCTTGGGGAAGAACTTCAAGAGATGTCGAGGTGTTTATGCACATTAGAGGAACCAAGTCCAGAAGGATAAAACACTTGGCCAAATATCTAAATCAAAAGTCTAACCAAATGGGCTTAGGCTTAGCTATCTTTATCTAGGCTTATTTTATTTTATTATTTTGGGCTTTAAAATATTCTGATCTATATTTAATATGCATGTGCCTCACTTAAAAGTCATGTGCATGAATTAATTAGTTTTGGGCCTCTGATTAATAGCCCAACCTTTAAGATTTTTAGGTTTTTTTTAGGGTTTGATTTGTAAAGGGTATTTAAACCCTTCTTTATGTGCGTTGGCGGCAAACTTGATTAGAAAATATTTTTGAGAGTGTAAACGTTTGATTCCAAACTATTTTACTTTAAGGATTGATTCAACTTATCAAGTAAGTATTGACTTGTGACGTTAATTCAATTCTTTCACATCCTATACTATTTCTTACCAATTCCTTGCTGTTTTGGGGGTGAAGGGTTCTTATAGATTGATTGAATTTAGGTTTGGGAACATCTATTGATTCGGAGGTGATTCATACTTAGTTCTTGAGTTGTTGCCGTATCATGTTTGGTATCAGAGCCTAGGTTAAATTCAACCTTTTTTTTCTTTAATTTTCTGTCAGTTCTTTTCTGGTATTGTTATTTCAGCTGCTTATTTTAAAAAAAATAGAGAAAAAAAAGAGGAAAAAAGAAAAAAAATTTCGTGGAAAAAAAATCAGAGGGAAAAAAAGTGTGGAACTCTGGAAAAAAATCGTGGAAAAAAATCTGAAAAAAAATCGTGAAAAAAAATTTGAAAAAAATTGTGAAAAAAAAGTCTGAAAAAAGAAACGTGAAAGAAAAAAAAGAAGATCAAAAGAGAAACTCACGTTGTTTAAACCATTCATAATCTCTTTCTTCTTTTTTGTTCTTATTCTCTCTTAGAATCATTTCTTTCCAGGCTCAAATTCCTTTAAAAAAAAAAGAACGTCCACATACATTTTCTTCATCTCGTATGTGACTAATATTTTGTCAGTTTTTTTTCATTTCTTTTTTCGTCTTAATAGTAAATTGCATCTAGTTTTGTGCTTTCTTCATTTATTTAGGTATTCTTTGTTTCCTTCTATTGAATTGTGTTGCTGTTATGCTTATTGGTTAGTAGTAATCAATCTGGACAAGTAAAACTGTGCTTGAATCTAGAGTGGGAAAAGACAAGAGTAGGTGAGCTCATTGAGGGTAAAAGCCATATTTTTGAGTGAAACACGAGGGTTTCCATTCTGACTTGGAGTGAAACACGTGAGGGAGTGTGTGAGTAACTATTCTAATTTTTTTTTCCTGCAGGTTTTACATAATGAGTACTTCAAATGAAGTTAAAAGTAGTGACAAGGAGGAAAAGAATAGTGAGGCTGAGCAAACCACATTCTTTACATTGCAGGTAATGCAACAACAGTTCCAAAGGATTGTGAACATGTTCAGAGATGTTAGTGATAAATTTGATAAGCAAGATCAGGCCATTAGAGAGTTGCAAAGAGAGACTCCAACTAATGGTGTAGTAAGAAGGCGAAATGAACGAGAACTAACTCCAGTGCCTTCAGACTATGAGGATGAATATGAAGATAGGAGGGATGAAGAAGAATGGAATAGGGCTAGATTTGACAGAACGGGAGCAAGAAATGATAGAGGAAGAGGAAGAGGTTATAGGGGCCGAATTAATGCAAGGAGAGAAGATAGAGTTGAACATGTTGATAGAAACTTGGGTAGTATCAAGATGAAAATACCCTCTTTCCAAGGCAAAAATGATGCAGAAACTTATTTGGAATGGGAGAGAACGGTAGAAATGATTTTTGAATGTCATAACTTCTCAGAAGAAAAAAAGGTGAAGCTGGCTGCTATGGAATTCCATGACTATGCACTTGTTTGGTGGGATCAGCTTGTTTTGAACAGAAGAAGGAATGGAGAGGATCCTATTGAGACTTGGGCTGAGATAAAGAGGGTAGTGAAGAAAAGATTTGTACCTAGCTTCTTTTATAGGGAGCTATATCAAAAGCTCCAAACTTTGAGACAAGGCAGTAGAAGTATTGAAGAATACCATAAGGAGATGTAGATAGCCATGATTAGGGCGAATGTAGAAGAAGATAGGGAGGCTACCATGGCACGTTTCTTGACTGGTTTAAATAAAGACATAGTAAACTTCATTGAGCTGCACCATTACATTGACTTTGAGGAGATGGTGAACATGGCTATGAAGATAGAGAAGCAGCTTAAGTACAAAGGGCCCAGCAAGACTTCTTATTCGATCTCTACAGCAAGTTGGAACTCTAAATGGTCCAAGAAAGATAAGAAGTACAAGGATAAGTCAAAAGAAGAGAAGAACAAGACAGATCTGAAAGGTACTTTAAAAACTTCTTGTTCTTCTCATTCTAATTCAGAAAAGCATAGATCTATTAAATGCTTTAAATGTCTTGGTGTTGGTCATATTGCTTCACAATGTCCGAATAAGAAAACAATGATTGTAAGAAGTGGGGAAGTTATTTCTGAAAATGAGGGTAGTGATCAAAATGATTCTGATTCAATGCCTAAATTGGAGGATTATTTAGATGTGGAAGTTAAGAATACACCCAGGGGTGAATTACTTGTTACTAGGAGTGTTTTGAATGCTCAAGCAAGGGAAGATGGACTTGAGCAAAGAGAAAATATTTGTCACTCTAGGTGCCTAGTGAATGAAAAGATTTGTAGCCTGATAATTGATGGGGGAAGTTGCACTAATGTAGCTAGCACAATTATGGTAGAAAAACTGGGGTTGGATTGTTTGAGGCATCCAAGACCGTATAGGCTGCAATGGTTGAATGACGGGAGAAATCAAGGTGAATAAACAAGTTCTTGTGAATTTCTCCATTGGTAAGTATTCTGATCAAGTTCTTTGTGATGTTATACCTATTCATGCAAGTCATTTATTGCTTGGTAGACCTTGGCAATATGATAGGAGAGTGTTACATGATGGATTTAAGAATAGGTACTCATTTTCCATGGGGGATCAGAAGTTTGTTCTTGCTCCATTGCTACCAAAAGAGGTCTATGAAGACCAAATGCAATTGAAAAGAAGTATGGAAGCAATGCAACAAAGGAAGGTTGAAAAGACTCAAGAAAAACAAGAATTGACTAAAATTGAGGGGAAGGCTGAGAGCCTTGCAAAAGGAGAGCAGAAATTGAAAATAAAAGCAAAGAGAGACGACAAGGCAGGGAATGAGAGAAGAAAACAGGGGAAAGAGGCCTCAAAAGAAATTCAATTAAAAGGCCCAAATGAGAGAGAAGGCAGAAAAAAACAAAACTTCTATGCAAAAATGAGAGATGTAAGGGTTGCTTATAAGGAAAGTCGATGCTTGTTTGTACTCTTGTACAAGGAAGCTTACTTTAATGAATCTGACCTTGACCCAAGTTTGCCTAGTTGTGTTGTTTCTTTGTTGCAGGAATATGGAGACCTTTTTCCTGAGGACCTGCCCAAGGAGTTGCCACCTATTAGGGGAATAGAGCAACAAATTGATTTCATGCCCGGAGCACAAATTCCAAACAGACCAGCTTATAGAGCTAACCTAGAAGAAACTAAGAAAATCCAAAAGCAGGTTGAAGAGTTGCTGCAAAAGGGACAGATAAGAGAAAGTTTGAGTCCTTGTGCTGTACCGGTTATTCTAGTACCTTAGAAGGATAGGAGTTGGCGCATGTGTGTAGATTGTAGAGCTAATAATAAGATAATGGTAAAGTATCGTCATCTTATACCTAGGTTAGAAGATATGCTTGATGAATTGCATGGTGCTTGTGTATTTACCAAGATTAATTTAATGAGTGGTTACCATCAGATTAGAATGAAAATTGGTGATGAGTGGAAAACTGCTTTTAAAACAAAACATGGTTTATATGAGTGGATGGTGATGCCTTTTGGGTTAAATAATGCCCCTAGCACTTTCATGAGATTGATGAATCATGTGTTGAGATCTTTTATTGGTAAATTTATTGTGGTATATTTTGATGACATACTGATTTATAGCAAAAGCATTGATGAGCATATTGAGCATCTTAAGTCTGTGTTAGATGCACTTAGGGCAGAAAAGTTGTATGCTAAGTTGAAAAAGTGTACATTTTGCATGGATCGTGTTACTTTTCTTGGTTATGTTGTTTCTTCTAATGGGGTTGAGGTGGACCAAGAGAAGGTCAAGGCAATCAAGGAGTGGCCACGACCTACAAGTATTTCTCAGGTAAGATCTTTTCATGGACTTGTTAGTTTTTACAGGAGATTTGTCAAGGATTTTAGCTCTATAGCAGCCCCATTGACAGAGATTGTTAAAAAGGAGGTAGGTTTTATTAGAGGTGAGGCACAGGAATATGCTTTCAATACTTTGAAAGATAAACTTTGTTCTGCTCCTATTTTGAGTTTACATGATTTTTCTTCTTCTTTTGAAATAGAGTGTGATGCCTCTGGGATAGGTATTGGTGCTGTTTTGTTGCAAGGAAAGCGACCTATTGCATACTTTAGTGAGAAGTTGAATGGTGCTCAGTTGAATTATTCAACATACGATAAGGAGTTGTATGCATTGGTGAGAGCTCTACAAACCTGGCAGCATTATCTATGGCCTAAGAAATTCGTGATTCACACTGACAATAAACCACAATTAGTTTTCAATAACCAATTAAATAATTCATTACTTTAACTTACTATAATGTTGCGATCAATCATCGATCGTACCCTTGGAAAATATCAATCACTGATAATGTTTAAACAACAATTAGTTTTCAATAACCAATTCAATAATTCATTACTTTCACTTAATATAATGTTGTGATCAATTGTCGATTGCACCCTTTAAACATATCAATCATTGTTAAATGTTTAAACAACAATTAGTTTTCAATAACCAATTCAATAAATCATTACTTTAACTTAATATAATGTTGCGATCAATTGTCGATGGCACCATTTAGACATATGAATCACTGTAAATGTTTAAACAACAATTAGTTTTCAATAACCAATTCAATAATTCATTACTTTAACTTAATATAATGTTGCGATAAATTATCGATCGCACCCTTTAGACATATCAATCACTGTAAATGTTTAAACAACAATTAGTTTTTGATAAAAAATTCAATAATTCATTACTTTAACTTAACGTAATGCTGCGATCAATTGTCGATCGCACCCTTTAGACATATCAATCACTGTAAATTCGTAGACAACAACAAATCTTCAATAACCAATTAAATAATTCATTACTTGAAATTAATATAATGTTGCAATCAATTGCCGATCGCACCGTTTAGACATATCAATCACTTATAATGTTTAAACAACAATTAGTTTTCAATAACCAATTCAATAATTCATTGCTTTAACTTAATATAATGTTGCGATCAATTGTCGATTGCACCATTTAGACATATGAATCACTGTAAATGTTTAAACAACAATTAGTTTTCAATAACCAATTCAATAATTCATTACTTTAACTTAATATAATGTTGCGATAAATTATCGATCGCACCCTTTAGACATATCAATCACTGTAAATGTTTAAACAACAATTAGTTTTTGATAAAAAATTCAATAATTCATTACTTTAACTTAACGTAATGCTGCGATCAATTGTCGATCGCACCCTTTAGACATATCAATCACTGTAAATTCGTAGACAACAACAAATCTTCAATAACCAATTAAATAATTCATTACTTGAAATTAATATAATGTTGCGATCAATTGCCGATCGCACCGTTTAGACATATCAATCACTTATAATGTTTAAACAACAATTAGTTTTCAATAACCAATTCAATAATTCATTGCTTTAACTTAATATAATGTTGGGATCAATTGTCGATCCACCCTTTAGACATATTAAACACTGATAATGTTTAAACAAAAATTAGTTTTTAATAACCAATAAAATAATTCATTACTTTAACTTAAAATAATGTTACGATGAATTATCGATCGTACCCTTTAAAAATATCAATCACAAATAATGTTTAAACTGCAATAAGTTTTCAATAACCAATTCAATAATTCATTACTTTAACTTAATATAATGTTGTGATCAATTGTCGATCGCACCCTTTAGACATATCTATCACTGTAAATGTTTAAATAACAATTACATTTTAATAACCAATTCAATAATAAATTACATTAACTTAATATAATATTGCGATCAGTTGTCGATCGCACCCTTTAAACATATCAATCAATTATAATGTTTAAATAACAATTTGTTTTCAATAACCAATTAAAAAATTCATTACTTTAACTTACTATAATGTTGCGATCAATTATCGATCGTACCCTTGGAAAATATCAATCACTGATAATGTTTAAACAACAATTAGTTTTCAATAACCAATTCAATAATTCATTACTTTCACTTAATATAATGTTGTGATCAATTGTCGATTGCACCCTTTAAACATATCAATCATTGTAAAATGTTTAAACAAAAATTATTTTTTAATAACCAATAAAATAATTCATTACTTTAACTTAAAATAATGTTACGATGAATTATCGATCGTACCCTTTAAAAATATCAATCACAAATAATGTTTAAACTGCAATAAGTTTTCAATAACCAATTCAATAATTCATTACTTTAACTTAATATAATGTTGTGATCAATTGTCGATCGCACCCTTTAGACATATCTATCACTGTAAATGTTTAAATAACAATTACATTTTAATAACCAATTCAATAATAAATTACATTAACTTAATATAATATTGCGATCAGTTGTCGATCGCACCCTTTAAACATATCAATCAATTATAATGTTTAAATAACAATTTGTTTTCAATAACCAATTCAATAATTCATTACTTTAACTTACTATAATGTTGCGATCAATTATCGATCGTACCCTTGGAAAATATCAATCACTGATAATGTTTAAACAACAATTAGTTTTCAATAACCAATTCAATAAATCATTACTTTAACTTAATATAATGTTGCGATCAATTGTCGATTGCACCATTTAGACATATGAATCACTGTAAATGTTTAATCCACAATTAGTTTTCAATAACCAATTCAATAATTCATTACTTAAACTTAATATAATATTGCGGTCAATTGTCGATCGCACCATTTAGGCATATCAATCAAAGTAAATGTTTAAACAAAAATTAGTTTTCAATAACAAGTTCAATAATTCATTACTTTAAATTAATATAATGTTGCGATCAATTGTCGATTGCATCCTTTTGACATATCAATCACTGTAAATGTTTAAACAACAATTAGATTTCAATAACCAATTCAATAATTCATTACTTAACTTAATATAATGTTGAGATCTATTGTCGATTGCACCCGTTTAAAAAATCAATAACTGATAATGTTTAAACAACAATTAGTTTTCAATAACCAATTCAATAATTCATTACTTTAACTTAATATAATATTGCGATCAATTTTTGATCGCACCCTTTAAACATAACAATCACTGTAAATGTCTAAACAATAATTAGTTTTCAATAATCAATACAATAATTCATTGCTATAACTTAATATAATTTTGCGATCAATTGTCGATCGCACCCTTTCAACATATCAATCACGGTAAATGTTTAAACAACAATTAGTTTTCAATAACCAATTCAATAATTGATTACTTTAACTAAATATAATGTTGCGATCAATTGTCGAACGCACCCTTTAGAAATATCAATTACTGTAAATGTTTAAACAACAATTAATTTTCAATAACAAATTCAATAATTCATTACTTTAACTTAATATTATGTAGAGATCAATCGTCGATCGCACCCTTTAGACTATAAATCACTGTAAATGTTTAAACAACAATTAGTTTTCAATAACTAATTCAATAATTCATTACTTTTGCTTAATATAATGTTGAGATCAATTATTGATCGCACCCTTTAGACATATCAATCACCGTAAAAGTCTAAACAACAATTAGTTTTCAATAACCAATTCAATAATTCATTACTTTAACTTAATATAATGTGAGATCAATTGTCGATCGCACCCTTTAGACATATCAATCACAGTAAATGTGTAAACAACAATTAGTTTTAAATAACCAATTCAATAATTCATTACGTTAAATTAATATAATGTTGAGATCAATTGTCGATCGCACCCTTTAGACATATCAATCACTGTAAATGTTTAAATAACAATTAGTTTCCAATAACAAATTCAATAATTCATTACTTTAACTTGAATTAATGTTGCGATCAATTGTCGATCGCACCCTTTAGACATATCAATCAATGTAAATTGTAAAACAACACTTCGTTTTTTATAATAAATTCAATAATTCATTACTTTAACTTAATATAATGTTGTGATAAATTGTCGATGGCACTATTTTGAAATATCAATCAATGTAAATGTTTAAACAACAATTAGTTTTCAATAACCAATTCAATAATTTATTACTTTAACTTAATATAATGTTGAGATCAATTGTCGATTGCACCCTTTAGACATATCAATCAATGTAAATGTTAAAACAACAATTAGTTTTCAATAACCAATTCAATAATTCATTACTTTATTTTAATATAATGTTGCGATCAGTTGTGGATCGCACCCTTTAGAAATATTAATCACCGTAAATGTTTAAACAACAATTAGTTTTCAATAACCAATTAAATAATTCATTTTTTTTATCTTAAAATAATGTTCCGATCAATTGTCGATCGCACCCTTTAGACATATCAATTACCGTAAAGGTCTAAACAATAATTAGTTTTCAATAACCAATTCAATAATTCATTACTTTAACTTAATATAACGTTCAGATCAATTGTGGATCGCACCCTTTAGACATATTAATCACTGTAAATGTTTAAACAACAATTAGTTTTCAATAACCAATTCAATAATTCATTTTTTTAACTTAATATAATGTTCCGATCAATTATCGATCGCACCCTTTAGACATATCAATTACCGTAAAGGTCTAAACAATAATTAGTTTTCAATAACCAATTCAATAATTCATTACTTTAACTTAATATAACGTTTAGATCAATTGTCGATCGCACCCTTTAGACATATTAATCACTGTAAATGTTTAAACAACAATTAGTTTTCAATAACCAATTCAATAATTCATAACTTTAACTTAATATAATGTTGCGATCAATTGTCGATCGTATCTTTTAGACATATTAATCATTGAAAATGATTAAACAACAGCTAATCTTCAATAACCAATTCAATAATTCATTACTTTAACTTAATATGATGTTGCGATCAATTGTCGATTGCATCCTTTAGACATATCCATCACTGTAAATGTTTAAACAATAATTAGATTTCAATAACCAATTCAATAATTAATTACTTTAACTTAATATAATGTGAGATCAATTGTCGATCGCACCCTTTAGACATATCAATCACAGTAAATGTGTAAACAACAATTAGTTTTAAATAACCAATTTAATAATTCATTACATTAAATTAATATAATGTTGAGATCAATTGTCGATCGCACCCTTTAGACATATCAATCTCTGTATATGTTTAAACAACAATTAGTTTCCAATAACAAATTCAATAATTCATTACTTTAATTTGAATTAATGTTGCGATCAATTGTCGATCGCACCCTTTAGACATATCAATCAATGTAAATTGTAAAACAACACTTAGTTTTTTATAACAAATTCAATAATTCATTACTTTAACATAATATAATGTTGTGATAAATTGTCGATGGCACTATTTTGAAATATCAATCAGTGTAAATGTTTAAACAACAATTAGTTTTCAATAACCAATTCAATAATTCATTACTTTAACTTAATATAATGTTGCGATCAATTGTCGATCGCACCCTTTAGACATATCAATCACCGTAAAATTCTAAACAACAATTAGTTTTCAATAACCAATTCAATAATTCATTACTTTAACTAAATATAATGTTGAGATCAATTGTCGATCGCACCCTTTAGACATATCAATCAATGTAAATGTTTAAACAACAATTAGTTTTCAATAACCAATTCAATAATTCCTTACTTTAACTTAATATAATGTTGCGATCAATTGTGGATCGCACCCTTTAGAAATATTAATCACCGTAAATGTTTAAACAACAATTAGTTTTCAATAACCAATTAAATAATTCATTTTTTTAACTTAATATAATGTTCTGATCAATTGTCGATCGCACCCTTTAGACATATAAATCATCGTAAATGTCTAAACAATAATTAGTTTTCAATAACCAATTTAATAATTCATTACTTTAACTTAATATAACGTTTAGATCAATTGTCGATCGCACCCTTTAGACATATTAATCACTGTAAATGTTTAAACAATAATTAGTTTTCAATAACCAATTCAATAATTCATAACTTTAACTTAATATAATGTTGCGATCAATTGTCGATCGTACCTTTTAGACAAATTAATCACTGAAAATGATTAAACAACAGCTAATCTTCAATAACCAATTCAATAATTCATTAATTTAACTTAATATGATGTTGCGATCAATTGTCGATCGCATCCTTTAGACATATCCATCACTGTAAATGTTTAAACAATAACTCGATTTCAATAACCAATTCAATAATTCATTACTTTAACTTAATATAATGTTGCGATCAATTGTCGATCGCACCCTTTAGACATATCAATCACCGTAAAATTCTAAACAGCAATTAGTTTTCAATAACAAATTCAATAATTCATTACTTTAACTAAATATAATGTTGAGATCAATTGTCGATTGCAACCTTTAGACATATCAATCAATATAAATGTTAAAACAACAATTAGTTTTCAATAACCATTTCAATAATTCATTACATTAAATTAATATAATGTTGAGATCAATTGTCGATCGCACCCTTTAGACATATCAATCTCTCTATATGTTTAAACAACAATTAGTTTCCAATAACAAATTCAATAATTCATTACTTTAACTTGAATTAATGTTGCGATCAATTGTCGATCGCACCCTTTAGACATATCAATCAATGTAAATTGTAAAACAACACTTAGTTTTTTATAACAAATGCAATAATTCATTACTTTAACATAATATAATGTTGTGATAAATTGTCGATGGCACTATTTTGAAATATCAATCAATGTAAATGTTTAAACAACAATTAGTTTTCAATAACCAATTCAATAATTCATTACTTTATCTAAATATAATGTTGAGATCAATTGTCGATTGCAACCTTTAGACATATCAATCAATATAAATGTTAAAACAACAATTAGTTTTCAATAACCAATTCAATAATTCATTACATTAAATTAATATAATGTTGAGATCAATTGTCGATCGCACCCTTTGGACATATCAATCTCTGTATATGTTTAAACAACAATTGGTTTCCAATAACAAATTCAATAATTCATTACTTTAACTTGAATTAATGTTGCGATCAATTGTCGATCGCACCCTTTAGACATATCAATCAATGTAAATTGTAAAACAACACTTAGTTTTTTATAACAAATTCAATAATTCATTACTTTAACATAATATAATATTGTGATAAATTGTCTATGGCACTATTTTGAAATATCAATCAATGTAAATGTTTAAACAACAATTAGTTTTCAATAACCAATTCAATAATTCATTACTTTAACTTAATATAATGTTGCGATCAATTGTCGATCGCACCCTTTAGACATATCAATCACCGTAAAATTCTAAACAACAATTAGTTTTCAATAACCAATTCAATAATTCATTACTTTAACTAAATATAATGTTGAGATGAATTGTCGATCGCACCCTTTAGACATATCAATCAATGTAAATGTTAAAACAACAATTAGTTTTCAATAACCAATTCAATAATTCATTACTTTAACTTAATATAATGTTGCGATCAATTGTGGATCGCACCCTTTAGAAATATTAATCACCGTAAATGTTTAAACAACAATTAGTTTTCAATAACCAATTAAATAATTCATTTTTTTAACTTAATATAATGTTCTGATCAATTGTCGATCGCACCCTTTAGACATATCAATCACCGTAAATGTCTAAACAATAATTAGTTTTCAATAACCAATTCAATAATTCATTACTTTAACTTAATATAACGTTTAGATCAATTGTCGATCGCACCCTTTAGACATTTTAATTACTGTAAATGTTTAAACAACAATTAGTTTTCAATAACCAATTCAATAATTCATAACTTTAACTTAATATAATGTTGCGATCAATTGTCGATCGTACCTTTTAGACAAATTAATCACTGAAAATAATTAAACAACAGCTAATCTTCAATAACCAATTCAATAATTCAATAATTTAACTTAATATGATGTTGCGATCAATTGTCGATCGCATCCTTTAGACATATCCATCACTGTAAATGTTTAAACAATAATTCGATTTCAATAACCAATTCAATAATTCATTACTTTAACTTAATATAATGTTGCGATCAATTGTCGATCGCACCCTTTAGACATATCAATCACCGTAAAATTCTAAACAACAATTAGTTTTCAATAACCAATTCAATAATTCAATACATTAACTAAATATAATGTTGAGATCAATTGTCGATTGCAATCTTTAGATATATCAATCAATATAAATGTTAAAACAACAATTAGTTTTCAATAACCAATTCAATAATTCATTACTTTAACTTAATATAATGTTGCGATCAATTGTTGATCGCACCCTTTAGAAATATTAATCACTGTAAATGTTTAAACAATAATTAGTTTTCAATAACCAATTCAATAATTCATTACTTTAAGTTAATATAATGTTGCGATCAATTGTCGATCGCACCCTTTAGACATATCAATCACCGTAAAATTCTAAACAACAATTAGTTTTCAATAACCAATTCAATAATTCATTACTTTAACTAAATATAATGTTGAGATCAATTGTCGATCGCAACCTTTGGACATATTTATCAATATAAATGTTAAAACAACAATTAGTTTTCAATAACCAATTCAATAATTCATTACTTTAACTTAATATAATGTTGCGATCAATTGTCGATCGCACCCTTTAGAAATATTAATCACTGAAAATGTTTAAACAATAATTAGTTTTCAATAACCAATTCAATAATTCATTACTTTAAGTTAATATAATGTTGAGATAAATTGTCGATCGCACCCTTTAGACATATCAATCACTGTATATGTTTAAAAAATAATTAGTTTTCAATAACCAATTCAATAATTCAATACTTTCACTTAATCTAATGTTGAGATCAATTATCGATCGCACCCTTTAGACATATCAATCAATGTTGCGATCAATTGTCGATCGCACCCTTTAGACATATCAATCAATGTAAATGTTTAAACAACAATTAGTTTTCAATAACCAATACAATAATTCGTTACTTTAACTTAATATAATGTTTCGATCAATTGTCAATCGTACGATTTTGACTTATCAATACCTGTAAATGTTTAAAGAACAATTAGTTTTCAATAACCAGTTCAATAATTCATTACTTTAACTTAATATAATGTTGCGATCAATTGTCGATCGCACCCTTTAGACATATCAATCAAAATAAATGTTTAAACAACAATTAGTTTTCAATAACCAATTAAATATTTCATTACTTTAACTTAATATAATGTTGCGATCAATTGTAGATCGCACCTTTTAGACATATTAATCACAATAAATGTTTAAACAACAATTAGATTTCAATAACCTATTCAATAATTCATTACTTTAAGTTAATATAATGTTGAGATCAATTGTCGATCGCACCCTTTAGACATATCAGTCACTGTAAATGTTTAAACAAAAATTAATTTTCAATAACCAATTCAATAATTCATTACTTTAACTTAATATAATGTTGCGATAAATTGTCGATTGCACCCTTTAGCCATATGAATCACTTTAAATATTTAAACAACAACTAATCTTCAATAACCAATTCAATAATTCATTTCTTAACCTTAATATAATGTTGCAATCATTTGTCGATCGCGCCCTTTAGACATATCAATCACTTTAAATGTTTAAACAACAATTAGTTTCCAATAACCAATTAAATATTTCAGTACTTTAACTTAATATGATGTTGAGATTATTTGTCGATCGCACCCTTTAGACATTTCATTCACTTTCAATGTTTAAATAACAACTAATATTTAATAACCAATTAAAAAATTCATTACTTAAACTTAATATAATGTTGCGAACAGTTGTCGATCGCACCCTTTAGACATATCAATCACTTTAAATTTTTAAACAACTAATCTTCAATAACCAATTCAATAATTCATTACATTAACTTAATATAATGTTCCGATCAATTGTCGATCGCACCCTTTAGACATATTAATCATTGTAAATATGTAAACAATAATAAATCTTTAATAACGAATTTAATAAATCATTACTTTAACTTAATATAATGTTGCGATCAATTGTCGATCGCACCCTTTAGACATATCAATCACTGTAAATGTGTAAACAACAACTAATCTTTAATAACAAATTCAATAATTCATTGCTTTAACTTAACTTAATGTTGCGATCAATTGTCGATCGCACCCATTAGACATATCTATCACTCTAAATGTATAAACAACAATTAGTTTTTAATATCCAATTAAGTAATTCCTTAATTTAACGTAATATAATGTTGCGTTCAGTTGTCGATCTCACTTTTTAGACATATCAATCACTGCAAATTTTTAAACACTAATTAGTTTTCAATAACATTTCAATAATTCATTACTTTAGCTTAATATAATGTTGCGATTAGTTTTCGATCGCATTCTTTAGACATATAAATAAATGTACATGTTTAAACAACAACTAATCTTCAATAACCAATACATATAATTCATTACTTTAACTTAACATAATGTTGCGATCAATTTTCGATCGCACCCTTTAGACATATCTATCACTGTTAATGTTTATACAACAATTAGTTTTCAATAACCAATTCAATAATTCATTACTTTAACTTAATATAATGTTGCGATCAATTGTCGATTGCACCATTTAGACACATCAATCACATTAAATCTGTAAACAACAAGTAATCTTCAAAAACCAATTAAATAATTCATTACTTTAACTTAATATAATGTTGCGATCAATTGTCAATCTCACCCTTTAGACATATCAATCAATGTAAATGTTTAAACACTAATTTGTTTTCAATAATCAATTCAATAATTCATTACTTTGACTTAATATAATGTTGCGATCAACTGTCGATCGCAGCCTTTAGACATATCAATAACTGTAAAAGTTTAAACAAAAACTAATCTTCAATAACCAATTCAATAATTCATTACTTTAACTTACTCTAATGTTGCGATCAATTGTCGATCACACCCTTTAGACATATCAATCATTGTTAATGTTTAAACAACAATTAGTTTTCAATAACAAATTCTATAGTTCATTACTTTAACTTAATATAATGTTGCGATCAATTGTCGATCGTACCCTTTAGACATATCAATCACTGTAAATGTTTAAACAACAACTTATCTTCAATAACAAATTCAATAATTCATTACTTAACTTAATCTAATGCTGCAATCAATTGTCGATTGCACCCTTTAGACATATCTATCTCTGTAAATCTGTAAACAACAAGTAATCTTCAATAACCAATTAAATAATTCATTACTTTAGCTTTATATTTTGTTGCGATCAATTGTTGATCGCACCGTTTAGACATATCAATAACAGTACATGTGTATGCAAAAACTAATCTTCAATAACTAATTAAATAATTCAATATTTCAACTTAAAAACTAATCTTCAATAACTAATTAAATAATTCATTAAACAACAATTAGTTTTCAATAACCAATTATATATTTCAACACTTTAACTTAATATAATATTGCGATCAATTATCGATCGCACCCTTTGGACATATCTATCACTGTAAATGTGTAAACAACAAATAATCTTCAAAAACCAATTCAATAATTCCTTACTTTAACTTAAAATAATGTTGTGATGAATTGTAGATCGAACCCTTTAGACATATCAATGACTGTAAATGTTTAAACAACAACTAATCTTCAATAACCAATTCAATAATTCATTACTTTAACTTAACGTAATGTTGCGATCAATTGTCGATCACACCCTTTAGACATATCTATCACTCTAAATGTGTAAACAACAATTAGTTTTCAGTAATCTATTAAATAATTCATTAATTTAACGTAATATAATGTTGCGTTCAATTGTCGATCTCACCTTTTAGTCATAGCAATCACTGTAAATGTTTAAAACCTAATTAGTTTTCAACAACATTTACATAATTCATTACTTTTGCATAATATAATGTTGCGATTAATTTTCTATCGCATTCTTTAGACATATCAATAAATGTATATGTTTAATCAACAACTAATCTTCAATAACCAATTCAATAATTCATTACTTTAACTTAACGTAATGTTGCGATCAATTGTCGATCGCACCCTTTAGACATATCAATCACAGATAATGTTTAAACAACAATTAGTTTTCAATAACCAATTAAGTAATTCATTACTTTAAGTTAATATAGTGTCGCGATCAATTGTTGATCGCACTCTTTAAACATATCAAACACTGTAAATGTCTAAACAATAATTAGTTTTCAATAACCAATTCAATAATTCATTACTTTAACTTAATATAATGTTGCGAGCAATTGTCGATCGCACTCTTTAGACATATCAATCACTGATAATGTTTAAACAACAATTAGTTTTCAATAACCAATTTAAAACTTCAATACTTTAACTTAATATAATGTTGCGATCAATTTTCGATCGCACCCTTTAGACATATCAATCACTGTAAATGTTTAAAAACAATTAGTTTTCAATAACCAATTCAATAATTCATTACTTTAGCTTAATATAATGTTGCGATCAATTGTCGATCCCACCCTTTAGACATATCAATCACTGTAAATGTTTAAACAATACTAATCTTCAATACCCAATTCAATAATTCATTACTTTAAATTAATATAATGTTGCGATAAATTGTCGATCGCACCCTTTAGACAATCACTGTAAAATTTTAAAAACAACTAATCTTCAATAACCAATTAAATAATTCATTACTTTAACATAATCTAATGTTGCGATCAATTGTCGATCACACCATTTAGACATACCAATCACTGTTAATGTTGAAACAACAATTAATTTTCAATAACAAATTCAATAATTCATTACTTTAAATTAATATAATGTTGCGATCAATTGTCGATTGCACCCTTTATTAGACATATAAATCACATTAATTGTGTAAACAACAAGTAATCATCAATAACCAATTAAAAAATTCATTACTTTAGCTTAATATAATGTTGCTATCAATTGTCGATCTCACCCTTTAGACATATTGGTCACTGTAAATGTTTAAACACTAATTAGTTTCAATCACCAATTCAATTATTCATTACTTTAGCTTAATATATTATTGAAATTAATTGTCGATCATTTAGACATATCAATAACTATAAATGTTTAAACATCATCTAATCTTTAATATCTAATTCAATAATTCATTACTTTAACTTCATCTAATGTTATGATCCATTGTTGATTGCACCCTTTAGACATATCAATCACTGTAAATGTTTAAACAACAACTAATCTTCAATATCCAAATCAATATATCATTACTTTAACTTAATATTATGTTGCCATCAATTGTCGATCGCACCCTTTAGACATATCAATAACTGTAAATGTTTAAACAACAATTAATCTTCTATAACCAATTCAATAATTCATTACTTTAACTTAATGCAATGTTACAATCAATTGTCGATCGCTCCATTAAGTTATATCTATCACTGTAAATGTTTAAACAACAATTAATTTTCAATAATTAATTAAATAATTCATTGCTTTAATTTAGTATTATGTTGCGATCAATTGTTGATCGCACCCTTTAGACATATAAATAACTGTAAATGTTTAAACAATAACTAATCTTCAATACCTAATTCAGTAAATCATTACTTTAACTTAATTTCATGTTGCGATCAATAATCAATCGCACCCTTTAGACGTATCAATCACAGTAAATGTTTAAAAAACAACTAATCTTCAATAACCAATTCAATAATCATTACTTTAACTTAATAGAATGTTGCGATCAACTGTCTATCGCACCCTTTAAACATATCAATAACTGTAAATGTTTAAACAACAACTAATCTTCAATAACCAATTCAATAATTCATTACTTTAACTTAATCTTATGTTGCGATCAATTGGCACTATTTTTACATATCAATCACTGTTAGTGTTTAAACAACAACTAATCTTCAATAACCAATTCAATAATTCATTACTTTAACTTAACGTAATGTTGCGATCAATTGTCGATCTCACCGTTAAGACATATGTATCACTCTAAATGTTTAAACAATAATTAATTTTCAATAACCAATTAAATAATTCATTATTTTAACTTAATATAATGTTGCGATCAATTGTCGATCGCACACTTTAGACATATCAATAACTGTAAATTTTTAAACAATAACTTATCTTCAACAACCAATTAAATAATTCATTAATTTAACTTAATCTAATGTCACGATCAATTGTCGATCGCACCCTTCAGACATATCAATCACTGTTACTGTTTATACAACAACTAATCTTCAATAACCAATTCAATAATTCATTACTTTAACTTAACGTAATGTTGCTATCAATTGTCGATCGCACCATTAAGACATATCTATCACTCTAAATGTGTAAATATTAATTAATTTTGAAAAATCAATAAAATAATTCATTACATTAACTAAATATAATGTTGCGATCAATTGTTGATCACACCCTTAAGACATAACAAACACTGTAAATGTTTAAACACTAATTAGTTTTCAATAACCAATTCAATTATTCATTACTTTAACTTCATATAACGTTGCGATCAATTGTCGATCGTACCCTTTAGATATATCTATCACTGTAAATGTGTAAGCAACAATTAATTTTCAATAACCAATTAAATAATTCATTACTTTAACTTAATATAATGTTGGGATAAATTGTCGATCGCACCCTTTAAACATATCAATCACAGTAAATATTTAAACAATAATTAGTTTTGAATAACCAATTCAATTATTCATTACTTTAGCTTAATATAATGTTGCGTTCAGTTGTCGATCTCACCCTTTAGACATATCAATAATTATAAATATTTAAACAATAACTAATCTTCAATACCCAATTAAATAATTCATTACTTTAACTTAATATAATGTTGCGATAAATTGTCGATCGTAACCTTTAGACATATCAATCACAATAAATGTTTAAACAATAATTAGTTTTGAATAACCAATTCAATTATTCATTACTTTAGCTTAATATAATGTTGCGATCAGTTTTCGATCTCACCCTTTAGACATATCAATCACTGTAAATATTTAAACAATAACTAATCTTCAATACCTAATTCAATAATTCATTACTTTTAACTTAATATAATGTTGCGATCAGTTGTCGATCGCACCCTTTAGACATATCAATCACTGTAAAACTTTAAACAACAACTGATCTTCAATAACCAATTCAATAATTCAATACTTTAACTTAATATAATGTTGCAATCAATTGTCGATCGCACCCTTTAGACATATCAATCAGTGTTAATGTTTAAACAACAACTAACCATCAATAACCAATTCAATAATTCATTACTTTAACTTAATGTAATGTTGAAATCAATTGTCAATCGCACCATTAAAATATATCTATCACTGTTAATATTTAAACAAAAATTAATTTTCAATAATCAATCAAATTATTAATTGCTTTAATTTAATATAATGTTGCGATCAATTGTCGATCGCACCCTTTAGACATATCAATAACTGTTAATGTTTAAACAATAACTAATCTTCAATACCAAATTCAATAATTCATTACTTTAACTTAATATAATGTTGCGATCAATTGTCGATCACAACCTTGAGACATATCAGTCACTATAAAGCTTTAAACAATAACAACAAATCTTCAATAACCGATTCAATAATTCATTACTTTAACTTAATATAAGGTTGCGATCAATGTTCGATCGCACCATTTAGACATATCAATCACTATAAATGTTTAAACAACACTTATCTTCAATAACCATATCAATAATTCATTACTTTAACTTAATATATTGTTGCGATCAATTATCGATTGCACCCTTTGGACATATCAATCACTATAAATGTGTAAACAACAAGTGATCTTCACTAACCAATTCAACAATTCATTACTTTAACTTAATATAATATTTCGATCAATTGTCGATCTCACCCTTTAGACATATCAATCACTGTAAATGTTTAAACACTAATTAGTTTTCAATAACAAATTTAATAATTCATTACTTTAACTTAATATAATGTTGCTATCAATTGTCGATGTCACCCTTTAGACATATCAATCACTGTATATGTTTAAACAACTTTTCGTTTTCAATAACCAATTCAATAATTCATTACTTTAATTTAATCTAATGTTGCGATCAGTTGTCGATTGCATCCCTTAGACATATCAATCGCTGTAAATGTGTAAACACTAATTAGTTTTCAATAATTCATTCTTTTTCTTAATATAATGTTGCGATCAATTATGGATCGCACCCTTAAGACATATCAATAACTGTAAATGTTTAAAAAAAATAACTAATCTTCAATAACCAACTCAATAATTTATTACTTTAACTTCATCTATTGTTGCGACCAATTGTCGATCGCACCCTTTAGACATATCAATCACTGTTAATGATTAAACAACAACTAATCTTCAATAAACAATTCAATAATTCATTACTTTAACTTAATATAATGTTTCGATCAATTGTCGATCGCACCCTTTTGACATATCAATCACTGTAAAACTTAAAACAACAACTGATCTTCAATAACCAATTCAATAATTCAATACTTTAACTTAATATAATGTTGCAATCAATTATCGATCGCACCATTTAGACATATCAATAACTATAAATGTTTAAACAACAACTAATCTTTAATATCCAATTCAATAATTCATTACTTTAGCTTAATCTAATGTTGCGATCAATTGTCGATTAAACCCTTTAGACATATCAATCACTGTAAATATTTAAACAACAGTTAGTTTTCAATAACCTATTCAATAATTCATTACTTTAACTTAATATAATGTTGCGATCAATAGTCGATTGCACCCTTTAGACATATTAATTACTGTAAATGTGGAAACCACAAGTAATCTTCACTAACGAATTCAATAATTCATTACTTTAACTTAATCTTATTTTGCGATCGATTTTCGATCGCACTCTTTAGACATATCAATCACTATTAATTTTTTAAACAATAACTAATCTTCAATAACCAATTCAATAATTCATTACTTTAACTAAATATCTATGATGCTCGGACTCTTCTGAAATGGAAGAATACCCGTGTCGACGCGACACGACAAGGATATGGGTATGGAACACGTACCAGATCCTTCTTGAAAAAAGTGGATACTCCATATCCATAATTTAACAGAATTATAGATTGATTATAATTTAATGCACTGACTTTCAGATAAATGAAAGAGAAGAGAAACTACCTGCGGTTAATACACTACACCACCACTTACTAAAACTTCAACCACCCACTAAACACATTTTAAATTCATATATAACAACCTATTTTAAATAATAATATTATTATAAATTCATAATATTAGTTTACAATATGTGGACTAATATTATTATCAAATATTTTACCGTATCCCAACACCTATATCCTAAATTTGGATCCTTCTTCAACGGATCCCCATATCCCAAATTTTAAAAAACAACGAATCAAACTCTTGGATACGTATCCATATCCGACACCCGTACCCGAGTCTGAGCAATATAGCTAAATATATCAATCACTGTAAATGTTTAAACACTAATTAGTTTTCAATAACCAATTCAATAATTCATTATTTTAGCTTAATATAATGTTGCGATCAATTGTTGATCGCACCCTTTAGACATATCAATCACAGTAAATGTATAAACAACAACTAATTTTCATTGACCAATTAAATAATTCATTACTTTAACTTAATATGATGTTCGATCAATTATCGATTGCACCCTTTAGATATATCAACCACTATAAATGTTTAAACAACAACTAATCTTCAATAATCAATTCAATAATTCATTACTTTAACTTAATATAATGTTGCGATCAATAGCCGGTTGGACCATTTAGACATAACAATCACTGTAAATATTTAAACAACAACTAATCTTCAATGACCAATTCAATAATTCATTACTTTAACTTAATATAATGTTACGATCAATTATCGATCGCACCCTTTAGACATATCAATCACTGTAAATGATTAAACAACAACTAATCTTCAATAACCGATTCAATAATTCATTACTTTAACTGAATATAATGTTGCAATCTATTTTCCCTCGCACCCTTTAGACATATCAATAACTGTAAATGTTTAAACATCAACTAATCTTCAATAACCAATTCAATAATTCATTACTTTAACTTAACGTAATGTTGCGATCAATTGTCGATTGCACCATTAAGACATATCAATGACTGTAAATGTTTAAACAATAATTAAGTTTCAATAACCAAATAAATAATTTATTACTTTAACTTAATATAATGTGGCGATCAATTGTCGATTGCACCCTTTAAACATATCAATCACTGTAAATGTTTAAACAACAATTAGTTTTTAATAACCAGTTCAATAATGCATTACTTTAACTTAATATAATGTTACGATCAATTATCGATCGCACCCTTTAGACATATCAATCACTGTAAATGATTAAAAAACAACTAATCTTCAATAACCAATTCAACAATTCATTACTTTAACTTAATATAATGTTGCAATCTATTTTCGCTCGCACCCTTTAGACATATCAATAACTGTAAATGTTTAAACATCAACTAATCTTCAATAACCAATTCCATAATTCATTACTTTAACTTAACGTAATGTTGCGATCAATTGTCGATTGCACCATTAAGACATATCAATGACTGTAAATGTTTAAACAATAATTAATTTTCAATAACCAAATAAATAATTTATTACTTTAACTTAATATAATGTGGCGATCAATTGTCAATCGCACCCTTTAGACATATCAATCACTGTAGTAAATGTGTTAACAAGTAATCTTCAATAATCAATTAAATAATTCATCACTTTCACTTAATATAATGTTGCGATCAATTGTCGATCTCACCCTTTAGCCATATCAATCACTGTAAATGTGTAAACACTAATTAATTTTCAATAATCAATTCACTAATTCATTACTTTAGCTTAATATAATGTTGCGACCAATTGTCGATCGCACCCTTTAGACAAATCAATCACTGTAAATGTTTAAACAACAACTAATCTTCAATAACCAATTCAATAATTCATTACTTTAACTTAATATAAAGTTGCGATCAATTGTGATTACACCCTTTAGACAAATCAATCACTGTAAATGTGTAAACAACAATTAATTTTCAATAACCAATTCAATAATTCATTACTTTAACTTAATATAATGTTGCGATCAATAGTTGGTTGCACCCTTTAGACATATCATGTAAATGTGTTTACGTCAAGAAATCTTCAATAACCAATTAAATAATTCATCACTTTAACTTAATATAATGTTGCGATCAATTGTCGATCTCACCCTTTAGCCATATCAATCACTGTAAATGTTTATACACTAATTAGTTTTCAATAACCAATTCTGTAATTCATTACTTTAACTTAATATAATGTTGCGATCAATTGTCGATCGCACCCTTTAGACATATTAATCACTATAAATGTTTAAACATCAACAAATCTTCAATAATTATCTCAATAATTCATTACTTTATCTTAATCTAATGTTGCGATCAAATGTCGATTGCACCCTTTAGACATATAAATTACTGTAAAGGTTTTAATAAGAACTCAATTAAATAATTCATTACTTTAACTTAATATAAAGTTGGGATCAATTGTCGATCGCACACCCTTTAGACATATCAATAACTGTAAATGTTTACAACAACTAATCTTCAATAACCAATTCAATAATTCATTACTTTAGCTTAATACAATATTGCGATCAATTGTCGATCGCACCCATTAGACATATTAATCACTATAAATGTTTAAACAACAACTAATCTTCAATAACAAATTAAATAATTCATTACTTTAACTTAATATAATGTTGCGATCAATAGTCGATCGCACCCTTTAGACATATAAATTACTGTAAATGTGTAAACAACAATTAATTTTCAATAACCAATTTAATAATTCATTACTTTTAACTTTCTATAATGTTGCAATCAATTGTCGTATGCACCCTATAGACATATCAATCAGTATAAATATTTATACAACAATTAGTTTTAAATAACCAATTCAATAATTCATTACTTTAACTTAAATTACGATCAATTGTAGATCGCACTCTTTAGACATATCAATCACTGAAAATTTTTAAACAACAACTAATCTTCAATAAAAAATTCAATAATTCATTTCTTCAACTTAATATAATTTTGCGATCAATTGTCGATTGCACCCTTTAGACATATCAATAACTGTTAACGTTGAAACACTAATAAGATTTCAATAACCAAGTAAATGATTCATTACTTTAGCTTAATATAATGTTGCAATCAATTGTCGATCGCACCATTTAGACATATAAATAACTGTAAATGTGTAAAAAACCACTAATCTTCAATAACCAATTCAATAACTCATTACTTCAACTTAGTATAATGTTGCGATCAATTGCCGATCGCACCCTTTAGACATATCAATCACTGTAAATGTGTAAACAACAACTAATCTATAATAACCAATTAAATAATTCATTACTTAAACTTAATATAATAATGCGATCAATTGTGTATCACACCCTTTAGACATATCAATCACAATAAATGTTTAAACAACAACTAATCTTCAATAACCGATTCAATAATTCATTACTTTAACTTAATATAATGTTGCGATCAATTGTCGAGCGCACCCTTTGGACATATCAATTACTATAAATGTGTAAACAACAATTAATTTTCAATATCCAATTCAATTATCTATTATTTTTAACTTTCTATAATATTGCAATCAATTGTCATTTGCACCCTTTAGACATATCAATCACTATAAATATTTAAACAACAATTACTTTTAAATAGCCAATTCAATAATTTATTACTTTAACTTAATATATTGTTGCGATCAATTGTGGATCGCTCTCTTTAGACATATCTATCACTGTAAATGTTTAAACAACAACTAATCTTCAATAACCAATTCAATAATTCATTACTTCAACTTCATATAATTTTGCAATCAATTGTCGATCACACCCTTTAAACATATCAATCACTATAAATGTGTAAACAACAATAAATCTTCAATAACCAATTCAATAATTCATTACTTTAACTTAATGTAATGTTGCAATTAATTGTCGATTGGACCCTTCAGACATATCAATCATTGTAAAAGTGTAAAAAACAAGTAATCTTCAATAACCAATTAAATAATTCATTACTTTTACTTAATATAATGTTGCGATCAATTGTGTATCGCACCCTTTAGACATATCAATCACAGTAAATGTTTAAACAACAACTAATCTTCAATTACCAATTCAATAATTCATTACTTCAACTTAATATAATGTTGCGATCAATTGTCGATCGCACCCTTTAGACATATCAATCACTGTAAATGTTTAAACAACAACTAATCTTCAATAACCAATTCAATAATTCATTACTTAAACTGAATGTAATGTTGCGATCAATTGTCGATCGCACCCTTTAGACATATAAATCACTGTAAATGTTTAAACAATAACTGATCTTCAATAACCAATTAAATAATTCATTAATTTAACTTAATATAATGTTGCGATCAATTGTGTATCGCACCCTTTAGACATATCAATCACAGTTAATGTTTAAACAACAACTAATCATCAATAACCAATTCAATAATTCATTACTTTAACTTAGTATAATGTTGCGATCAATTGTCGATCGCTCCCTTTAGACATATCAATCACTGTAAATGTTTAAACACTAGTTAGTTTTCAATAACCAATTAAATAATTCATTACTTTAACTTAATATAATAATGCGATCAATTGTGTATCACACCCTTTAGACATATCAATCACAATAAATGTTTAAACAACAACTAATCTTCAATAACCGATTCAATAATTCATTACTTTAACTTAATATAATGTTGCGATAAATTGTCGATCGCACCCTTTAGACATATCAATTACTGTAAATGTGTAAACAACAATTAATTTTCAATAACTAATTCAATAATTCATTACTTTTAACTTTCTATAATATTGAAATCAATCGTCGTATGCACCCTTTAGACAAATCAATCACTATAAATATTTAAACAACAATTACTTTTAAATAACCAATTAAATAATTCGGTACCTTAGCTTAATATAATGTTGCGATCAATTGTCGATCGCACCCTTTAGACATATCAATCACTGTAAATGTTTAAACAAAAACTAATCTTCAATAACAAATTCTATAATTCATTACTTCAACTTAATCTAATGATGCGATCAAATGTCGATTGCACCCTTTAGACATATCAATCACTGTAAATATTTAAACAACAATTAGTTTTCAATAACCAATTCAATAATTCAGTACCTTAACTTAATATAATGTTGCGATCAATTGTCGATTGCACCCTTTAGACATATCAATCACTGTAAATTTGTAAACAACAAGTAATCTTCAATTACTAATTAAATAATTCATTACTTTAACTTAATATAATGCTGCGATCAATTGTGTATCGCACCCTTTAGACATATCAATCACAGTAAATTTTTAAGTAACAACTAATCTATAATAACCAATTCAATAATTCATTACTTTAACTTAATCAAATGTTGCTATAAATTGTCGATTGCACCCTTCATACATATCAATCACTGTAAATGTTTAAACAACAACTAATCTTCAATAACCAATTCAATAATTCATTACTTTAACTTAATCTAATGATGCGATCTAATGTCGATTGCACCCTTTAGACATATCAATCACTGATAATGTTTAAACAACAATTAGTATTTAATAACCAATTCAATAATTCATTACTTTAGTTTAATATAATGTTGCGATCAATTGTCGGTCGCACCCTTTAGACATATCAGTCACTGTAAATTTTTAAACAATAAATAATCATCAATAACCAATTAAATAATTCATTACTTTAACTTAATATAATGTTGCGATCAATTGTGTATCGCACCCTTTAGACATATCAATCACACTAAATGTTTAAACAACAACTAATCTTCAATAACCAATTCAATAATTCATTACTTTAACTTAATATAATGTTGCGATCAATTGTCGATCGCACCCTTTATACATACCATGTAACGTCCAACCCCCGGCCAACGCGGAGCCGCGAATAGAAGCCGGAACACCACATTAACAATCAATACTTTCATTCTTTAATGCGGAATATAAGTATTAATATTAGAATTGTCAATTACAAAATAATCATCCTTTTTCCAAAAACAATTACATAATCTAGATAATTCATTAGAAAATAAACTTGTTCGCAAATATATCAATCATCCAAATAATAGTTCAAAATCTTCAAATAATTATCCGAAAATATTAAGTACTCAAGTACTTTAAAAAGACTTACAAATCCCATAACAGTTGTCTTAAATTATTTTAAACTGAAATACTTAAAAAGGGTCTACATGTCTTTCAAAAACTAATCAAAATACAAGAAGAAGGCAGCTCTCAGTAGTGTTCCAAAAACATGAAATGAAAATGCAATTAGACCTTCAATCTGCTCGATCACCTGTTTCACTTTTCGATAGATAGACAAGAAAATGGAAGGAAAACAACGTCAGACTATCGATGTTTGGTTAGCAAGTCATACTCCAACATACAATCACAATGCATCTAATTAAACATTCAATGATGAGAAGGCACGCAAATGCACCTAAATCTAGCAATCAAGGGAAGAGAATACAATCCCACCCAAGTCTAATGCCATTTCGGTTCAATAAAGTGAGATAGTCCACTAAATCTGATTTTATTCATTAGGTGTGTTCAATATTATCAATGTCCAATTATGATCTCAAACTTTGTTTAGGAATCCCCCAGAACAATTAACTAATCACTAGCAATCATCACGCAATATCAATCAATTTATATTTCCAGTTTTATTGACTGCCACTAATTTAGGATCAATAATGAAACGGGGCCAATTAGGCCGAAGCCACCAATATGGTCCAAAGACCGAGATCCAAAGAGCCGTTTATCCCCCCTCGAGACGTACTACTACCTTAGAATCCCATCAATTAGGTCCGAAGACCACCAATAACAATATGCCCTCAGGCGGTGGTGCCGTAACACCCAATAAAAGTCGTCACTCAATTTTTCAATGTGGTTAGCTAAACAAAAGGTCCTATTTTGCTCAATAGGTTGAGATATCTCGGGTACCCCTAATGACATGTCACTCTATCATTACTTTCAACCATAGCTAGGGCAATCATTATTCAGTAGTTAGGTGATCAAACACACAATTCTTCCTTTAACAATTCAACAATCTCATTATTACAATCCATTGGCTTTCAATCAAATGTGAGAGGTACTTTACTAGTGCCTTATCCAATTATTTCCAGCTCTAGCTAACCAAAGCCTAAGTCTAACATGCAATAGAATCACTAATAGTTCTATATCAGCAATAACCAGCAATATGGCAAACAATATCATTCTATCATTTACTATCCAATCCTATCCAATTGTCAATTCAAGTGATTATCTTATTAACAAGTTTAATGCACAATTCATAAAACAAACAACATCCAATATGAAGTTCAAGACGACGTTGCTAACCTTTCTTCCGACGACAATTAGCTAGGCGTCACCGGTACGTTCTACAGCACCTTCCGCTTCGCCTAACAAGAAACAAGGAACGATAACTCGATTAGGAAATCGATCGAATACGTAGGACGCAATAATCGAAACCTATTTTAATTGCTAAGAGACGCTGAAAGAACGAGCAATAAACGGTGATGATAACACGAATACACTAAAACCCAATCCAATCATCAAAAATGTACCATCCAAATCAATCATCCCCAAATCCTAGGGTTTCCAACAAACCCTAACAAATCCATTATTAGAGACGATAACGATTACACCATAAACCAACATCAATCATGCTTATACTAATAGCGCAGAAGATAAAGGTTGATTGGAGACTTACCGGAGACAATCAAATAGAGAGATTGTGAGGAAACGAAGAGAACAAACACTTGCGAGACGAGAGAATTCGATAGAGAGGTTGCGAATGAAGAAGATTCGGCCAATTTAGGTTTTAAAAACCCGATTTCGGTGGTTGGCGACAAGGCTGGCGACAAAGGCCTTATGTCGCCAAAGCGCACCGAGAGTAACACTTCAATATTGCATAATTCGCTCGCTGGCGACAAGGCTGGCGACATAGCCCCTTGTCGCTAGCGCTGGCGACAAGCCTGGCTACATAAAGCCTATGTAGCCAGCGCGGCTAGTGCTGCGCACTTTCATTCCTTCATTCGTTCTGCTTCGTTTTTGCTTCGATTTTCGAAATATAAACATTATAATACCAACAGACATTCCCATAGCAATCTAAAGAAGATAAATAGCATCTCAATAATCGATACGTTCACGAGTCACAATAAAGTTCAACACTTCAACCATCAACTTAAACAATTCGAAAACCGGAAAATGTCTAGCCCCGAAATTGGGATGTTACAATTCTACCCTACTAAAGGAAATTTCGTCCTCGAAATTTAACTTGTAGCAAAAAGATGAGGGTACTGCTTTCGCATCGCCTCCTCTGTCTCCCATGTCGCTTTTTCAACTGCATGATTTCTCCTTAACACTTTAACAAGGGGTACTGACTTCATTCGCAATACCTTCACTTCCCTATCCAGAATCTTAACAGGTTCCTCTTCGTACGACAAATCTGGTCGAATCTCAATCTCTTCACGGGCAATCACATGTGAAGGATCCGACCGATATCGCTGTAGCATAGAAACATGAAAGACATTGTGAATTTTCTCCATTTCCGGCGGTAACGCTAAACGATAAGCGACTGGTCCAATACGTTCTAGCACTTCGTAAGGACCAACGAAACGCGGCGTCAATTTCCCCTTCTTCCCAAAACGTAACACCTTCTTCCATGGAGAGACTTTTAAGAACACTTTATCGCCTACGGCGAATTCAATCTCTTTTCGTTTCAAGTCGGCATAAGACTTTTGACGGTCTGTAGCCTCCTTCAATTTCTCTTGGATAAACCATACCCGTTCTTTCGCTTCATGAATCAATTCAGGACCAACAAATTTTGTCTCATTCAATTCCGTCCAACATAAAGGAGTACGACATTTTTGCCCATACAAAGCCTCATATAGCGCCATCTTAATACTCGCCTGATAGCTATTATTATTAGCAAATTCAACTAGCGGCAAGTACTTAAGCCATGACCCTTTAAACTCCAATACACAACAGTGAAGCATGTCTTCAAGAACCTGTATGATCCTCTCAGATTGCCCGTCCGTTTATGGATGGAAAGCGGTACTAAAATTTGTTTTCGACCCCATTGCTTCCTGAAACTTCTTCCAAAACCGAGACGTGAATCTAGGATCCTGATCGGAAATGATCGACGACGGAACCCCGTGCAGTCTCACTATCTCCTTGATATACAATTCTGCTAAACGTTCCAACGGATAATCCACCCGAATCGGTATGAAATGGGCAGACTTCGTCAAACGATTAGCTACCACCCAAATAGCATCAAATTTCTCCTTCGTTAATGGCAATCCGACCACGAAATCCATTGTGACCTGATCCCATTTCCATTCCGGAATCACAATAGTCTAAAGCAACCCAGACGGAAGCTGATGTTCTGCCTTTACCTGTTGACAAATCAAACACTTACCGACGTACTCAACTATGTTTTTCTTCATCCCTGGCCACCAATACATCAATCTCAATTCTTGGAACATTTTTGTGGCACCTGGATGCATAGCAAGCAAGTACATGGGTATACGCTCCATTCAATACCTCATCACGAACACCATCAATGTTCGGTACATAAATTCTGTCCCGATAATACAATCCACCATTCGATTTCCTGACGAAATCCCTGGCGCTACCATCATCAATCTTACGGAACCATTCCACCACTCTCTCATCATTCTGTTGCGCTTCCAGAATACGCGGAATCAAAGTAGGTTTCACAACCAACTCGGCTACAATTGCATCTTCAACAATCTCAAATCTAGCCATCATCGATGCCAAAGAATGCATTGACTTCCGACTTAAAGCATCGGCCACTACATTCGCCTTTCTAGGGTGATAATCAATCACCAGATCATAGTCTTTCAGAAACTCCACCCACCTTCATTGTCTCAAATTCAACTCCTTCTGAGTAGGCAGATATTGTAGACTCTTATGATCCGTGTACACATAGCATTTAGCCCCATACAGATAGTGTCTCCAAATCTAAAAGGCAAACACTATAGCCGCTAATTCAAGATCGTGAGTTGGGTAATTACACTCATGCGGCTTAAGCTGTTTTGAGGCATATGCAATCACCTTTCCTTCTTGCATCAATACACATCCCAAACCCTGCAGAGACGCATCACTATACACCACATAATCCAACCCTTCAACCGGTTGAACCAAAACTGGTGCTTCTGTCAATAACTTATTCAATTTGTCAAAGCTTTCTTGACATTTGACCATCCATTCAAACTTGGTACCCTTATGAAACAGTTTGGTCAATGGACCTACAATAGAAGAGAATCCCTTGACGAACCGGCGGAAATAACCAGCTAGTCCCAGAAAACTCCTCACTTCAGTTGCATTTTTAGGCGGTTGCCATGCCAATACTGCCTCTATCTTCTTAGGGTCCACACTGATCCCATCCTTCGATATAACATGTCCCGAAAATGCGACTTCGGTCATCCAGAACTCACATTTTGAGAGCTTTGCATATAGTTGCTTCTCCCTCAAAATCTGCAACACAACCCACAGATGCCTATCATGCTCTTCCTCATTCTTCGAGTAAACCAGAATGTCATCGATAAAGACAACAACAAACTGATCCAAATAATCCTTGAAAACCTAATTCATTAGGTCCATAAACACTGCTAGTGCATTAGTTAATCGAAAGGCATGACTACGAATTCATAATGCCCATACCGTGTTCTGAACGCCGATTTCGGAATATCGCTATCCTTGTGACGCGGAAACCTCAAGATCACTAAGGTCTTGAAAACCCCCAAATCAAGTTTGCAAAGAAATCGAACCCAAAATAGTATTTATCAAAGGATTTTATCTCCCTCACCCAAATGTACAAAAATCGATTAAGAACCTGGTCATATAATATTCCCGAACCCTTAAATCAGATTAGCATAAGAACAAAGGAAATAGGAATTCAATTGTCTTGCAAAAGATTAATTCTATTGCAAACCAACAAACACCTTAAAGATAAAAACACAAGAAAGCTTTAACTCTCTATTACTTTTAAAACTCTCAAAACAAAGCTGTTTCATTACAAAGGAAAGCATCCCCTTATATAGGGTGAAAAATAACTCTCTAACTAAATGCTGCATTAAATCCTTACGTAAATATAAAAACGTAACTACTTTAATTAAATCCTATCATAAAACCCCTGCTTGTAACAACTAAAGAATTAAAGGTGGTGTTAAAATGGTGGAGTTACATTTCTAGGTAGATGAAATTGACAATCAAATATCCATTTACGGGCTGGGCTCCATTTATGCAAACATGTGGGCTTCATTTTCGGTGTTCTGCATTCATCTAAACCAACCCCAATTTATCTGATTAGTCCAAGTTGTAAGGCCTAATCAAAGTGACCAATTTGGGCTGTTGCTCCGAGCTTAGACTCTCATCTCTAGTTGTTCCCTGAATGGACAGCCCTTCATCCATGTGTCTTTGAATGTAAATCTGAAGTAACTCTTTCAGCTTCTTCGCTCTAGATCTTTTCACAGGTCCATCGGCATTCTCCATGTTGGGAAAACCTGAAGTAAGTGAGTTGGAGCACTTCCATTAGGAGGAAATTCATTTGGTTTCGCGTCATTCCCTCCCTCCACAAGACGATTCGTCCTCGAATCAAAATCTGCGTTAAAAGGAGAAAGGACACTAACATTAAAAGAAGCTGAAACACTATACTCACCTGGAAGATCAATTTTATAGGCATTGTCATTGATCTTTTCAAGAACTTAAAACGGTCCATCTCCTCTGGCATCCAACTTGGTTTTCCGTTTAGAAGGAAATCTTTCCTTGCGCAAATGAACCCAAACCCAATCACCAGGTTCGAATTTCATTACCCTTCGCCCCTTGTTCTTTTGAGATGTGTACTGCTCATTTCTCTTTGCAATTTCCTTTTGTGCTTTTTCATGGATAGATTTAACCAATTCTGCCTTGTAAACTCCATCTACACTAGAAATCTCTTTTAGTGGCAAAGGAAGCAAATCTAAAGGTGTGAGTGGATTAAATCCATAAACAATTTCAAAAGGTGAAAAACTAGTAGAAGAATGCACACTACGATTATATGCAAATTCAACAAATGGTAAACAATCTTCCCATGTTTTAACATCTTTTTGAACACAAGCCCGCAATAATGTACCTAATGTACGGTTAACCACTTCAGTTTGCCCATCAGTTTGTGGATGACAGGTGGTAGAAAACAGTAACTTAGTTCCAAGTTTGGACCACAATACTCGCCAAAATGGCTTAAGAATTTCACATCCCTATTTGATACAATCGTTTTTGGGACTCCATGCAACTTAACAACATGATTAAAGAATAAATCAGCAATATTTGTTGCATCATCAGTTTTATGACACGTAATGAAATGTGCAATTTTAGAGAATCTATCAACAGCAACAAAAATAGAATCTCTACCTCTTTTGGTCCTAGGGAGCCCCAAAACAAAATCCATCGACAAATCCACCCACGGATGAGTAGGAATTGGTAATGGAGTGTATAATCCATGTGGTTGCACTCTTGATTTCGCTTGTCTACATGCGATACATCGAGAACACACTTTCTCAACGTCCCTTTTCATGTTTGGCCAAAAAAAATGTTCATGCAGAATATTCAATGTCTTCTCAATTCCAAAATGCCCCATAAGGCCCCCACTATGAGCCTCACGCACAAGTAGTTCCCTAATAGAACTAAAAGGCACACACAATTTTCCCCTTTTAAATAGATACCCATCATGCCTGTAGAAGTCACTGAATGCGACATTTTCACAAGCAGCATACACTTTTGAAAAATCATGATCATTTGTGTACAAGTCTTTAACTTGCTCAAAGCCGAGAAGTTTTGAACTAAGAGTTGATAATAGAACATACCTTCTCGAAAGTGCGTCTACCACAATATTCTCCTTACCTTGTTTATATTGAATCATGTAGGGAAATGATTCAATAAATTCCACCCACCTCGTATGTCGCTTATTCAATTTCCCTTGACTTTTCAAATGCCTTAAAGATTCATGATCTGTATGGATTACAAATTCCTTAGGCCACAGGTAATGTTGCCAAGTTTCCAATGCCCTCAACAAAGCATACAATTCTTTGTCATAGGTTGAGTAGTTCAACTGTGCCCCATTTAACTTTTCGCTGAAATAGGCAATTGGCTTCCTTTCCTGCATCAAAATAGCACCTATACGAATCCCCGAAGCATCACATTCAATTTTAAAAGTTTTATCAAAATTGAGCAATATTAACAATGGAGCAGAACATAACTTCTCCTTAAACATGTTAAATGAACGTTCTTGCTCAATTCCCCACACAAACCCTTTATCCTTTTACATTATTTCAGTGAGTGGTGCCGCTATTGTGCTAAAATCCTTAACAAACCTCCTATAGAAGCTTGCTAATCCATGAAAACTCCTAACGTCACTCACATTCTTACGATTAGGCCAATTTTTAATTGCTTTTATTTTCTCCTCATTAACCTCAATCCCATTTGCACTAACCACATAACCCAGAAACACAAGTTTATCAATGCAAAATGTGCACTTTTTAAGATTAGCATACAATTGTGAATTACGTAATGCCTTAAAAACAGCATTTAAATGCATAACATGTTCATCAATTGACTTGTTATATATCAAAATATCATCAAAGTACACAACAACAAAATTTCCAATAAAATTGCGCAGTACATGATTCATTAATCGCATAAATGTGCTAGGTGCGTTTGTTAATCCAAAAGGCATTACCATCCATTCATATAAACCATGTTTTGTTTTAAATGCTGTTTTCCATTCATCACCAGGTTTCATACGAATTTGATGATATCCACTTTTAAGATCAATTTTAGAAAACACACATGCATCATTTAACTCATCCAACATGTCATCAAGTCGAGGTATAGGATGTCGATACTTTACTGTAATTTTGTTCACTGCACGACAATCAACACACATTCTCCATGTACAATCCTTCTTTGGTACCAATAAAACAGGCACCGCACAGGGGCTCATGCTTTCTCTAATATGTCCTCTTTCGAGCAGTTCCTCAACTTGCTTTTGTAACTCCTTTGTCTCTTCTGGATTGCTTCAATATGCTGGCCGATTTGGTATGGAAGCCCCAGGAATAAACTCTATTTGATGTTCTATCCCTCTTAAGGGTGGTAAACCTTGAGGTAGTTCTTTGGGAAAAACATCTGTAAATTCCTGCAAAAGATCCACAACAATACTTGGAAAGATGAGTTAAGATCATTAGTTGAAAAATAAGCTTCTTTGTACATGAGCACAAAGATTGGCTTGTTGGTAACCAAAGCTCTCTTTACATCTCTCACTTTTGCAAACAAACTCACACTTTTTCTCTCATTCTCTTTTGGGCCATTTTCCTCTCTTCTCTATCTGTTCTCATTTTTCCACTCATTTTTCTCTTTGGCTTTTCCCTCATTTTCCCGCTCAATTTATTTTCTCTTATTTTCTTTTTGTTTGGCCTCTTTCTTTTGCTGCTCATCAATTGCTTTTTGTAACTGAATTTCATCTTCATACACCTGTTTTGGAGTTAAAGGTACAAGGATATGTTTCTTTCCATTCTTTTCAAAAGTGTACCTATTTGTATACCCATCATGTACTACCCTCCTGTCGTATTGCCAAGGTCTCCCTAACAACAAGTGGCTGGCATGCATTAATATTACATCACATACAAGTTCGTCATGGTACTTCCCTATTGAAAAAGGAACCCTTACTTGCTTATTGACCATAACCTCCCCGCTATTGTTCAACCATTGGATCTTATAAGGCTTAGGATGCTTCATGATCTTCAAACCCATCCTATCAACAAAATGAGTGCTAGCAACATTAACATAACTACCCCCATCTAAAATCATGCTACAAATCTTGTCATTGACAAGACATCTAGTATGAAAGATGTTCTCTCTTTGCACCCTCATTCCCTCATCATCTTCTTTCATTTGCAAATTGAGTGCACGCCTAGTTACAAGAAAACTACCCTCAATAGGTATTTCAACATCACTACAATCTTCCAAAGGAGACATCTCATTCTCATCATCACTCTCCCCATCTGTCTCTACCCCATTACCACGCATCACCATTACCTTTTTGTTTGGGCATTGAGATGCTATGTGTCCATACCCCAAACACCTGAAACACTTAATGTCACGGTTTCTAGAGTTTTGGGTAAAAGAAGTACCTTTATTTTTATTTTCAAATGATTGAGCTGGTTGGGTCTTATCATCCTTTTTTGATTGGGCAGCTTTGTTGTCATTTCTCCAATTCAACTTCCAAGGATTGTTTTGAGCCGAAAAAGTGTCGGCTTGTTCTCCCTTTCCTTTACGCTGCAATTGCTTTTCTATCTTCATAGCCATATGCACCATATCTTCTATCTCCACATAATGTTGCAGTTCCACTCTATCAGCTATGTCCTTGTTAAGGCCATTGAGAAACCTTGCCATTGTGGCTTCTCTATCTTCTTCTACATTGGCCCTGATCATTGCAATCTTCATTTTCTTATAGTATTCCTCTACACACTTTGTTCCTTGTACAAGGCTGTGCAATTTTTGGTGCAAATCCCTATAATAATGGCTTGGAACAAATCTGCGCCTCATTATAGTCTTCATTTCTGCCCAAGTTCAGATGGCTCTTTCTCCATTTCTCCTTCTACTTATAAGAAATTAATCCCACCATACAAGTGCATATTCCCCAAACTCCACCGCTGCAAGTTTATTTTTCTTTTCCTCTGAGTAATTGTGACACTCGAAAACTAATTCCACTTTCCGTTCCCACTCCATATATGCATCTGGATCATTCTTTCCCAAAAAGGATGGAATTTTCATTTTGATACTCCCAATATTCCGATCAAGGTCATTTTGATTCCTCCTGCCTCTTCTATATTTTCGGCCTTCATTAGTTTGATCGTCAAATTCTTCTTCAGATTCGTCTCTATATGGAGGTGTAGGTTACCTCATTCTCTGTGGATTTTCTTTACGCAAGGCATTGATCTCATTTTGTTGCTTCTCCAGAGTGTCATTCATGTTGCCAAGGACAAGTTGAATCCTCTCAAACTGTTGTTGCATAGCCTTGAGAAGGTATTCATCTTTTGGTGCACTTCCACTTCCTTCCACTTCGCAATCTGAAATAGCAAATATAATAATTAACAAGATCCTCACAAACACTCCCTCACGTGTTTCTCTCGTAGTATTTAATAGTTCGCTCGTGTTTAACTCAAATTGGCTTTTTACCCTCTGATAGGCTCACACACTCTTGCCTTTTACCACTCAAGCAATCTTTTCGGTTTTTATACAAAAGGGTTTATTAAGTTCACAAAAGAATAAACCATACACAAAATCAATCGATAAGTCCTATATCCTTCATGTGTGGAAACAAGAACTATTGACAGAACTTTTGTCAAAGAGAAAAAAAAAGGATGAGACATAGAAGAATGTACTCTTTTGTTTTTTTTTTCTGTTGTTTTTTTTATTCTTTTCTTTTTTTTTCTCTTTTGTTTGTTTTTCTTCTTTTTTTGTTGTTTTTTTTCTTTTTTTGAGGATTCAAGGAGTACACGAAATAAAATAAGATAGAAATTGAATTGAATTAAGCTGTAGATACTTAATTCGATCCAAAGAGAAGAAATGCTTGCAGGGAATAAAAATGAAAACAAATACAAATGAATAGCAGTGATAGCAAATACTCAATTTGGACCAATTCTCTGATACCAACTGACGCGGAAACCCCCAAGATCACTAAGGTCTTAAAAACCCCCAAATCAAGTTTGCAAAGAAATCGAACCCAAAATAGTATTTATCAAAGGATTTTTTTCCCCTCACCCAAATGTACGAAAATCAATTAAGAACCTGGTCATATATTATTCCCAAAACCTTAAATCAGATTAGCACAAGAACAAAGGAAATAGGAATTCAATTGTCTTGCAAAAGATTAATTCTATTGCAAACCAACAAACACCTTAAAGATAAAAACACAAGAAAGCTTTAACTCTCTATTACTTTTAAAACTCTCAAAACAAAGCTGTTTCATTACAAAGGAAAGCATCCCCTTATATAGGGTGGAAAATAACTCTCTAACTAAATGCTGCATTAAATCCTTACATAAATATAAAAACGTAACTACTTTAATTAAATCCTATCATAAAACCCCTGCTTGTAACAACTAAAGAATTAAAGGTGGTGTGAAAATGGTGGAGTTACATTTCTAGGAAGATGAAACTGACAATCAAATATCCATTTACGGGCTGGGCTCCATTTATGCAAACATGTGGGCTTCATTTTCGGTGTTCTGCATTCATCTAAACCAACCCCAATTTATCTGATTAGTCCAAGTTGTAAGGCCCAATCAAAGTGACCAATTTGGGTTGTTGCTCCGAGCTTAGACTCTCATCTCTAGTTGTTCCCTGAATGGACAGCCCTTCATCCATGTGTCTATGAATGTAAATCTAAAGTAACTCTTTCAGCTTCTTCACTCTAGATCTTGTCACAGGTCCATCGGCATTCTCCATGTTGGGAAAACCTGAAGTAAGTAAGGTTGGAGCACTTCCATTTAGAGGAAATTCATTTGGTTTCGCGTCACCTTGATTCTCAACTGATGGTATCCCGACCTCAAATCAATTTTTGAGAACACACCTGCTCCCCTCAACTGGTCAAATAAATCATCAATTCTGGGAAGCGGGTACTTGTTCTTCACAGTCAACTTGTTCAACTGCCGATAGTCGATACACAATCGGAATGACCCATCCTTCTTCTTTACAAAAAGAACCGGATCACCCCAAAGAGAGACACTCGGTCTGATGTAACTCTTAACAAGTAATTCCTGCAATTGAACCTTCAACTCCTTTAATTGAGCTGGAGCCATCCGGTAAGGAGCCATAGATAGTGGAGCTGCTCCCGGAATGAGCTCTACTGAAAACTCTACTTCACGCTCCGGTGGCAAACCCAGCAATTCTTCTGGAAATACATACAAGAATTCAGAAACCGTTGGTATAAACTTTCCATCCGATCGCTTCTTACTACTATCAATTATGTGAGCTTAATAAGCCTCACAACCTTGCCTCATCAATCTGTCTGCCAAAGCTGCAGAGATTACCCGTTTAACCGTTCCACTACGATCCCCCAATACCGTTATAGTTCCTTCCGGAGACTGTAACGTAAGCCGTTTAGCTCTGCAATCCAATATTACCCCATGACAGGATTACCAATCCATTCCCAAAATCACATCAAACTCCGGACTTTTCATCTCCAATAAATGACCCTTGAAAGTCTTACCCTAAATCACTAAAGGCACATCCCTATACTCCCTGTTAACAACCATACTATTCCTTAAAGGTAACAACTATGTCGAAAGCTATCTTAGAAGTCTCCCAACCCTTATCAACCTAATACATTACTACACATGTAGGACAGCGTTGAACCAGGATCAATTAAAGTGAAAACAAGAGCATTAAGGATAGAAAATGTACCAGCGATCACATTAGGAGTATCAACATCATCACGTCCCCTCAATGCATAAGTACGCGCAGGAGCACGCCCTTCAGTTCTATTAGCATTCCCAGATGGTGCTCCACCACGATGACCACTCTGAGCAGCAGTAGGAGCGGATCTGACATTCTTCTGAACAGACACTGCTTCAGATGAAGTCGCTTTCGGTGGTGCTCTAGAATTCTGGGGACAATCCCCCACAAAAAGACCCTGTTCACCACACAGAAGGCAAGCACCAGAAGCTTTCCTGCACTCACCCCTATGCAACTTGCCACAGTAGTTACACAATGGAGCATCCAGATTAGAACCACCACGAGAAGGAAACTAGCAACAGATGCAGTAGGTTGCTTTCTAGGTCCCCTGTTTTTATTCTGTGGCCAACTAGCACCGCCACCTCCATAGCCTCCTTGACTCTGAGTTTTCGCCTTCTTATTCGGATTATTACCAATCGAAGGCCCTGCACTCTTCGTCTCACCAGCTTTTCGACTGATGCCCTTAACTCGCTTATGAAGCTGCTCTGCCCTCAATGCAGCATCAACCAGATCATTGAAGTTCTCAGTCCGAAGAGTGAGCAAATCCCGATGGAGTTCGAGATTCAACCCCTCTTTAAACTTGCGGCACCATTCTTTAGGATTCGGTACCAACTCTAGGCAATAGCGGCTGAGCTTCACAAATTCCAGCTTATAATCCATCATTGTCTTGTCCCTTTGCTTCAAGTGAATGAAATCCATCCTTCTTTTGTCCAAGTACACCTGACCCACATAATTCTTCCGAAATTCAGTGCGAAAGAATTCATAGGTCCTTTTCTCCTCAGGCTTAGTGAGAATGACAGACTCCCACTACTTGGTAGCATCACTTCGGAGCAGAGATACCAAGCATTCCAATTTCTCCTCATCAGTACAGTGGATCTCATCATAGACCCTAACCATATCTTCCAACCAGTTCTCAGGCATCTCAGAGCTTTCTGCACTAGTACCCTTAAAGAGTTCAATCTTCTTCTTGGGCAACCTTTCCACTGCTGGCCTATCTTGCCTAGCTAGTCCTCCCAACTGACCACCTCGAAACGCTTCCATGAACTGGGCAATATGCTCAAATGCCCGCGCTTGAGCCGCATTAGCATCCAATGGCTCTTCGTTATTGACAGTTCTATCGCTTCCAGGAGCTCTAGAACCAGAAGAGTTTTCGTTAGGGTTACAGCGTGTTCTGGCCATAATCCGGAATTGTTCTACTATCTAAAATAGTCACAAGTGATCGAGCATTAGACTTTATGATGTGAATGCAATGTCATGAGTTTTCAAAAATAATTTACAAAACACTTCCTATACACTAATGCATACAAGCACACAGACAATAAGCAACCGAGAACCGGTGCTCTGATACCAATAAATGTAACGTCCAACCCCCGGCCACGGCGGAGCCGCGAACGGAAGCCGGAACGCCACATTAACAATCAATTCGTTCATTCTTTAATGCGGAATATAAGTATTAATATTAGAATTGTCAATTACAAAATAATCATCCTGTTTCCAAAAACAATTACATAATCTAGATAATTCATTAGAAAATAAACTTGTTCGCAAATATATCAATCATCCAAATAATAGTTCAAAATCTTTAAATAATTATCCGGAAATATTTAGTACTCAAGTACTTTAAAAAGACTTACAAATCCCATAACAGTTGTCTTAAAACATTACAAACTGAAAAACTTAAAAAGGGTCTACATGTCTTTCAAAAACTAATCAAAATACAAGAAGAAGGCAGCTCTCAGTAGTGTTCCAAAAACATGAAATGAAAATGCAATGAGACCTTCAATCTGCTCGATCACCTGTTTCACATTTCGATAGATAGACAAGAAAATGGAAGGAAAACAACGTTAGACTATCGATGTCTGGTTAGCAAGTCATACTCCAACATACACACACAATGCATCTGATTAAACATTCAATGATAAGAAGGCACGCAAATGCACCTAAATCTAGCAATCAAGGGAAGAGAATACAATCCCACCCAAGTCAATGCCATTTCGGTTCAATAAATTGAGATAGTCCACTAAATCTGATTTTATTCATTAGGTGTGTTCAATATTATCAATGTCCAATTATGATCTCAAACTTTGTTTAGGAATCCCCAAAAAAAAATAACTAATCACTAGCATTCATCACGCAATATCAATCAATTTATATTTCCAGTTTTATTGACTGCCACTAATTTAGGATCAATAATGAAACGGGGCCAATTAGGCCAAAGCCACCAATATGGTCCGAAGACCGAGATCCGTAGAGCCGTTTATCCCCCCCTCGGGATGGACTACTACCTTAGAATCCCATCAATTAGGTCCGAATACCACCAGTAACAATATGCCCACAAGCGGTGATGCCGTCACACCCAATAGGAGTCGTCACTCAATTTTTCAATGTGGTTAGCTAAACCAAAGGTCCTATTTTGCTCAATAGGTTGAGATATCTCGGGTACCCCTAATGACATGTCACTCTATCATTACTTTCAACCATAGCTAGGGCAATCATTATTTAGTAGTTAGGTGATCAAACACACAATTCTTCTTTTAACAATTCAACAATCTCATTATTACAATCCATTGGCTTTCAATCAATATGTGAGAGGTACTTTACTAGTGCCTTATCCAATTATTTCCAGCTCTAGCTAACCAAAGCCTAAGTCTAACATGCAATAGAATCACTAATAGTTCTATATCAGCAATAACCAGCAATACGACAAACAATATCATTCTATCATTTACTATCCAATCCTATCCAATTGTCAATTCAAGTGATTATCTTATTAACCAGTTTAATGCACAATTCATAGAACAAACAACATCCAACATGGAGTTCAAGACGACGTTGCTAAACTTTCTTCTGACGACAACTAGCTAGGCATCACCGGTACGTTCTACAGCACCTTCTGCTTCGCCTAACAAGGAACAAGGAACGATAACTCGATTAGGAAATCGATCAAATATGTAGGACACAATAATCGAAACCTATTCTAATTGCGAAGAGACACTAAACGAATGAGCAATAAACGGTGATGATAACACGAATACACTAAAACCCAATCCAATCATCAACAATGTACCATCCAAATCCTACGGTTTCCAATAAACCCTAACCAATCCATCATTAGAGACGATAACGATTACACCATAAACCAACATCAATCATACTTATACTAATAGCGTAGAAGATAAAGGTCGATTGGAGACTTGCCGGAGACAATCAAATAGAGAGATTGCAGGGAAACGGAGAGAACAAACACTTGCGAGATGAGAGAATTCGATAGAGAGGTTGCGAATGAAGAAGATTCGGCCAATTTAGGTTTTAAAAACCCGATTTCGGTGGTTGGCGACAAGGCTGGTTACATAGGCCTTATGTCGCCAAAGCGCACCGAGAGTAACACTTCAATTTGCAGAATTCGCTCGTTGGCGACAACGCTGGCGATATAGCCCCTTGTCGCCAGCGCTGGCGACAAGCCTGGCTACATAAAGCCTATGTAGCCAGCGCGGCCAGTGCTCCGCACTTTCATTCCTTCATTCGTTCTGCTTCGTTTTTGCTTCAATTTTCGAAATATAAACATTATAATACCAATAGACATTCCCATAGCAATCTAAAGAAGATAAATAGCATCTCAATAATCGATACGTTCACGAGTTACAATAAAGTTCAACACTTCAACCATCAACTTAAAAATTCGAAAACCCGAAAATGTCTAGCCCCAAAATTGGGACATTAAACTCTACCCCACTAAAGGAAATTTCGTCCTCGAAATTTAACCTGTAGCAAAAAGATGATGGTACTGTTTTCGCATCGCCTCCTTTGTCTCCCATGTCGCTTCTTCAACTGCATGATTTCTCCTTAACACGTTAACAAGGGGTACAGACTTCCTTCGCAATACCTTCACTTCCCTATCCAGAATCTTAATAGGTTCCTCTTCGTACGACAAATTTGGTCGAATCTCAATCTCTTCACGGGCAATCACATGTGAAGGATCCGATCGATATCACCGTAGCATAGAAACATGAAAGACATTGTGAATTTTCTCCATTTCCAGCGGTAACGCTAAACGATAAGCAACCGGTCCAATACGTTCTAGCACTTCGTAAGGACCAACGAAACGCGGCGTCAATTTCCCCTTCTTCCCAAAACGTAACACCTTCTTCCATGGAGAGATTTTTAAGAACACTTTATCGCCTACGGGGAATTCAATCTCTTTTCGTTTCAAGTCGGCATAAGACTTTTGACAGTCCGTAGCCTCCTTCATTTCTCTCGGATAAACCGTACCCGTTCTTCCGCTTCATGAATCAATTCAGGACCAACAAATTTTGCCTCATTCAATTCCGTCCAACATAAAGGAGTACGACATTTCCGCCCATACAAAGCCTCATATGGCGTCATCTTAATACTCGCCTGATAGCTATTATTATAAGCAAATTCAACCAGCGGCAAGTACTTCAGCCATGACCCCTTAAACTACAATACACAACAGCGAAGCATATCTTCAAGAACCTGTATGATCCTCTCAGATTGCCCGTCCGTTTTTGGATGGAAAGCGGTACTAAAATTCGTTTTCGACCCCATTGCTTCCTGAAACTTCTTCCAGAACCGAGACGTGAATCTAGGATCCCGATCGGAAATGATCGACGACGGAACCCCGTGCAGTCTTACAATCTCCTTGATATACAATTCTGCTAACCGTTCCAACGGATAATCCACCCGAATGGTATGAAATGGGCAGACTTCGTCAAACGATTAGCTACCACCCAAATAGCATCAAATTTCTCCTTAGTTAATGGCAATCCGACCACGAAATCCATTGTGACCCGATCCCATTTCCATTCCGGAATCACAATAGTCTGAAGCAACCCTGATGGAACCTGATGTTCTGCCTTTCAATAACCAATTCAATATAATGTTTCAATAACCAATTCAATAATATAACCAATTTAATAATTCATTACTTTAGCTTAATATAATTTTGGGATCAATTGTCGATCGCACCCTTTAGACATATTAATAACGGTAAATGTTTAAACAACAACTAATCTTCAATAACCAATTCAATAATTCATTACCTTAACTTAATCTAATGTTACGATCAAATGTCGATTGAACCCTTTAGACATATCAATCACTATAAATGTTTAAACAACAACCAATCTTCAATAACCAATTCAATAATTCATTACATTAACATAATCTAATGTTGCGATCAATTGTCGATCGCACCCTTTTAGACATATCAATAACTATTAATGTTTAAACACTAATTAGTTTTCAATAACCAATTTAATAATTCATTACTTTAACTTAATATAATAATGCGATCAATTGTCAATCGCACCCTTTAGATAAATTAATAACTATAAATGTTTAAACAACAACTAATCTTCAATAACCAATTCAGTAATTCATTACTTTAACTTAATCTAATGTTGCGATCAAATGTCGATTGCACCCTTTAGACATATCAATCACTGTAAATGTTTAAAAAACAACCAATCTTCAATAACTAATTCAATAATTCATAACTTTAACCTAATATAATGCTGCGATCAATTGTCGATCGCACCCATTAGACAAATCAATAACTGTAAATGTTCAAACAACAAATAATCTTTAATAACGAATTCAATAATTCATTACTTTAACTTAATCTATTGTTGCGATCAATTGTTGATCGCACCCTTTAGACATTTCAATCACTGTTAACGTTTAAACACTAATTAGTTTTCAATAACCAATTCAATAATTCATTACTTTAGTTTAATATAATATTGCGATCAATTGTCTATCGCAACCTTTAGACATATCAATCACTGTAAATGTGAAAACAACAAATAATCATCAATTACCAATTAAATAATTCATTACTTCAACTTAATATAATATTGCGATCAATTGTCGATCGCACCCTTTAGACATATCAATCACTATAAATGTGTAAACAACAATTAATTTTCAATAACCAATTCAATAATTCATTACTTTTAACTTTCTATAATGTTGCAATCAATTGTCGTATGCACCCTTTTGACATATCAATAACAATAAATATTTAAACAATAATTAGTTTTAAATAACCAATTCAATAATTCAGTATCTTAGATTAATATAAAATTGCGATAAATTGTCGATCGCACCCTTTAGACATATCAATCACTGTAAATATGTAAATAACAAGTCATCTTCAATAACCAATTGAATAATTCATTACTTCAACTTAATATAATGTTGCGATCAATAGTCGATCGCAACCTTTAGACATATATATCACTGTAAATGTTTAAACAACAACTAATATTCAATAACCAATTAAATAACTCATTACTTTAACTTAATATAATGTTGCGATCAATTGAGTATCGCATCCTTTAGAGATATCAATCACAATAAATGTTTAAACAACAACTAATCTTCAATAACCAATTCAATAATTCATTACTTTAACTTAATATAATGTTGCGATCATTTGCCGATCGCACCGTTTAGACATATCAATCACTGTAAATAAACACTAATTAGTTTTCAATAACCAATTCAATTATTCATTAATTTAGCTTAATATAATGTTGCGATCAATTGTAGATCGCACCCTTTAAACATATCAATCACTATAAATGTTAAAAATAACTAATCTTAAATAATCATTTCAGTAATTCATTACTTTAACTTAATATAATGTTGCGATCAATTGTCGATCGCACCCTTTAGACATATCAATCACTGAAAATAAACAATAATAAGTTTTCAATAACCAATTCAATTATTCATTACTTTAGCTTAATATAATGTTGCGATCAATTGTCGATTGCACCCTTTAGACATATCAATCACTATATATGTTAAAAACATCCAATCCTCAATAACCAATTCAATAATTCATTACTTTAACTTAATATAATGTTACGATCAATTGTTGATCGCACCCTTTGGTCATATCAATAACTGTAAATGTTTAAACAACAACTAATCTTCAATAACCAATTCAATAATTCATTACTTTAACTTAATCTATTGTTACAATCCATTGTCGATCGCACCCTTTTAGACATATCAATCACTGTTAACGTTTAAACACTAATTAGTTTTCAATAACCAATTCAATAATTCATTACTTTAGCTTAATATAATGTTGCGATCAATCGTCTATCGCAACCTTTAGACATATCAATCACTGTAAATGTGTAAACAATAACTAATCTTCAATAACCAATTCAATAATTCATTACTTCATCTTAATATAATATTGCGATCAATAGTCGTTCGCACCCTTTAGACATATCTATCACTGTAAATGTTTAAACAACAACTAATCTTCAATAACCAATTCAATAATTCATTACTTAAACTTAATAAAATGTTGCAATCAATTGTGTATGGCACCGTTTAGACATATCAATCACAATAAATGTTTAAACAACATCTAATCTTCAATAACCAATTCAATAATTCATTACTTTAACTTAATCTAATGTAGCGATCGAATGTCGATTGCACCCTTTGGACATATCAATCAATTTAAATGTTTAAACAACAACTAATCTTCAATAACCAATTCAATAATTCATTACTTTAACTTAATCTAATGTTGCGATCAAATGTCGATTGCACCCTTTAGAGATATCAATCATTGTAAATGTTTAAACAACAACTAATCTTCAATAACCAATTCAATAATTCATTACTTTAACATAATATAATGTTGCCTTCAATTGTTGATCACACCCTTTTGACATATCAATCACTATAAATGTTTAAACAACAACTAATCTTCAATAAACAATTCAATAATTCATTATTTTTATCTTAATATAATGTTGCGATCAATTGTCGATCGCAACCTTTAGACATATCAATCACTGTATATGTGTAGACAATAATTAATTATCAATAACCAATTCAATAATTCATTACGTTAACTTAATATAATGTTGCGATCAATTGTCGATTGCACCCTTTAGACATATAAATTATTGTAAATATTTAAACAACAATTAGTTTTCAATAACCAATTGAATAATTCAGTACTTTAACTTAATATAATGTTGCGATCAATTGTCGATTGCACCCTTTAGACATACCAATCACTGTAAATGTGTAAACAACAAGTAATCTTCAATAACCAATTAAATAATTCATTACTTTAACTGAACAAAATGTTGCGATCAATTGTCGATCGCACCATTTAGAAATATCAATCACAATAAATGTTTAAACAACAACTAATCTTCAATAACAAATTCAATTATTCATTACTTTAACTGAATATAATATTGCAATCAATTGTCGATCGCACCCTTTTAACATATCAATCATTGTAAACAATAACTTATCTTCAATAACTAATTCAATATTTCATTACCTTAACTTAACGTTATTTTGCGATCAATAGTCGATCGCACCCTTTAGACATATCAATCACTCTAAATGTGTAAACAACAACTTATCTTCAATAACCAATTAAATAATTCATTACTTTTACATAATATAATGTTCTGATCAATTGTCGATCACACCCGTTAGACATATCAATCACTGTAAATGAGTTAACAACATTTAAATTTCAATAACCAATTTAATATGTAATTACTTTAACTTAAAATTATGTTGAGATAAATTTTCGATTGCACCCTTTAGATATATCAGTCACTGTAAATGTTTAAGCAATTATTTGTTTTCAAAAACCAATTAAATAATTCATTACTTTAACTAAATATAATGTTGTGATCAATTGTCGATTGCACCTTTTAGACATATCAATCACAGTAAATGTTTAAACAACTACTAATCTTCAATAACTAATTCAATAAGTCATTACTTTAACTTTATAATATTGCGATCAATTTTCGATTACACCTGTTAGACATATCAATCACTCTAAATGTGGTAACAATATTTAATTTTCAATAACTAATTTAATAATTCATTACCTTAACTTAATATAATCTTGCGATCAATGGTCAATCGCAACCTTAACGTGTATATGATTAAAGAACAATAAATCGTCAATAACCAATTCAATAAATCAATAATTATACTTAATATAATGTTGCGATCAATTGTCGATCGCACCCTTTAAACATATCATTCACTGTAAATGTGAAAACAACAACTTATCTTCAATAACCAATTAGATAATTCCTTACTTTAACTTAATATAATGTTGCGATCAATTGTCGATCGCACACTTTAGACATATCAATCACTGTAATTGTTTAAACAAAAACTAATCCTTCAATAAAAAATTCAATAATTCATTTTTTTAACTTAATATTATGTTGCAATCAATTGTCGATTGCACACTTTACACATATCAATCACTGTAAATGTTTACACGACAACTAATCTTTAATAACCAATTGAATAATTTATTACCTTAACTTAGCATAATGTTGCGATCAATTGTCGATCGCACCCTTTAGACATAATAATCACTGTAAATGTTAAAACAACAACTAATCTTCAATAACTTATTCAATAATTCATTACTACAACTTAGCATAATATTGCGATCAATTGTCGATCGCACCTTTTAGACATTTTAATCACTGTAAATGTGTAAACAACAACTAATCTTCAATAACCATTTAAATAATTCATTACTTTAACTTAATATAATGTTGCGATCAATTGTCGATCGCACCCTTTAGATATATCAATCACTGTAAATGTTTAAACGATAATTAGGTTTCAATAACCAATTAAATTATTCATTACTTTCACTTAAAATAATGTTGCGATCAATTGTTGAGTGCACCCTTTAGACATATCAATCACTGTAAATGTGTAAATAATAACTAATCTTCATTAAACAATTCAATAACTCATTACTTTCACTTAACGTAATGTTGCGATCAATTGTCGATCGCACCCTTTAGACATATCAATCACAATTAATGTGTAAACAACAACTAATCATCAATAACTAATTAAATAATTCATCACTTTAACATAATATAATGTTGTGATCAATTGTTGATCGCACCTTTTAGACATATCAATCACAATAAATATTTAAACAAGAATCAGTTTTCAATAGCCAATTCAATAATTCTTTACTTTAACTTAATTTATTGCTGCGATCAATTGTCGATTGCACCCTTTAGACATATCAATCACCCTAAATGTTTAAACAACAATTAGTTATCAATAACCAACTCAAGAATTCATTACTTTAACTAAATATAATGCTGCGATCAATATTCGATCGCACAAATTAGATATATCAGTCACTGTAAATGTTTAAACAATAATTAGGTTTGAATAATTCATTACTTTAACTTAACGTAATGTTGCGATCAATTGTCGATCGCACCCTTTAGACATATCAGTCAGTCACTGTAAGTGATTAAACAACAACTAATCTTTTATAACCAATTCAATAATTCATTACTTTAACTTAATATCATGTTGCGACCACTTGTCGATCGCACCCTTTAGACATATCTACCACTGTAAATGTGTAAACAACAATTAACTTTAAATAACCAATTCAATAATTCACTACTTTAACTAAATATAATGTTGCGATCAATTATCGATCGCACCCTTAAACATATCAATTACTGTAAATGTTTAACAACAACTTATCTTCAATATCCAATTAAATAATTCATAACTTTAACTTAAAATAATGGTGAGATCAATTGTCGATTGCACCATTTAGATATATCAATCAATTCAAATGTTTAAACAACAAATAATATTCAATAACCAATTAAATAATTCATTACATAAACTTAACGTAATGTTGCGATTTTTTGTCGATCGCACTCTTTAGACATATCAATCACTGTAAATGTTTAAACAACAATTAGTTTTCAATAACCAATTCAATAATTCATTACTTTAACTTAATTTTATGTTGCAATCAATTGTTGATCGCACCCTTTAGACATATCAATCACTGTAAATGTTTAAACAACATCTAGTTTTCAATAATAAATTTAAAAATCATTACTTTAACTTAATATAATGTTGCGATCAATTGTCGATCTCACCCTTTAGACATATCATTAACTGTAAATGTTTAAATAACATTTAGTTTTCAATAACAAATTTAATAATTCATTTCTTTAACTAGTGATGGTGTTGCATTCAATTGTCGATCGCACCCTTTAGACATATCAATCACTGTAAATGTTTAAACAACATTTAATTTTCAATAACCAATTCGGTAATTCATTACTTTAACTTAATACAATGTTGCAATCAATTGACGATCGCACCCTTTAGACATATCAATCACTATAAATGTTTAAACAACATTTAAATTTCAATAACCAATTCAATAATTCATTACTTTAACTTAATATAATGTTGCGATCAATTTACAATCGCACCCTTTAGACATATCAATCACTGCAAATATTTAAACAACATTTAGTTTTCCATAACCAATTCAAGAATTCATTACTTTAACTTATAATAATACTGCGATCAATTGTCGATTTCACCCTTTAAACATATCAATAACCGTAAATGTTTAAATAAGAATTAGTTTTCAATATTCAATTTAATAATTCATTACTTTAACTTAATATAATGTTGCGATCAATGTCTATCGCACAATCTAGACATATCAATCACTATAAATGTTTAAGAAAGAATTAGTTTTCAATAACCAATTCAATAATTCATTATTTTAACTTAATATAATGTTCCGATCAATTGTCGATCGCACCCTTTAGACATATCAATCACTGTAAATATTTAAACAATAATTAGTTTTCAATAACCAATTGAATAATTCATTACTTTAATTATTGTTGTGATCGATTGTCGATCGTACCCATTAAACATATCAATCACTGTAGATCTGTAAACATTAGCTAATCTTCAATAACCAATTAAATATTTCATTATTTTAACTTAATATAATTTTGCGATCAATTGTCGATCGCAACCTTTAGACATATCAATCCTTGTAAATGTTTTAAACAACATTTAGTTTTCAATAACCAGTTCAATAATTCCCTAGTTTAACTTAATATAATGCTGCGATCAATTGTCGATCACACCCTTTAGACATATCAATCACTGTAAATGTTTAAACAACAATTTAGTTTCAATAACCAATTCAATAATTCATTACTTTAACTAAATTTAATGTTGCGATCCATTGTCGATCGCACCCTTTAGACATATCAATCACTGTAAATGTTTAAACAACAATTAGTTTTCAATAACCAATTCAGTACTTTAATTTAATATAATGTTGCGATCAAATGTTGATCGCACCCTTTAGACATATCAATCACTGTAAATGTTTAAACAACATTTAGTTTTCAATAACCAATTCAATAATTCATTACTTTAACTTAATGTGATGTTGCGATCAATTGTCGATCGCACCCTTTTGACATATCAATCACTGTAAATGTTTAAACAACATCTAGTTTTTAATAATAAATTTAAAAAAGTCATTACTTTAACTTAATATCATGTTGCGATCAATTGTTGATCGCACCCTTTAGACATATCAATCACTGTAAATGTTTAAACAACATTTAGTTTTTAATAACCAATTCAATAATTCATTACTTTAACATAATATAATGTTGCGATCAATTGTCGATCGCACCCTTTGGACACGTCAATCACTGTAAATGTTTAAACAACATCTAGTTTTCAATAATAAATTTAAAAAATCATTACTTTAACTTAATATAATATTGCGATCAATTGTCCATTGCACCCATTGGATATATCAATCACTGTAAATTTTTAAAAAACAATTAGTTTTCAATAACCAATTAAATAATTCATTACTTTAACTTTTTATAAAGTTGCGATCAATTGTCGATCGCACCCTTTAGAAATATCAATCACTGTAAATGTTTAAACAACTAATCTTCAATAACCAATTCAATAATTCATTACTTTAACTTAATATAATGTTGCGATCAATTGTCGATCGCACCCTTTCGACATATCAATCACTGTAAATGTGTAAACAACAGCTTATCTTCAATAACCAGTTATATAAATCATTACTTTAACTTAATATATTGTTGCGATCAATTGTCGATCGCCTCCTTTAGACATATCAATCACTGTAAATGTTTAAACAATAATAAGTTTTCATTAACCAATTTAATAAATCATTACTTTAACTTAATATAATGTTGCGATCAATTGTCGATCACACCCTTTAGGCATATCAATCACTGTAAATGTTTAAATAACATTTAGTTTTCAATAACCAATTTAATAATTCATTACTTTAACTAATGATAGTGTTGCGATCAATTGTCGATCACACCCTTTAGACATATCAAATACTTTAAATGTTTAAAAAATAATTACTTTTCAATAACCAATTAAATAATTCATTACTTAAACTTAATATATTGTTGCGATCAATTATCAATCACACCGATTCGACATATCAATCACTAAAAATGTGTAAACATTAGCTAATCTTCAATAACCTATTAAATAATTCATTACATTGTTGCGATCAATTGTCAATCGCACCCTTTAGATATATCAATCACTGTAAATGTTTAAACAACATTTAGTTTTCTATAACCAACTCTATTATTCATTTTTTCATTTAATATAATGTTGCGATCAATTGTCGATCTCACCCTTTAGACATATCATTAACTGTAAATGTTTAAATATCATTTAATTTTCAATAACAAATTTAATAATTCAATTCTTTAACTAGTGATAGTGTTGCGATCAATTGTCGATCGCACGCTTTAGACATATCAATCACTGTAAATGTTTAAACAACAATAAGTTTTCAATAACCAATTCTATAATTCATTACTATAACTTAATATAATGTTGCGATCAATTGTCCTTCGCACCCTTTTTGACATATCAATCACTGTAAATGTTTAAACAACAATTAGTTTTCAATAACCAATTTAATAATTCATTACTTTAACTTAATATAATGTTGCGATCCATTGTCGATCGCACCCTTTAGACATATCATTCACTGTAAATGTTTAAATAACATTTAGTAATCAATAACCAATTTAATAATTCATTACTTTAACTAATGATTGTGTTGTGATCAATTGTCGATCGCACCCTTTAGACATATCTATCACTTTAAATGTATAAACAACATCTAGTTTTCAATAATAAATTTAAAAATCATTACTTTAACTTATTATAATGTTGCGATCAATTGTCTATTGCACCCTTTGGATATATCAATCACTGTAAATGTTTAAAAAACAATTAGTTTTCAATAACCAATTAAATAATTTATTACTTTAACTTAACGTAATGTTGCGATCAATTGTCGATCACACCCATTAGACATATCAATCACTAAAAATGTGTAAATATAAGCTAGTCTTCAATAACCTATTAAATAATTTATTACTTTAACTTAATATAATGTTGCGATCAATTGTCGATCGCACGCTTTAGACATAAAAATCACTGTAAATGTTTAAACAACAATAAGTTTTCAATAACCAATTCAATAATTCATTACTTTAACATAATATAATGTTGCAATCAATTGTCGATCGCACCCTTTAGACATATCAATCACTGTCAATGTTTAAACAACAATTAGTTTTCAATAAATAATTAAATAATTCATTACTTTAACTTTATATAATGTTGCTTTCAATGGTCGATCGCACCCTTTAGTCATATCAATTACTGTAAAAGTTTAAACAACATTTACTTTTCAATAACCAATTCAATAATTCATTACTTTAACTTAATATAATGTTACGATCAATTGTCGATCGCACCCTTTAGACATATCAATCACTGTATATGTTTAATTAACATTTAGTTTCCAATAATCAATTCAATAATTCATTACTTTAACTTAATATAATGTTGCGATCAATTGTCGATTGCACCCGTTAGAGATATCAATCACTTTAAATTTTAAACAATAACAAATCTTCAATAACCAATTAAATAATTCATTACTTTAACTTAAAGTAATGTTGCGATAAATTGTCGATCGCACCCTTTTGACATATCAATCACTCTAAATATTTAAACAATAATAAGTTTTCAATAACCAATTCAATAATTCATTACTTTAACTTAATAAAATGCTACGATAAATTGTCGATCACACCCTTTAGACATATCAATCACTTTAAATGTTTAAACAACAATTATTTTGCAATAACCAATTTAATAATTCATTACTTTAACTTAATATAATGTTGCGATCAATTGCCGATCGCACCCTTTTGACATATCAATCACTGTAAATGTTTAAACAACATTTAGTTTTCAATAACTAATTCAATAATTGATTACTTTAACTTAATATAATGTTGCAATCAATTGTCGATCGCACCCTTTAGACATTTCAATCACTGTAAATGTTTAAACAATATTTAGTTTTCAATAACCAATTCAATAATTCATTACTTTAACTTATGATAGTGTTGCGATCAATTGTCGATCCCACCCTTTAGACATATCAGTCACTTTAAATGTTTAAACAACAACTGATCTTCAGTAACCAATTAAATAATTCATTACTTAAATTTAACGTAATATTGCGATCAATTGTCGATCGCACCCTTTAGACATTTTTATGCAACTCACCAAAGCAATGATGAAGTCTTGATGATGCCAACAGGTGCAATTACAAGATCACGCTCTTCTAAACTCATATCACGACTTCAGATTTATGTACAGGCATTGATTTCACATGAACTTTAAGAGGATATGATGATCAAGCTTGGGGAAGGACTTAAAGAGATGCCGAGGTGTTTATGCACATTAGAGGAACAAAGTCCAGAAGGCTAAACACTTGGCCAAATTTCTGAAGCACAAGTCTAATCAAATGGGCTTAGGCTTAGCTATCTTTAAAGTGAATATCCGTGCTTCTTTTATTTTATTATGTTGGGCTTTAAAATATTATGATCTGTATTTAATATGCATGTGCCTCACTTAAAAGTCATGTGCATGAATTAATTAGTGTTGGGCCTCTGATTAATAGCCCAGCCTTTAAGATTTTTAGAGTTTGATTTGTAAAGCGTATTTAAACCCTTCTTTATGGGCATTGGCGGCAGACTTGATTAGAAAATATTTTTGAGAGTAGAAAGGTTTGATTCCAAACTATTTTACTTTAAGGATTGATTCAACTTATCAAGTAAGTATTGACTTGTGGCGTTAATTCAATTCTTTCACATCCTATACTCTTTGTTACCAATTCTTTACTGTTTTGGGGATGAAGGGTTCTTGTAGATTGATTGAATTTAGGTTTGGGAACATCAATTGATTTGGAGGTGATTCATACTTAGTTATTCAATTGTTGCCGTATCATTTTTGGTATAAGAGCCTAGTTAAATTCAATCTTTTTTCTTTAAATTTCTGTCGATTCTTTTCTGGTATCGTTATTTCAGCTGTTTATTAAAAAAAAAGAAAAAAATAAATTCGTGGAAAAAAAATCAGAGAAGAAAAAAGTGTGGAACTCTGAAAAAAAATTCGTGAAAAAAAAGAAGACTAGAAGAGAAACTCACATTGTTTAAACCATTCATAATCTCTTTCTTCTTGTTTGTTCTTACTCTCTCTTAGAAATATTTCCTTCCAGGCTCAATTTCCTTTAAAAAAATAAAAATCGTCCACATACATTTTCTTCATCTCGTATGTGACTAATATTTTGTCAGTTTTTTTCTTCATTTCTTTTTTCGTCTTAACAGTAAATTGCACCTAGTTTTGTGCTTTCTTCATTTCTTTAGGTATTCTTGGTTTCCTTCTATTGAATTGTGTTGCTATTATGCTTATTAGTTAGTAGTAATCAATCTGGACAAGTAAAACTGTGCTTGAATCTAGAGTGGGAAAAGGCAAGAGTAGGTGAGCTCATTGAGGGTAAAAGCCATATTTTTGAGTGAAACACGAGGGTATCCATTCTGACTTGGAGTGAAACACGTGAGGGAGTGTGTGAGGAACTATTCTAATTTTTTTCTGCAGGTTTTACATCATGAGTACTTCAAATGAAGTTAAAAGTAGTGACAAGGAGGAAAAGAATAGTGAGGCTGAGCAAACCACATTCTTTACATTGCAGACAATGCAACAACAGTTCCAAAGGAATGAGAACATGTTCAGAGATGTTAGTGATAAATTTGATAGGCAAGATCAGGCTATTAGAGAGTTGAAAAGAGAGACTCCGACTAATGGTGCAGTAAGAAGGCGAAATGAACGGGAACTAACTCTAGTGCCTTCAGAGAATGAGGATGAATATGAAGATAGGAGGGATGAAGAAGAATGGAATAGGGCTAGATTTGACAGAATGGGAGCAAGAAATGATAGAGGAAGAGGAAGAGGTTATAGAGGCCGAATTAATGCAAGGAGAGAATATAGAGTTGAACATGTTGATAGAAACTTGGGCAGTATCAAGATGAAAATACCCTCTTTCCAAGGCAAAAATGATCGAGAAACTTATTTGGAATGGGAGAGAATGGTAGAAATGATTTTTGAATGTCATAACTTCTTCGAAGAAAAAAAGGTGAAGCTGGCTGCTGTGGAATTCCATGACTATGCACTTGTTTGGTGGGATCAGCTTGTTTTGAACAGAAGAAGGAATAGAGAGGATCCTATTGAGATTTGGGCTGAGATGAAGAGGGTAATGAAGAAAAGATTTGTACCTAACTTCTTTTATAGGGAGCTACATCAAAAGCTCCAAACTTTGAGACAAGGCACTAGATGTGTTGAAGAATACCATAAGGAGATGGAGATAGCCATGATAAGGGCGAATGTAGAAGAAGATAGGGCGGCTACCATGGCACGTTTCTTGACTGGTTTAAATAAAGACATAGCAAACATTATTGAGCTGCACCATTATGTTGAGTTAGAGGAGATGGTGAACATGGCTATGAAGATAGAGAAGCAACTCAAGTACAAAGGGCCCAACAAGACTTCTTATTCGAGCTCTACAGCAAGTTGGAACTCCAAATGGTCCAAGAAAGATGAGAAGTACAAGGATAAGTCAAAAGAAGAGAAGAACAAGACAAATCTGAAAGGTACTTTAAAAACTTCTAGTTCTTCTCATTCTAATTTAGAAAAGTATAGATCTATTAAATGCTTTAAATGTCTTGGTGTTGGTCATATTGCTTCTCAATGTCCGAATGAGAAAACAATGCTTGTAAGAAGTGGGGAAGCTATTTCTGAAGATGAGGGTAGTGATGAAATTGATTCTGATTCAATGCCTGAGTTGGAGGATTATTTAGATGTGGAAGTTGAGGATACACCCAGGGGTGAATTACGTGTTACTAGGCGTGTTTTGATGCTCAAGCAAGGGAAGATGGACTTGAGCAAAGAGAAAATATTTTTCACTCTAGGTGCCTAGTGAATGAAAAGATTTGTAGCCTGATAATTGATGGGGGAAGTTGCACTAATGTAGCTAGCATAATGATGGTAGAAAAACTGGGGTTGGATTGTTTGAGGCATCCAAGACCGTATAGGCTGCAATGGTTGAATGACAAGGAGAAATCAAGGTAAATAAACAAGTTCTTGTGAAATTCTCCATTGGTAAGTATTCTGATCAAGTTCTTTGTGATGTTGTACCTATGCATGCAAGTCATTTATTGCTTGGTAGACGTTGGCAATATGATAGGAGAGTGTTACATGATGGATTTAAGAATAGGTACTCATTTTCCATGGGGGATCAGAAGTTTGTTCTTACTCCATTGCTACCGAAAGAGGTCTATGAAGAGCAAATGCAATTGAAAAGAAGTATGGAAGCAATGCAACAAAGGAAGGTTGAAAAGACTCAAGAAAAACAAGAATTGACAAAAATTGAGGGGAAGGCTGAGAGCCTTGCAAAAGGAGAGCATAAATTGAAAATAAAAGAAAAGAGAGACGGTAAGGCAAGGAATGAGAGAAGAAAATAGGTGAAAGAGGCCTCAAAGGAAATTCAATTAAAAGACCAAATGAGAGAGAATGCAGAAAAAAACAAAACTTCTATGCAAAAATGAGAGATGTAAGGGTTGCTTATAAGGAAAGTCGATGCTTGTTTATACTCTTGTACAAGGAAGCTTACTTTAATGAATCTGACCTTGACCAAAGTTTGCCTAGTTGTGTTGTTTCTTTGTTGCAGGAATATGGTGACATTTTTCCTGAGGACCTGCCCAAGGAGTTGCCACCTATTAGGGGAATAGAGCATCAAATTGATTTCATGCCCGGAGCACAAATTCCAAACAGACCAGTTTATAGAGCTAACCCAGAAGAAACTAAGGAAATCCAAAATCAGGTTGAAGAGTTGCTGCAAAAGGGACACATAAGAGAAGTTGAGTCCTTGTGTCATACCGGTTATTCTAGAACCTAAAAAGGATGGGAGTTGGCGCATGTGTGTAGATTGCAGAGCTGTTAATAAGATAACTGTAAAGTATCGTCATCCTATACCTAGGTTAGAAGATATGCTTGATGAATTGCATGGTGCTTATGTATTTACCAAGATTCATTTAATGAGTGGTTACCATCAAATTAGAATGAAAATTGGTGATGAGTGGAAAACTGCTTTTAAAACAAAACATGGTTTATATGAGTGGAAGGTGATGCCTTTTGGGTTAACTAATGCCCCTAGCACTTTCATGAGATTGATGAATCATGTGTTGAGATCTTTTATTGGTAGATTTGTTATGGTATATTTTGATGACATACTGATTTATAGCAAAAGCATTGATGAGCATGTTGAGCATCTTAAGTCTGTGTTAGATGCACTTAGGGAAGAAAAATTGTATGCGAAGTTGAAAAAGTGTACATTTTGCAGGGATCGTGTTACTTTTCTTGGTTATTTTGTTTCTTCCAATGGGGTTGAGGTGGACCAAGAGGAGGTCAAGGCAATCAAGGAGTGGCCACGACCTACAAGTATTTCTCAGGTAAGATCTTTTCATTGACTTGCTAGTTTTTACAAGAGATTTGTCAAGGATTTTAGTTCCATAGCAGCCCCATTGACAGAGATTGTTAAAAAGGATGTAGGTTTTATTTGGGGTGAGGCGCAGGAACATGTTTTCAATACTTTGAAAGATAAACTTTGTTCTGCTCCTATTTTCAGTTTACCTGATTTTTCTTCTTCTTTTTAAATAGATTGTGATGCCTCTGGGATAGGTATTGGTGCTGTTTTGTTGCAGGGAAAGTGACCTATTGCTTACTTTAGTGAGAAGTTTAATGGTGCTCAGTTGAATTATTCAACTTACGATAAGGAGTTGTATGCATTGGTGAGAGCTCTACAAACCTGGCAGCATTATCTTTGGCCTAAGAAATTCATGATTCACACTGACCATGAAAGTTTGAAGCACCTTAAAGGCCAAGGTAAGTTGAATAAAAGGCATGCTAAGTGGCTGGAGTTCATAGTGACTTTCCCATATGTTGTGCAATACAAACAAGGTAAAGAAAATGTGATTGCTGATGCATTATCTAGAAGGTATGCTCTGATCTCTTCTCTTAGTTCTAAGCTGATTGGATTTGAGTATATAAAAGAAATGTATTAATTGGATTCTGATTTTGCCAATGTGTATGATGCATGCGAAGAAGTTGCCTTTAAGAAGTTTTATAGGAATGATGGGTATTTATTTAGAGATAACAAGCTTTGTATTCCTACATGTTCTATGCGTGAATTGCTTGTTAAGGAGTCTCATAATGGTGGTTTGATGGGACATTTTGGTATTGGTAAAACACTTGATATATTACAAGAGCATTTTTATTGGCCTAACATGAAAAAGGATGTTGAGAGAGTTTGCTCTAGTTGTATATAACATGTAGGCAAGCCAAGTCCAAGGTGCAGCCTCACGGGTTGTACACCCCTCTACCTGTTCCTAATAGTCCTTGGGTTGATATCTCTATGGATTTTGTGTTAGGATTACCAAGGACCAGGAAAGGTTGTGATAGCATCTTTGTTGTAGTGGATAGATTTAGTAAAATGGCTCATTTTATTGCATGTCATAAATCTGATGATGCTACACATTGTGCTGATTTGTTCTTTAGGGATGTGGTTAGATTGCATGGCATTCCTAAAACAATTGTTTCTGAAAGAGATTCTAAATTCTTAAGCCACTTTTGGCATGTTTTATGGGGTAAATTGGGGACTAAGTTGTTATTTTCTACTACTTGTCATCCTCAAACTAATAACCAAACTGAAGTGGTTAATCGATCTTTAGGATCTTTATTGCGTGCTGTTGTGGCTAAAAATTTTAAAACTTGGGAAGATTGTTTACCTCTGATAGAGTTTGCTTACAATAGGAGCATACATTCTTCTATAGGTTATTCTCCATTTGAGATTGTTTATGGTTTTAACCCATTAACTCCATTGGATTTGTTGCCTTTACCATTGAATGAGATTGTTAATATAGATGGGTAGCAAAGAGCAGAAGTGGTTAAAATAATACATGAGAAAGCTAGGCAACACATTGAGGACAAGAACAAGAAGTATGCTCAAAAGGCCAACCAAGGGCGTAGGGTGATGAAGTTTGAACCTGGAGATTGGGTTTGGGTACATTTCAGGAAGGAAAGATTTCCTAAGCAGAGAAAGGCGAGCTTGATCCTAGAGGCGATGGGGTGGATTTACCAGGTGAGTATGGTGTTAGTGCTACTTTTAATGTTTCTGATTTGTCTCATTTTATCAATGTAGGTTCTGATTCGAGGTCGAATTCTTTTGAAGAGGGAGGGAATGATGCAACTCACCAAAGCAATGATGATGCCAGTAGGTCAAATTACAAGATCACGCTCTTCTAAACTCAAAGCACGACTTCAGATTTATGTACAGGCATTGATTTCACAAGAACTTCAAGAGGATATGATGATCAAGCTTGGGGAAGAACTTAAAGAGATGCCGAGGTGTTTATGCACATTAGAGGAACCAAGTCCAGTAGGCTAAACACTTGGCCAAATATCTGAAGCACAAGTCTAATCAAATGGGCTTAGGCTTAGCTATCTTTAAAGTGAATATCTGGGCTTCGTTTATTTTATTATGTTGGGCTTTAAAATATTCTGATATGTATTTAATATGGATGTGCCTCAATTAAAAGTCATGTGCATGAATTAATTAGTGTTGGGTCTCTAATTAATAGCCTAGCCATTAAGATTTTTAGGGTTTGATTTGTAAAGGGTATTTAAACCCTTCTTTATGTGCGTTGGCGGCAGACTTGATTAGAAAATATTTTTGAGAGTAGAAAGGTTTGATTCCCGACTATTTTACTTTAAGGATTGATTCAACTTATCAAGTAAGAATAGACTTGTGGCGTTAATTCAATTCTTTCACATCCTATACTCTTTGTTACCAATTCCTTGCTGTTTTGGGGGTGAAGGCTTCTTATAGATTGATTGAATTTAGGTTTGGGAACATCTATTGATTTGTAAGTGATTCATGCTTAGTTCTTCAATTGTTGCCGTATCACATATCAATCACTAAAAATGTGTAAACAACAGCTAATCTTCAATAACCAATTAAATAATTCATTACTTTAACTTAATATAATGTTGCCATTAAATGTCGATCGCACCCTTTAGACATATCAATCACTGTAAATGTTTAAACAATAATAACTTTTCAATAACCAATTCAATAATTCATTACTTTAACTTAATATAATGTTGCGATCAATTGTCGATCGCACCCTTTAGACATATTAATCACTGTAAATCATTAAACAACAATTATTTTTCAACAACCAATTAAATAATTCATTACTTTAACTTAATATAATGTTGCGATAAATTGTCAATCGCACCCTTTAGACATATCAATCACTGTAAATGTTTAAATAACTAATCTTCAATAACCATTTCAATAATTCATTACTTTAACTAAATATAATATTGCTATCAATTGTCGATCACACACTTTAGACATATCAATCACGGTAAATGTTTAAACAACTAATCTTCAATAACAAATTCAATAATTCATTACTTTAACTTAATATAATGTTGCGATCCATTGTCGATCGCACCCTTTAGACATATCAATTAATGTAAATGTACAAACAACATTTAGTTCTCAATAACCAATTCAAAATTCATTACTTTAACTTAATATAATGCTGCGATCAACTAATGATCGCACCCTTTAGACATATCAATCACTGTAAAAGTTTAAACAACATTTACTTTTCAATAACCAATTCAATTATTCATTACTTTAACTTAGTATAATGATGCGATCAATTTTCGATCGCACACTTTAGACATATCAATCACTTTAATTGTTTAAACAACAACAAATCCTCAATAACCAATTAAATAATTCATTACTTTAACTTAACGTAAAGTTGCAATCAATTGTCGATCGCACCCTTTTGACATACAATTCACTGTAAATGTGTAAACAACAGCTAATCTTCAATAACCAATAAAATATTTCATTACATTAACTTAATATTATGTTGCGATCAATTGTCGATCACACCCTTTACACATTTCAATCACTGTAAATGTTTAAATAACTATTAGTTTCCAATAACCAATTCAATTATTCATTACTTTAACTTAATATAATGTTGCGATCAATTGTAGATCGCAACCTTAAGACATATCAATCACTGTAAATGTTTTAACAACAATTAGTTTTCAATAATTAATTTAAAAAATCATTACTTTAACTTAAAATTATGTTGCAATCAATTGTCGATCGCACCCTTTAGACATATAAATCACTTTAAATGTTTAAACAACAACTAATCTTCAATAACTAATTAAATAATTCATTACATAAACTTAACGTAATGTTGCCATCAATCCTCGATCGCACCCTTTAGACATATCAATCACTAAAAATGTGTAAACAATAGCTAATATTCAATAACCAATTAAATAATTCATTACTTTAACTTAATATAATGCTGCGATCAATTGTCGATCGCACCCTTTAGACATATCAATCTTTGTAAATGTTTAAACAACAATAGTTTTCAATAACCAATTCAATAATTCATTACTTTAACTTAATATAATGTTGCGATCAATTGTCGCTTGCACCCTTTAGACATATCAATCACTGTAAAGGTTTAAACAAAAAATAGTTTTCAATAACCAATTAAATAATTCATTACTTTAACTTAATATAATGTTGCGATCAATTGTCGATCGCACCCTTTAGACATATCAATCACTGTAAATGTTTAAACAACTAATCTTAAATAATCAATTCAAAATTCATTACTTTAACTTAATATAATGCTGCGATCAACTAATGATCGCACCCTTTAGACATATCAATCACTGTAAATGTTTAAACAACATTTACTTTTCAATAACCAATTCAATTATTCATTACTTTAACTTAGTATAATGATGCGATCAATTTTCGATCGCACTCTTTAGACATATCAATCACTTTAAATGTTTAAACAACAACAAATCTTCAATTACCAATTAAATAATTCAATACTTTAACTTAACTTTATGTTGCAATCAATTGTCGATCGCACACTTTTGACATATCAATCACTGTAAATGTGTAAACAACAATTAGTTTTCAACAATAAATTTAATAATACATTTATTTAACTTAATATAATGTTGCGATCAATTGTCGATCGCACCATTTAGACATATCAATCAATGTAAATGTTTAAACAATATTTAGTTTTCAACAATAAATTCAATAACTCATTACTTTAACTTAATATTATGTTGCGATCAATTGTCGATCGCACCCTTCTGACATATCAATCACCGTAAATATTTAAACAACATTTGGTTTTCAATTACTAATTCAATAATTCATTACTTTATCTTATTACAGTGTTGCGATCAATTGTCGATCGCACCCTTTAGATATATAAATCACTTTAAATGTTTAAACAACAACTAATCTTCAATAACCAATTAAATAATTCATTACATAAACTTAACGTAATGTTGCCATCAATCGTCGATCGCAACCTTTAGACATATCAATCACTAAAAATGTGAAAACGATAGCTGATCTACAATAACCAATTAAATAATTCATTACTTTAACTTAATATAATGTTGCGATCAATTGTCGATCGCACCTTTTAGACATATCAATCACTGTAAATGTTTAAACAACAATGAGTTTTCAATAACCAATTCAATAATTCATTACTTTAACTGAATATAATGTTGCGATCAATTGTCGATTGCACCCTTTAGACATATCAATCACTGTAAATGTTTAAACAACAAATAGTTTTCAATAACCAATTAAATAGTTCATTACTTTAACTTAATATAATGTTACGATCAATTGTTGATCGCACCCTTTAGACATATCAATCGCTTTAAATGTTTAAACAACAACAAATCTTCAATAAACAACTAAATAATTCATTACTTTATCTTATCGTAATGTTGCGATCAATTGTCGATTGCACCTTTTTGACATATCAATCACTGTAAATGTGTGAACAACAGCTAATCTTCAATAACCAATCAAGTAATTCATTACTTTAACTTAATATAATGTTGCGATCAATTGTCAATCACACCCTTTAGACATATTTATCATTATAAATGGGTAAACAACAATTAGTTTTCAATAACAAATTCAATAATTCATTACTTTAACTTAATATAATGTTTCGATCAATTGTCGATCACACTCTTTAGACATATGAATCACTTTAAATATTTAAAAAAATTATTTTTCAATAATAAATTAAATAATTCATTACTTTCACTTAACGTAATGTTGCGATCCATTGTCGATCGCAACTTTTACAATTTGAAACATAATATAACAAATTTCATTACCTTAATGTAAAATAATGTAATGAAATCAATTAAATCACACCCTTTAGACATATCAATCACTGTAAATGTTTAAACAATATTTAGTTTTCAATAACCAATTCAATAATTCATTACTTTAACTTAATATAATGTTGCGATAAATTGTCGATCGCACCCTTTAGACATATCAATCACTGTAAATATGTAAACAACAACAAATCTTCAATAACCAATTAAAAATTTCATTACTTTAACTAAACGTAATGTTGCAATAAATTGTCGATCGCACCCTTTTCACATTTCAATCACTGTAAATGTGTAAACAACAGCTAATCTTCAATATCCAATCAAATAATTCATTACTTTAACTTAATATGTTGCAATCAATTGTCGATCACAACCTTTAGACATATCAATCAATGTAAATGTTTAAACACCATTTAGTTTTCAATAAACAATTCAATAATTCATTACTTTAACTCAATCTAATGTTGCGATCAATTATCGATTGCACCCTTTAGACATATCAATCACTTTGAATGTTTAAACAAAAACAGAACTTCAATAACCAATTAAATAATTTGTTACTTTAACTTAACGTAATGTTGCGATCAATTGTCGATCGCATCCTTTTGACATATCAATCACTGTAAATGTGTAAACAACAGCTAATCTTCAATAACCAATCAAATAATTCATTACTTTAAATTAATATAATGTTGTGATCAATTGTCGATCACACCCTTTAGATATATCAATCACTGTCAATGTTTAAACAACAATTAGTTTTCAATAACCAATTCAATAATTCATTACTTTAACTTAATTTATTGTTGCGATCAATTGTTGATCGCACCCTTTAGACATATCAATCATTGTAAATTATTAAACAACAGGTAATCTTCAGTAACCAATTCGATAATTCATTACTTAAACGTAATAAAATATTGCGATTAATTGTCGATCGCACCCTTTAGACATATCAATCACTGTAAATATTTAAACAATAATTAGTTTTCAATAACAAATTCAATAGTGTATTACTTTAACTTAATATAATGTTGAGATCAATTGTCGATCGCACCCTTTAGACATATCAATCACTGTAAATGTTTAAACAACATTTAGTTTTCGATAACCAATTCAATAATTCATTACTTTAACTTAATATAATGTTGCGATCAATTGTCGATCGCACCGTTTAGACATATCAATCCTTGTCAATGTTTAAACAACATTAAGTTTTCAATAACCAATTCCATAATTCATTACTTTAACTCATGATAGTGTTGCGATCAATTGTCGATCGCAACCGTTAGACATATCAATCACTTTAAATGTTTCAACAACAACAAATCTTCAATAACCAATTAAATAATTCTTTACATTAGCTTAACGTAATGTTGCGATCAATTGTCGATCGCACCCTTTTGATATATCAATCATTATAATTGTGTCAACAATAGCTAATCTTCAATAACCAATCAAATAATTTATTACTTAACATAATATAATATTGCGATCAATTGTCGATCACACCCTTTAGACATATCAATCACTGTAAATGTTTAAACAACAATTAGTTTTCAATATCCAATTTAATAATTCATTATTTAACTTAATATAATGTTGCGATCAATTGTTGATCGCACCCTTTAGACATATCAATCACTGTAAATGTTTAAACAACAACTAATCTTCAGTAACCAATTCAATAATGCATTACTTAGACATATCTATTACTATAAATGTGTAAACAACAACTAATCTTCACTATCAAATTCAATAATTGATTACTTTAACTTAATATAATGTTGCGATCAATTGCCAATCGCACTCTGTAGACATTTCAATCACTATGAATGTGTAAACAACTACTAATCTTCAATATCCAAGTCAATAATTCATTACTTTAACTTAATATAATGTTTGCGATCAATTGTCGATCGCACCGTTTAGACTTATCTATCACAATTAATATGTAAACAACAATTAATTTTCAATAACCAATTCAATAATTCATTACTTTAAGTTAATATAATGTTGCGATCAATTGTCGATCGCACCCTTTAGACATATCAATCATTGTGAATATGTATACAACAACTAATCTTCAATATCCAATTCAAAAATTCATTACTTTAACTTAATAAAATGCTTGCGATCAATTGTCGTTCGCTGCCTTTAGACATATCTATCATTGTAAATATGTAAACAACAATTTTTTGTCAATAATCAATTCAATTTATTACTTTAAATTAATATAATGTTGCGATCCATTGTCGATCGCACCATTTAGACATCAATCACTGTAATTGTGTAAACAACAACTAATCCTCAATATCTAATTCCAAAATTCATTACTTTAACTTAATGTAATGTTTCCGATCAATTGTCGTTCGCACCCTTTAGACATATCTATCATTGTAAATGTGTAAACAACAATTATTTTTCAATAATCAATTCAATAATTCATTACTTTAACTTAATATAATGTTGGGATCAATTATCGATCGCACCATTAAGACATATCAATCACTGTAATTGTGTAAACAACAACTAATGTTCAATATCCAATTCAATAATTCATTCTTTTAACTTAATATAATATTGCGATCAATTGTCGATCCCACCCTTTAGACATATCTATCATTGAAAATATGTAAACAACAAATAATTTTCAATAACAAATTCAATAATTTATTACTTCAACTTAATATAATGTTGCGATCAATTGTCAATCGCACTCTTTTGACATATTAATCATTGTAAATGTGTAAACAACAAAAAATCTTTAATATCCAATTCAAAAATTCATTACTTTAACTGAATATAATGTTTGCGATCAATTGTCGATCGCACCCTTTAGACATATCTATCACTGTAAAAGGGTAAACAACAATCAATTTTCAATAATTAATTCAATAAATCATAACCTTAACATAATATAATATTGCGATCAATTGTCGATTGCATCCTTTAGACATGTCAATCATTGTAAATGTGTAAACAACAACTAATCTTCACTACCCAATTCAATAATTCATTACTTTAACATAATATAATGTTGCGATCAATTGTCGGTCGTACCCATTTGACATATCAATCATTGTAAATGTGTAAACAAAAACTAATCTTCAATATCCAATTCAAAAATTTATTACTTTAACATAATATAATGTTTGTGATCAATACTCGATCGCACCCTTTAGACATATCTATCACTATAAATGTGTAAACAACAACTAATCTTCACTATCAAATTCAATAATTGATTACTTTAACTTAATTAAATGTTGCTATCAATTGTCGATCGCATCCTTTAGACATATCAATCACTGTGAATGTGTAAACAACAACTAAACTTCAATATCAAATTCAATAATTCATTACTTTTAACTTAATATAATATTTGCAATCAATTATCGATCGCACCATTTAGACATATTTATCACAATTAATATTTAAACAACAACTAATAATCACTATCCAATTCAATAATTCATTACTTTAACTTAATCTAATGTTGCTATCAATTGTCAATTGCACCCTTTAGACATATCAATCACTATGAATGTGTAAACAACAACTTATCTATAATATCCAATTAAAAAATTCATTACTTCAACTGAATAAAATGTTTTCCATCAATTGTCGATCGCACCCTTTGGAAATATCTATCACTCTAAACGTGAAAACAACAATTAATTTTCAATAACCAATTCAACAATTCATAAATTTAACTTAATATAATGTTGCGATCAATTGTCGATCGCACCGTTAAGACATATCAATCATTGTAAATGTGTAAACAACAACTAATCTACATTATCCAATTCAATAATTCATTATTGTAACTTAATATAATGTTGCGATCAATTGTCGATCGCACCCTTAAGACATATAAATCACTGTGAATGTGAAAACAACAACTAATCTTCAATATCAAATTCAATAATTCATTACTTTAACTTAATACAATGTTTGCGATCGATTGTTGATCGCACCCTTTAGACATATCTATCACAATTAATATTTAAACAACTAATCATCACAATCCATTTCAATAATTCATTACTTTAACTTAATATTATCTTGAGATCAATTGTTGATTGCACCCTTTAGATATATCAATCACTGTGAATGTGTAAACAAAAACCAATCTATAATGTGTGCGATCAATTGTCGATCGCACCCTTTAGTCATATCTATCACTGTTAATGTGTAAACATCAACTAATCTTCACTATCCCATTCAATAATTCATTACTTTAACTTAATATAATATTGCGATCAATTGTTGATTGCACCCATTGGACATATCTATTATTGTAAATGTGTACACAACAACTAATCTACACTATCCAATTCAATAATTCATTACTTTAACATAATATAATGTTGCGATCAATTGTCGGTCGCACCCTTTTGACATATCAATCATTTTAAATGTGTAAAAAACAATTAACCTTCAATATCCAATTCAAAAATTCATTACTTTAACATAATATAATGTTTGTGATCAATTGTCGATCGCACCCTTTAGACATATCTATCACTGTAAATGTGTAAACAACAACTAACTTGCACTATCAAATTCAATAATTCATTACTTTAACTTAATATAATGTTGCGATCACTTGTCGATAGCACTTTGTAGACATATCAATCACTGTGAATGTGTAAACAACAACTAATCTTCAATATCCAATTCAATAATTTATTACTTTAACTTAATATAATGTTTGCGATCAAGTGTCGATCGCACCGTTTAGACATACCTATCACATATAATATGTAAACAATAATTTATTTCAATAACCAATTCAATAATTCATTACTTTTTGTTAATATAATGTTGCGATCAATTGTCGATCGCACCCTTTAGACATTTCTATCAATGTAAATGTGTAAACAACAACTAACGTTCACTATCAAATTCAATAATTCATTACTTTAACTTAATATAATGTTGCGATCAATCGTCGATAGCACTCTGTAGACATATCAATCTTTGTGAATGTGTAAACAACAACTAATCTTCAATATCCAATTCAATAATTCTTTACTTTAAAATAATATAATGTTTGCGATCAAGTGTCGATCGCACCGTTTAGACATATCTATCACAGTTAATATGTTAACAACAATTAATTTTCAAAAACCAATTCAAAAATTCATTACTTTAACATAATATAATGTTTGCGATCAATTGTCGATCGCACCCTTTACACATATCAATCACTATGAATGTGTAAACAACAACTAATCTATAATATCAAATTCTAAAATTTTTTACTTTAACTTAATATTATGTTTGCGATCAATTGTCGATCGCAGCCTTTGGATATATCTATCACTGTAAATTTGTAAACAACAACTCATTTTCAATATCCAATTCAATAATTCATTACTTTAACTAAATATAATATTTGCGATCAATTGTCGATCACACAGTTTAGACATATCTATCACAGTTAATATGTAAACAACAATTAATTTTCAATAACCAATTCAATAATTCATTACTTTATGTTAATATAATGTTGCGATCAATTGTCAATAGCACTCTATAGACATATCAACAACTAATATTCTATATACAATTCAATAATTCATTAGTTTAACTTAATATAATGTTTGCGATCAATTGTCGATCGCACCCTTTAGACAAATCTATAATAGTAAATATGTAAACAACAAATAATTTTCAAAAACCTATTCAATAATTCATTACTTTAACTTAAAATAGTGTTGCGATCTATTGTCGATCGCACCGTTTAGACATATCTATCACAGTTAATATGTAAACAACAACTAATCATCACTATCCAATTCAATAATTCATTACTTTAACTTAATATAATGTTGCGATCAATTGTCGATCGCACCCTTTAGACATATCAATCACTGTGAATGTGTAAGCAACAACTAATCTATAATATCCAATTCTAAAATTCATTACTTCAACTTAATATTATGTTTGCGATCAATTGTCGATCGCACCATTTAAAAATATCAATCACTGTAAATGTTTAAACAACAACAAATCTTCAATATCCAATGCAATAATTCATTACTTTAACTTAATATAATGTTTGTGATCAATTGTTGATCGCACCCTTTAGACATATCGATCGTTGTAAATGTGTAAAAAACAACTTATCTTCAATATCCAATTCAACAATTCATTACGATAACTTAATATAATATTTGCGATCAATTGTCAATCGCATACTTTAGACTTATCAATCATTGTAAATGTGTAAACAATAACAAATCTTCAATATCCAATTCAAAAATTCATTACGTTAACTTAATATAATGTTGCGATCAATTGTCGATCGCATCCTTTAGAGATATCAATCATTGTAAATGTGTAAACAATAACAAATCTTCAATATCCAATTCAAAACGTCAACTTAATTTAAAGTTTGCGATCAATAGTCGATCAGACCTTTTAGACATATCTATCCGATTCTATAATTCATTTATTTAACTTAATATAATGTTGCGATCAATTGTCGATTGCACCATTTAGACATATCAATAACTGCTAATGTTTAAATAATATTTAGTTTTCAATAACCAATTCAATAATTCATTACTTTAACTTAATATAATGTTGCGCTCAATTGTGGATCACACCCTTTAGACATATCTATCATTGTAAATGTAAAAACAACAACTAATCTTAAATATCCAATTCAAAAATTCATTACTTTAACTTAATATGTTTGTGCGATCAATTGTCGATCGCACCCTTTAGACATTTCTATCACTGTTAATGTGTAAACAACAACTTATCTTCAAAATCCAATTCAAAAATTCATTACTCTAACTTTATATATGTTTGCAATGAATTGTCGATCGCACCCTTTTAGACATATCAATCATTGTAAATGTGTAAACAACAACTAATCTTCAATATCCTATTCAAAAATTCATTACTTTAACTTTATATAATGTTTGCGATCAATTGTCGATCGAACCCTTTAGACATATCTATCACTCTTACTGTGTAAACAACAACTTATCTTCACTATGAAATTCAATAATTCATTACTTTAACTTAATATTATGTTGCGATCAATTGTCGATTGCACCCTTTTGAACATATATTATTGTAAATGTGTAAACAATAACCAATCTTCAATATCCAATTCAAAAATTCATTACTTTAACTTAATATAATGTTTGCGATCAATTGTCGATCGCACCCTTTAGACATATCTATCACTGTAAATGTGTAAACAACAACAAATCTTCACTACGCAATTCAATAATTCATTACGTTAACTTAAAATAATATTGCGATCAATTGTCGATCGCACCATTTAGACATATCAATCATTGTAAATGTGTTAACAACAACTAATCTTCAATATCCAATTCAAAAATTCATTACTTAAACTTAATATAATGTTTGCGATCAATAGTCGATCATACCCTTTAGACATTACTATCACTGTAAATGTGTAAACAACAAGTAATCTTCAATATTCAATTCAATAATTCATTACTTTCACTTAATATAATGTTGCGATCAATTGTCGATTGCACCCTTTAGACATATTAATCATTATAAATGTGTAAACAACAACTAATCTTCAATATCCAATTCAAAAAGTCATTACTTTAACTTAATATAATGTTTGCGATTAATAGTAGATCGCACCCTTTAGACATATCTATCACTGTAAATGTGTAAACAACAACTAATCTTCACTATCCGATTCAATAATTCATTACTTTAACTTAATATAATGTTGCGATCCATTGTAGATCGCACCCTTTAGATCACTATAAATGTTTAAACAATATTTAGTTTTCAATAACCAAATCAATAATTCTTTACTTTAACTTAATATAATGTTGCGATCAATTGTGGATTGCACCCTTTAGACAAATCAGTCATTGTAAATGTAAAAACAACAACTAATCTTCAATATCCAATTAAAAAATTCAATACTTTAACTTAATATGTTTGTGTGATCAATTGTCGATCGCACTATTTAGACATATCTATCACCATAAATGTGTAAACAACAACTAATCTTCACAATCCAATTCAAAAGGTCATTACTTTAACTTAATATAATTTTGCGATCAGTTGTCCATCGTACCCTTCAGACAAATCAATCATTTTAAATGTGTAAACAATAACCTATCTTTAATATCCATTTCAAAATTTCATTACTTTAACTTAATATATGTTTGAGATGAATTGTCGATTGCACCCTTTTAGACATATCAATCATTGTAAATGTGTATACAACAACTAATCTTCAATATCCAATTCAAAAATTCATTACTTTAACTTTTTATAATGTTTGCGATCATTTGTCGATCGAACCCTTTAGACATATTTATCACTCTAAATGTGTAAACAACAACTAATCTTCACTATCCAATTCAATAATTCAGTACGTTAACTTAATATAATGTTGCAATCAATTATCTATCACACCCTTTAGACATATCAATCACTGTGAATGTGTAAACAACAATTAATCTTCAATATCCTATTCAAAAATTCATTACTTTAACTTAATATAATGTTTGCGATCAATTGTCGATCGCACCCTTAAGACATATCTATCACTGTAATTGTGTAAACAACAACTAATCTTCACTATCCAATTCTATAATTCATTTCTTTAACTTAATATAATGTTGCGATCAATTGTTGATCGCACCCTTTAGACATACCGATCGTAGTGAATGTGTAAACAATAACTAATCTTCAATATCCAATTCAAAAATTCATTACTTTAACTTAATATACTCTTTGCGATCAATTGTCGATCGCACCCTTTAGACATCTGTCAATGTAAATGTGTAAACAATAACTAATCTTTAAGATCAAATTCAATAATTCATTACTTTAACTTAATATAATGTTGCGATGAATTGTCGATCGCACTCCTTAGACATATATATCACTGTAAATTTTAAACCACAACTAATCTTCACTATACAATTCAATAATTCATTACTTGAACTTAATATAATGTTGCTATCAATTGTCAATCGCACCCATTTGGACATATCAATCATTGTAAATGTGTAAACAACAACTAATCTTCAATATCCAATTAAAAAATTCAATACTTTAACTTAATATAATGCTTGCGATCAGTTGTCGATTGCACCCTTTAAACATATCTATCACTGTAAATGTGTAAACAACAACTAGTCTTCACTATGCAATTCAGTAATTCATTACATTAACTTAATATAATAATTCGATCAATTGTCGATCGCACCATTTAGACATATCAATCATTGTAAATGTGTAAACAACTAGTAATCTTCAATATCCAATTCATTAATTCATTACTTTAACTTGATATAATGTTTGCGATCAACTGTCAATCCCAACCTTTAGACATATTTGTGACTGTAAATGTGTAAACAACAACTAATCTTCACTATGCAATTCAATAATTCATTACTTTAACTTTATATAATGTTGCCATCAATTTTCGATCGCACCCTTTAGACATATCAATCATTGTAAATGTGTAAACAATAACTAATATTCAATATCCAATTCAAAAATTCATTATTTTAACTTATTATATAATGTTTGCGATCTATAGTCGATCAGACCCTTTAGACATATCTATCACTGTAAATGTGTAAACAACATCTAATCTTCACTATCTGATTCAATAATTCATTACTTTAACTTAATATAATTTGCGATCAATTATCGATCGCACCATTTAGACATATCAATCACTGGAAATGTTTAAACAATATTTAGTTTTCAATAACAAATTCAATAATTTATTACTTTAACTTAATATAATATTGCGATCAATTTTGGATCGCACCCTTTAGACATATCAATCATTGTAAATGTAAAAACAACAACTAATCTTTAACATCCAATTAAAAAATTAATTACTTTAACTTAATATAATGTTTGCGATCAATTGTGGATCGCACCCTTTAGACATATATATCACTGTAAATGTTTAAAGCACAACTAATATTCACTATGCAATTCAATAATTCATCACTTTAACTTATTTTATAATGTTGCGATCAATTGTTGATCGCACCCTTTTGGACATATCAATCATTGTAAATGTGTAAACAATAACAAATCTTCAATATCCAATTCAAAAATTCATTACTTTAACTTAATATAATGTTTACGATCAATTGTCGATCGCACCCTTTAGACATATCAATCATTGTAAATGTGTAAACAACAACTAATCTTCACTATGCAATTCAACAATTCATTACTTTAAGTTATTATAATATTGCGATCAATTGTCGATCGCACCATTTAGACATATCAATCACTGTAAATGTGTAAACAACAACTAATCTTCAATATCCAATTCAAAAATTAATTACTTTAACTTAATATAATATTTGCAATCAATGGTCGATCACACCCTTTAGACATTACTATCACTGTAAATGTGTAAACAACAACTAATCTTCACTATCCAATTCAATAATTCATTACTTTAACTTAATATAATGTTGCGATCAATTGTCGATCGCACCCTTTAGACATATCAATCATTGTAAATGTGTAAACAACAACTAATCTTCAATATCCAATTCAAAAAGTCATTACTTTAACTTAATATAATGTTTGCGATCAATAGCCGATGTCACCTTTAGACGTATTGATGCCGAAAATGTGTGTAAATTGGCATAAAGAGTATTGCGAATTGAATAAGAGGAACAAATCGTTCGCTCAATTGATTTATTGAAAAATATAATATCAAGTCTTCCTCTTAGAAACCCTAAACACCCCTTTTATAAGGCGTTACTCTTAACCCTAACAAAATAATTCCTAAGTTACAAAAAACCCTGAAAATAATAGAAGTTCAAAAAACCCCTCTAAACAATCCCGAAACGCCAAAATTCATCATAGATCATTGCCAAAGGCATTGTATTTGATTCAGATTGCCGTTTCGCTTCAAACTATCGAATTTGGACCCTAAATTCCATACCCATAATCAATGCCGAAAGCCCGGTGCATCATATTCTCCCCTGCTAGAAAGAAGATTCGTCCTCGAATCTAATTCATCTTCACCAACAGCAAGCTCTCCAAGTTCTTTTTCGTCTGTATTATAGGGCGATAAATCTACTACATTAAAAGTCCCGGATACATTGTACTTACCCGGCAGCTCGATCTTGTACGCATTGTCATTTATTCGCTCTAGAACCTTGAATGGACCATCAGCTCGAGGATGTAATTTGCCAAACCTGCCAGCTGGGAATCGTTCCTTTCTGAGGTGAATCCACATGAGATTACCCTCTTTAAAGACCACTTTCTTCCGTCGCATATCCACCCTCTGTTTGTACTTTATGTTCTGCTTAGTAATACTGTCTTGAATTTCGGAATGCAACTCCTTAATCTGTTTTGCGTGTTCATCTGCATCAGAACTGAACTGCTTGATTAAGGATAAAGGCGCGAGATCCAAATGAGTAATTGGATTACGCCCGTAGACTATCTCGAAATGACTCTTGCCCGTTGATCGGTTCTGTGACCGGTTATAAGCAAACTCTGCCTGAGGTAGCACCACGTCCCACTGTCGTGGATTATCACCAACTAGACTTCGCAATAAATTCCCCAAGCTTCGGTTGACAACTTCTGTTTGCCCATCGGTTTGGGGATGATGAGATGAGCTAAATTGCAACTTGGTTCCCATATGCCGCCACAGAGTACGCCAAAAGTGACTTACAGACTTCACATCACGATCTGAGGTCATAGTTTTAGGGACTCCATGTAGCTTGACAATCTCCTACAAAAATAAACGAGCAACCTATGAAACATCAAAGGTCTTGTTACAGGGAATAAAGTGGGCCATCTTGGAGAATCTGTCGACCACCACCATTATGGAATCTTTATTCCGCTGTGTCCTCGGCAACCCCAACACAAAATCAAGACAGACATCTTCCCACGGTGCAAGTAGAACAGGTAAAGGCATGTATAATCCAGCATTAGTACCCTTCATTTTGGCAACGTGACATATTCGGCACTTCTCCACAAAACATGCCACATCACGCTCCATTCGAGGCCAGTAGAAATGCTCACATAGCAAGGCCATCGTCTTATCAGTTCCAAAGTGTCCAGCTAAGCCCCCTGCATGACTCTCAGTAATAATGGACTCCCTTAAAGAACACATAGGGATACACAACCTATTTCCCTTGAAGAGAAAATCAGCCACTAACAAAAACTGTTGGAACGGACCTGTTTGACACTTCTTCCAGACATCTCCGAAATACGGATCATCAATATATGATTCCTTAAAAGAGTCAAAGCCCAAAACTTTTACCTGCATTGTAGACAACATGGAATGTTTTCTGCTCAATGCATCTGCCACCTTGTTCATCACTCCAGCTTTATGCTTAATTACGAAACTGAAAACCTGAAGTAGTTCCACCCACTTCGCATGCCTAACATTCAGTTTCTGCTGCGCATTAATATATTTCAGGGCTTCATGGTCAGAATATAAAACAAACTCCCTCGAATAAGATAATGACGCCAATGCTCTAAGCTCCGTACTATGGCATAGAATTCTCCATCATACGTCGAATACTTCTTCTTTGCTTCATTCAAATTCTCACTGAAAAATGCCACCGGTTTATTTTTTTGACTTAGTACACCCCCAATACCCACGCCCGAAGCATCACAATGTACTTCAAAAACCTTATTAAAATCAGGAAGAACCAAAATCGGGGCTTCAGTTATCTTCTTTTTCAGCAACAGGAATGCCGCTTCCGCCTCTTTAGTCCACGTAAACTTACCCCCCTTTAGACAATCCGTAAGATGTGCAATAATAGTGCTGAAATACCTCCGATAAAAAGATACTAACCCATGAAAGCTGCGTACCTCATGGATATTTTTTGGAGTTCCCCAACTTGTAATAGCCTCAATCTTCATCGGGTCTACCTGAATGCCTTCCTGCGATACTACATATCCCAAAAAGTCACATGATTAGTTAAAAAGTGACACTTCTTCAGATTGGCATATAACTTCTGCTCCCTCAAGGCCTCAAACACTTCTCTTAGATGCTGCAAATGAGTCTCAATCGAAGCACTGTAAACCAGGATATCATCAAAATATACGATAATAAATTTGCCAATAAAAAAACGAAAAACTTGATTCATCAGTCTCATAAAAGTGCTCAGCGCATTAGACAATCCGAATGGCATCACCATCCACTCCTACAGGCCATCTCTAGTCTTGAATGCCGTTTTCCACTCATCTCTAGTTCGCATTCTGATTTGATGATACCCACTCCTCAAGTCTATCTTCGAAAAGACAGTAGCCCCATGTAACTGATCAATCAAATCGTCAAATCGCGGAATGGGAAAATGATACTTGATTGTAATTTTACTGACAGCTCTGCTATCTATACACATTCTCCACGTTCCGTCTTTCTTAAGGACTAATAATGCTGGCACTGCACAAGGACTCATACTCTCCATGATCGCACCTTTTTCCAGCAACTCCTGCACTTGCCACTGCAGCTCTTCATGTTCCCTTAGGGCTCATTCTGTATGCTGCCTTATTAGGAATAACAGCTCCTGGGATGAAGTCCATATGATGCTGAATGTCTCTCATTGGTGGCAACCCTGGTGGCAACTCCTCTGGTACAACGTCAGCAAACTCCTCAAGTAAGGGCCTGGCTTGTGAATTGACTTCAGGACCCGCAGTATTTGGCTCTACCACTACAACAACAAAAAGTTCAGGGGCACGCACCACCTCCTCCCGGAATTCTGATCTGGACAACAGATTATTCTGCACTTCTTTTCTCAAATTAGTAGGGCCCAGGGTAATAGCTCTACCAACCTTCTTGAAACTGTAGGTATTTCTAAACCCATCATGCTGCGTTTTTCTGTCAAATTGCCATGGCCTTCCCAACAAGATATGGCAGGCGTCCATGGGAATCACATCACACCACACCTCATCAGCATATTTCTCGCCAATCGAAAATTACACAAGACATTTCTTACTAACAGAGCAACACGGGAAATAGCAGGGGAGGGACTGCTGCTAAGCGTTGTTTCAAGTGTTAGGGGTTGGGACACTTTGCTGCAGATTGTCCTAATCGTCAGATTATGACGTTGGTAGAAAATCCAAACTATGACGGAGAACCAACTTATGATGAATCTGATGGTGAACCAGATGATGCGAGGCCAGAACAGGACGAAGTGATTTATACAGATTCTGGTGAGTCTTTAGTCGTTCGTCGAGTTTTAAATATTGTTGTTACGGAAGATGAGTCATGGCTTAGGCATAATATCTTTCATACTAAGTGCACTAGTGGTGGAAAAGTATGTACTGTGATTATAGATGGGGGAAGTTCCGGGAACGTAGTTTCCGCTACTATGGTGGAGAAGTTGAGGCTGAAAACAGAGGACCACCCTCGACCGTATAAGCTGTCGTGGCTTAAAAAGGGGAGCGAGGTGAAAGTTAGTAAGAAATGTCTTGTTCTTTTGCACTGCAACTCCACCTTTAAGGCCAATCGACAGATATCCTCATACGTCCAATACTGTTGCAAATGGACAATGTTAGAAATCTCTGTTCGTAGACCAGCAAGAAACCAAGCCACAGTCTGCTCTTCTTCCTCAAACAATGCATCCGCAACCGATCAAACTCCTCGGTATACTCCTCCACTTTCGAATTGTGCTGTTTGACATTGTGATACTCGATAAACGCCTCTTGCCGGTAATGACAAGGTAAGAACTTTCTTTGCAGCAATTTCTTCATCTTGTCCCAGCGTTTCACCTTCGATTTTCCTTCCCTAACACGCTACTTTTTTACGTGTTCCCACCAAATCGAGGCATGCTGTCGCAACTTAATTGCCATAATTTTAACCTTCTCTTCCTCAGTGGAGTCCTTAATATCAAAAACCCTCTCCAGAGTGTGCAACCAATCGATAAACTCATCAGGATGAGTCTTACCTTCAAACTCAGGAATCTCGATCTTCATTCCAAAATTCCGAATTGGTGACCGATTTCCCGGTCGCATCCCCCAATTTTGCCCCAGAATTCAATAATTCATTAATTTAACTAAATATACTATTGCGTTCAATTATCGATCGCACCCTTTAGACATAGACAACAACAAATCTTCAAAACCCATATAAATAATTCATTACTTAACTTAATATAATATTGTGATCAATTGTCGATCGCACCCTTCAGACATATCAATCACTGATAATGTAAAAACAACAATTAGATTTCAATAACCAATTCAATATTTCATTACATTAACTTAATATAATGTTGCCATCAATTGTCGATCGCACCCTTTAGACATAACAATCACTGTCAATGTTTAAACAACAATAAGTTTTAAATAATCAATTAAATAATTCATTACTTTAACTTAATATAATGTTGCGATCAATTACCGATCGCACTCTTTAGACATATCAATCAATGTAAATGTTTAAACAACATTTAGTTTTCAATAACAAATTCAATAATTCATTAGTTTAACTTAATATAATGTTGCAATCAATAGTCGATCGCCCCTCTAAAATATATCAATTACTGTAAATATTTAAACAATAATTAGTTTATAATAACCAATTCAATAATTCATTACTTTAACTTAATATAATGTTGCGATCATCAGTCAATCGCACCCTTTAGACAAATCAATCACTGATAATGTTTAAACAACAATTAGTTTTCCATAACCAATTCAATTTAACTTAATAAAATGTTGCGATCAATAGTCGATCGCCCCCCTTTTATATATCAATTATTGTAAATGTTTAAACAATAATTAGTTTACAATAACCAATTAAATAATTGCTTACTTTAACTTAATATAATGTTGCGATCATATGTCGATTGGACCCTTTAGACAAATCAATCACTGTTAATGCTTAAACAATAATTAGTGTTAAATGACCAATTCAATAATACATTACTTTAATTTAATATAATATTGTGATCAATTGTCGATCGCACCCTTTAGACATATCAATCACTGTAAATGTTTAAACAACATTTAGTTTTTAATAACAAATTCAATAATTCATTAATTTAACTTAATATAATGTTGTGAACAATTGTCGATCGCACTCTTTAGACATATCAATCACTGTAAATGTTTAAACAACAATTATTTTCATTAACCAATTCCATAATTCATTATTTTAATTTAATACAATGTTGCGATCAATTGTCGATTGCACCCTTTTGACATATCAATCACTGTAAATGTTTAAACAATAATTAATTTTCAATAACAAATTCAATAATTCATTACTTTAACTTAATATAATGTTGCGATCAATTGTCGATCGCACCCTTTAGACATATCAATCACTGTAAATGTGTAGACAACAACAAATCTTCAATAACCAATTAAATAATTCATTCCTTTAACTTAATATAATGTTGCGATCAATTGTCGATCGCATCCTTTAGACATATCAATCACTGATAATGTTTAAACAATAATTAGTTTTCAAAAACCAATTTAATAATTCATTACTTTAACTTAATATAATCTTGCGATAATTGTAGATCGCAAATTTTAGACATATCAATCACTGTAAATGTTTAAACAACAATTAGTTTTCAATAACCAATTCAATAATTCATTACTTTCACTTAATATAATGTTGCGATCAATTGTCGATTGCACCCTTTAGACATATTAATCACTGTAAATGTTTAAACAACATTTATTTTCAATAATCAATTCAATAATATATTAATTTAACAATATATACTATTGCAATCAATTGTCGATCGCACCCTTTAGACATAGACAACAACAAATCTTCAATAACCAATTAAATAATTCATTACTTAACTTAATATAATGTTGCGATCAATTGTCAAACGCACCCTTCAGACATATCAATAACTGCTAATGTATAAACAATAATTAGATTTCAATAACCAATTCAATATTTCATTACATTAACTTAATATAATGTTGCAATCAATTATCGATGGCACCCTTTAGACATATCAATCACTGTAAATGTTTAAACAACAATAAGTTTTAAATAATAAATTAAATAATTTATTATTTTAACTTAATATAATGTTGCGATCAATTACGGATCGCACTCTTTAGATATATCAATCACTGTAAATGTTTAAACAACATTTAGTTTTCAATAACAAATTAAATAATTCATTAGTTTAACTTAATATTATTTGCGATCAATAGTCGATCACCCCCCTAAAATATATCAATTATTGTAAATGTTTAAACAATAATTAGTTTACAATAACCAATTCAATAATTTATTACTTTAACTTAATATAATGTTGCGATCATCTGTCAATCGCACCCTTTAGACATATCAATCACTGATAATGTTTAAACAACAATTAGTTTTCAATAACCAATTCAATTTAACTTAATAAAATGTTGCGATCAATAGTCGATCGCCCCCCTTTTATATATCAATTATTGTAAATGTTTAAACAATAATTAGTTTACAATAACCAATTCAATAATTCATTACTTTAACTTAATATAATGTTGCGATCAATTGTCGATCGCACCCTTTAGACATATCAATCACTGATAATGTTTAAACAATAATTAGTTTTCAAAAATCATATAAATAATTCATTACTTTAACTTAATATAATCTTACGATAATTGTAGATCGCAAATTTTAGACATATCAATCACTGTAAATGTTTAAACAACAATTAGTTTTCAATAACCATTCAATAATTCATTACTTTCACTTAATATAATGTTGCGATCAATTGTCGATTGCACCCTTTAGACATATTAATCACTGTAAATGTTTAAACAACAATTAGTTTCAATAATCAATTCCATAATTCATTAATTTAACTAAATATACTATGGCAATCAATTGTCGTCGTACCCTTTAGACATAGACAACAACAAATCTTCAATAACCAATTAAATAATTCATAACTTAACTTAATATAATGTTGCAGTCAATTGTCGATCGCACCCTTCAGACATATCAATCACTACTAATGTATAAATCACAATTAGATTTCAATAAACAATTCAATATTTCATTACATTAACTTAATATAATGTTGTAATCAATTGTCGATCGCAGCCTTTAGACATATAAATCACTGTAAATGTTTAAACAACAATAAGTTTTAAATAATCAATTAAATAATTCATTACTTTAACTTAATATAATGTTGCGATCAATTACGGATCGCACTCTTTAAATATATCAATCACTGTAAATATTTAAATAACATTTAGTTTTCAATAACAAATTAAGTAATTCATTAGTTTAACTTAATATAATGTTGCGATCAATAGTCGATCACCCCCCTAAAATATATCAATTATTGTAAATGTATAATAATAATTAGTTTACAATAACCAATTCAATAATTCATTACTTTAACTTAATATAATGTTGCGATCATCAGTCGATCGCACCCTTTAGACATATCAATCATTGATAATGTTTAAACAACAATTAGTTTTCAATAACCAATTCAATTTAACTTAATAAAATGTAGCGATCAATAGTCGATCGCCCCCCTTAAATATATCAATTATTGTAAATGTTTAAACAATAATTAGTTTACAACAACCAATTCAATAATTCATTACTTTAACTTAATATAATGTTGCGATAAATTATCGATCGCTCCCTTTAGACATACCAATCACTAATAATGTTTAAACAACAATTAGTTTTCAATAACCAATTAAATAGTTCATTACTTTAACTAAATATAATGTTGCGATCAATTGTCGATCGGACCCTTTAGACATATCAATCACTGTTAATGCTTAAACAATAATTAGTTTTAAATGACCAATTGAATAATACATTACTTTAATTTAATATAATGTTGCGATCAATTGTCGATCGCACTTTTTAGACATATCAGTCACTTTAAATGTATAAACAACATCTAGTTTTAAATAACAAATTCAATAATTCATTAAATTAACTGAATATAATGTTGCGATCAATTGTCGATCGCATACTTTAGACATATCAATAACAGTAAATGTTTAAACAACAATTAGTTTTCAATAACCAATTAAATAATTCATTACTTTAATTCAATATAATGTTGCGATAAATTGTCGATCGCACCATTTTGACATATCAATCACTGTAAATGTTGAAACAACAATTAGTTTTCAATAACCAATTCAATAATTCATTACTTTAACTTAATATAATGTTGCGATCAATTGTCGATCGCACCCTTTAGACATATCAATCACTGTAAATGTGTAGACAACAATAAATCTTCAATAACCAATTAAATAATTCATTCCTTTAACTTAATATAATGTTCCGATCAATTGTCGATCGCACCCTTTAGACATATCAACCACTATAATAGTTTAAACAACAATTTGTTTTCAATAACCCATTAAATAATTAATTATTTTAACTTAATATAATGTCGCGATCAATAGTCAATCTCACCCTTTAGACATATCAAAAACATTTAATGATTAAACAACAACTAATCTCCAATAACAAATTAAATAATTCATTACTTTAACTTAACGTAATGTTGCGATAAATTGCCGATATCACTCTTTAGACATATCAATCACTGTAAATGTGTAAACAATATCTACTCTTGAATAACCAATTCAATAATTCATTACTTTAACTTAATGCAATATTGCGATCAATTGTCGATCGCACCCTTTAGACATATCATTCACTGATAATGTTTAAACAAAAATTAGGTTTTAATAATCAATTCAATAATTCATTACTTTAACTTAACGTAATATTGCGATCAATTGTCGATCACACCCTTTAGACATATCATTCACTGATAATGTTTAAACAATAATTAGGTTTCAATAACCAATTCAATAATTCATTACTTTAACTTACCGTAATGTTGCGATCAATTGTCGATCGCACCCTTTGACATATCAATCACCGTAAATATGTAGACAAAAACAAATCTCCAATAACCAATTAAATAATTCATTATTTTAACTTAATATAATGTTGCGATCAATTGTCGATCGCACCCTTTAAACATATCAATCACTGTAAATGTTTAAACAACAATTAGTTTTCAATAACAAATTCAATAATTCATTCCTTTAACTTATTATAATGTTGCGATCAATTGTTGATCGCACTATTTAGACATATCAATCACTGTAAATGTGTAGACAACAACAAATCTTCAATAACCAATTAAATAATTAATCTTCACTTTAAATTAATATTACGTTGCGATCAATTTTCGATCGAACCCTTTAGACATATCAATCACTGCAAATGTTTAAATAACAATTGGTTTTAAATAACAAATTCAATAATCCTTTACTTTAACTTAATATAATATTGCGATCAATAGTCGATCGCACCATTTAGACATATCAATTAATGTAAATGTTTAAACAACAATTAGTTTTCAATTACCAATGCAATAATTCTATACTTTAACCTAATATAATGTTGGGATCAATTGTCGATCGCACCCTTTTGACATATGAATCACTTTAAATGTTTAAACAACAACTAATCATAAATAACCAATTGAATAATTCATTACTTTAACTTAATATAATGTTGCGATCAATTGTCGATTTCACCCTTTAGACATATCAATCACTATAAATGATTAAACAACGACTAATCTTCAATAACCAATTAAATAATTAATTACTTTAACTTAATATAATGTTGCATCATTTGTCGATCGCACTCTTTAGACATATCAATTATTGTATATGTTTAAACAACTGATAATCTTAATTAACCAATTCAATAATTCATTACTTTAACTAAATATAATGTTACGATCTTTTGTCGATCGCACCCTTTAGAAATATCTATCAGTTTTAATGTTTAAGCAACATTTAGTTTTCAATAACCAATTCGATAATTCATTACTTTAACTTAATATAATGTTGCGATCAATTGTCGATCGCACCCTTTAGACATATAAATCTTTTAAATGTTTAAACAACAACTAATCTTCAATAACCAATTAAATAATTAATTACTTTAACTTAACGTTTTGATGCAATCAATTCTCGATTGCATTTTTTAGACATATCAATCACTGGAAATGTTTAAACAACAATTAGTTTTCAATAACCAACTCAATAATTCATTACATTAACTTAATATAATGTTGCGATCAATTGTCGATCGCACCATTTAGACATATCAATCACTATAAATGGTTAAACAACAATTATTTTTCAATAAACAATTCAATATTTCATTACTTTAACTTAATATAATGTTGCGATCAATTGTCGATCTCACCCTTTAGACATATCAATCGCTGTAAATGTTGAAACAACAATAAGTTTTCAATAACAAATTAAATAATTCATTACTTTAACTTAATATAATGTTGCGATCAATTGTCGATCGCACCCTTTAGACATATCAATCACTATAAATGTTAAGACAACAACTAATCTTCAATAACCAATTAAATAATTCATTACTTTAATTTAATATAATGTTGCGATCATTTGTCGATTGCACCCTTTAGGCATATCAATCACTTTAAATGTTAAAACAACATTTAGTTTTCAATAACCAACTCAATAATTCATTACTTTAATTAATATAATGTTGCGATCCATTGTCTATCGCACCTTTTAGACATATCAAACACTGTAAATGTTTAAACTACAACTAATCTTCAATAACCAATTCAATAATTCATTACTTTAACTTAACATAATGTTACGATCAATTGTACATCGCACCCTTTAGACATATCAATCACAGTAAAATGGGTAAACAACAACTAATCTTTTATAACCAATTAAATAATTCATTACTTTAATATAATATAATGTTGTGATCAATCGGCGATCGCACCCTTAAGAGATATCAATCTTTGTTAATGTTAAAACAACAACTAATATTCAATAACCAATTAAATAAATCATTACTTTAGCTTAATATAATGTTGCGATCAATTGTAATTCGCACCCTTTAGACATATCTCAATCACTGTAAATGTTTAAACAACAATTAGTTTTCAATAACCAAGTCAATAATTCATTACTTTAACTTAATATAATGATGCGATCAATTGTGGATCGCACCCTTTAGACATATAAATCACTGTAAATAATTAAACAACAATTAGATTTCAATAACCAAATCAATAATTCATTACTTTAACTTAATATAATGTTGCGATCAATTGCCGATCGCACCAATTAGACATATCAATCACTGTAAATGTTTAAACAACAATTAGTTTTCAATAACCAATTCAATAATTCATTACATTAACTTAATATAATGTTGCGTTCAATTGTCGATCGCATCTTTTAGACATATCAATCACTGTAAATGTTTAAACAACAATTAGGTTTCATAATCAATTCAATAATTCATTACTTTAACTTAATATTATTTTGCGATCAATTGTCGATCGCACCGTTTAGACATATCAATCACTGATAATGTTTAAACAACAATTATTTTTCAATAATTAATTCAATAATTCATTACTTTAACTTAATATAAGGTTGCGATTAATTGTCAATCGCACCCTTTAGAAATATCAATCGCTTTAAATGATTAATCAACATTTAGTTTTCAATAACCAATTCAATAATTCATTACTTTAACTTAATATAATGTTGCGATCAATTGTCGATAGCACCCTTTAGACATATCAATCACTATAAATGTTTAAACAACAATTAGTTTACAATAACCAATTCAATTATTCAATACTATATTTTAATATAATTTGCGATCAATTCTCAATCGCACCCTTTAGACATATCAATCACTGTAAATGTGTAAACAACAGTTAATCTTCAATAACCAATTAAATAATTCATTACTTTAACATAATATAATGTTGCGATCAATTGTTGATCGCACCCTTAAGTCATATCTATCTTTGTAAATGTTTAAACAACAACTAATCTTCAATTATTAATTAAATAATTCATTACTTTTACTAAATGCAATGTTGCGATCAATTGTCGATCGCACCCTTTGGACATATCAATCACTACAAATGGGTAAACAACAGTTAATCTTCAATAACCTATTATATAAATCATTACTTTAACTTTATATAATGTTGCGATCAGTTATCGATTGCACCCCTTTGGACATATCAATCATTGTAAATGTTTAAACAACAATTAGTTTTCATTAACCAATTAAATAATTCATTACTTTAACTAGGTATAATGTTGCGATCAATTGTCGATCGCACCCTTTAGACACATCAATCATTGTAAATGGGTAAACAACAACTAATCTTCAGTAACCAATTAAATAATTCATTACTTTAACTTAACATAATGTTGCGATCAATTATCGATCGCACCCTTTAGACATATTAATCATTGTAAATATGTAAACAACAACTAATCTTCAATAACTAATTCAATAATTCATTACTTTAAGTAAATATAATGTTGCAATCAATTGTCGATCGCACCCTTTAGACATATCAATCACGGTAAATCTTTAAACAACAATTAGTCTTCAATTACCAATTCAATAATTGATTACTATAACTTAATGTAATGTTGCGATCAATAGTAGATCGAACCATTTAGACATATCAATCATTGTCAATGTGTAAACAATAGTTAACCTTCAATAACCAATTAAATAATTCATTACTTTAACTTAATATAATGTTGCGATCAATTGTCGATCGCACCCTTTGAACATATCAATTACTGTAAATGTTTAAATAACAATTAGTTTTCAATTACCAATAAAATAATTCATTACATTAACTTAATGTAATGTTGTTATCAATTTTCGATCGAACCGTTTAGACATATTAATCACTGTAAATGCATAAACAATAGTAAATCTTCAATAACCTATTAAATTATTCATTACTATAACTTAATATAATGTTGCGATCAATTGTCAATCGCACCCTTTAGACATATCAATCACTGTAAATGTTTAAACAACAATTAGTTTTAAATAACCAATTCAATAATTGATTACTTTAACTTAATATAATGTTGCGATCAATTGTCGATCGCACCCTTTGAACATATCAATCACTGTAAATGTTTAAACAACAATTAGTTTTCAATTACCAATTAAATATTTCATTACATTAAATTAATGTAATGTTGCTATCAATTTTCGATCGCACCCTTTAGACATATCAATCACTGTAAATGCGTAAACAATAGTTAATCTTCAATAACCTATTAAATAATTCATTACTATAACTTAATATAATGTTGCGATCAATTGTCAATCGCACCCTTTAGACATATCAATCACTGTAAATGTTTAAACAACAATTAGTTTTCAATAACCAATTCAATAATTCATTACTTTAACTTAATATCATGTTGCGATCAATTGTCGATCACACCCTTTGGACCTATTAATAACTGTAAATGTTTAAAAAACAATTAGTTTTAAGTAACCAATTCAATAATTCATAACTTTAACTTAATATAATGTTCCGATTAATTGTCGATCGTACCCTTAAGACATATATATCACTATAAATGTTTAAACAACAATTAGTTTTCAATAACCAATTCAATAATTCAATACTTTTACTTAGTATAATGTTGCGACCAAATGTCGATCGCACCCTTTAGACATATCAATCACAATAAATGTTTAAACATCATTTATATTGCAATAACAAATTCAATAAAAATTCATTACTTGATCTTAATATAATGTTGCAATCAAATGTCTATCACACCTTTTAGACATATTAAACACCGTAAATGTTTAAACTTAAACTTATCTTCAATAACCAATTCAATAATTCATTAACTTAACATAATGTAATGTTGCGATCAATTGTCGATCGCACCCTTAAGACATATCAATCTTTGTAAATGTTTAAACAACAACTAATATTCAATTACCAATTAAATAATTCATTACTTTAACTGAATGCTAAGTTGCAATCAATTGTCGATCGCACCCTTTAGACATATCAATCACTGTAAATGTATAAACAATAGTTAATCTTCAATAACTTATTATATAAATCATTACTTTAACTTAATATAATGTTGCGATCAATTGTCGATCGCACCCTTTGGACATATCAATCATTGTAAATGTTTAAACAATAATTAGTTTTTAATAACCAATTCAATAATTCATTACTTTAACTTGGTATAATGTTGCTATCAATTGTCGAACGCATCCTTTAGACACATCAATAAGTGTAAATGGGTAAACAACAACTAATCTTCAATAACCAATTAAATATTTCATAAAATTAACTTAATATAATGTTGTAATCAATTGTCAATCGTACCCTTTAGACATATCAATCAATCTCAATGTGTAAACAACAACTAATTTTCAATAACCAATTCAATAATTCATTACTTAAGCTTTATATAATGTTGCAATCATTTGTGGAACGCAGCCTTTAGACATATCAATCACTCTAAATGTTTAAACAACATTTAGTTTTCAATAACCAATTCAATAATTCATTACTTTAACTTAATATAATGATGCGATTAATTGTCGATCGCACCCTTTAGATATATCAATCACTTTAAATGTTTAAACAACAACTAATCTTCAATTAGCAATTAAATAATTCATTACTTTAACTTATTGTAATGTTGCGATCCATTGTCGATCGCACCCTTTAGACATATCAATCACTGGAAATGTGTAAACAATAGTTAATCTTCAATAACCTATTAAATTATTCATTACTTTAACTTAATATAATGTTGCGATCAATTGTCGATCGCACCCTTTGAACATATCAATCACTGTAAATGTTTAAACAACAATTACTTTTCAATTACCAATTAAATAATTCATTACTTTAACTTAATGTAATGTTGCGGTCAGTTGTCAATCGCACCCTTTAGACATATCAATCACTGTAAATGTGTAAAATAATAGTTAATCTTCAATAACCTATTTAATAATTCATAACTTTAACTTAATATAATGTTGTGATTAATTGTCCATCGCACCCTTTGAACATATCAATCACTGCAAATGTTTAAACAACATTAAGTTTTCAATAACCATTTCAATAATTCATTACTTTAATTTGGTATAATGTTGCTATCAATTGTCGATCGCACCCTTTAGACATATTAATCATTGTAAATGTTTAAACAACAATTAGTTTTCAATAATTCATTACTTTAACTTAGTATAATGTTGCGATCAATTGTCGATCGCAACCTTTAGACGTATAAATCAATGTAAATATATAAAAAGAATTAGTTTTCAATAACTAATTCAATAATTTATTACTATATCTTAATATAATGTTGCGATCAATTGTCGATCACACCGTTTAGACATATCAATCACTGTAAATGTGTAAACAACAACTAATCTTCAATAACCAATTCAATAATTCATTACTTTAGCTTAATATAATGTTGCGATCAATTGTCGATAGCACCCTTTAGACATATAAATAACTTTAAATGTTTAAACAACAACTAATCTTCAATTACCAATTAAATAATTCATTAGTTTAACTTAATGTAATTTTGCGATCAATTATCGATCGCACCCTTTAGACATATCAATCACTGTAAATGTTTCTACAACAAATAGTTTTCAATAACCAATTCAATAATTCATAACTTTAACTTAATATATTGTTGCGATCCATTGTCGATCGCACTCTTTAGACATATCAATCACTGTAAATATTTAAACAACATTAAGTTTGCAATAATTAATTCAATAATTAGTTTAAATTAATATAATGTTGCGATCAATTATCGATCGCACCCTTTAGACATATCAATCACTTTAATTGTTTTAACAACAACTAATCTTTAGTAACCAATTAAATAATTCATTACTTTAACTTAATGTAATGTTGCAATCAATTGTCGATTGCACCCTTTAGGCATATCAATCACTTTTAATTTTTAAACAACCACTAATCTTCAATAACCAACTAAATAAGTCATTACTATAACTTAACGTAATGTTGCGATCAATTGTCGATCGCACCCTTTAGACATACCAATCACTATAAATATTTAAACAACATTTAGTTTACAATAACCAAATCAATAATTCAATACTTTAACTTAATATAATGTTGCGATAAATTTTCGATCACACCCTTTAGACATATCAATCACTATAAATGTTTAAACAACATTTAGTTTTCAACAACCAATTCAATAACTCATTAGTTTAAATTAATATAATATTTCGATCAATTGTCGATCTCACCCTTTAGACATATCAATCACTTTAAATGTATAAACAGCAACTACTCTTCAATAACCAATTAAATAATTCATTACTTTAACTTAACATAATGTTGCGATCAATTGTCGATCGCACCCTTTAGACATATCAATCACTTTTAATGATTAAATAATAACTTATCTTCAATAACAAACTAAATAATTCATAAATTTAATTTAACGTAATGTTAAGATCAATTGTCGATTGCACTATTTAGACATATCGATCACTGTAAATGATTAAACGACATTTAGTTTACAATAACCGATTTAATAATTCATTACTTTAACTTAATATAATGTTGCGATAAATTTTCAATCGCACCCTTTAGACATATCAATCACTGTAAATGTTTAAACAACCACTAGTTTTCAATAACCAATTCAATAATTCACTACTTTAACTTAGTATAATGTTGGGATCAATTGTCGATCGCTCCCTTTAGACATATCAATCACTGTAAATGTATAAAAACAATTAGTTTTTAATAACCAATTCAGTAATTCATTACTTTAACGTAATATAATGTTGTGATCAATTGTCAATCGCACCCTTTAGATATATCAATCACGGTAAATGTTTAAACAACAATTAGTTTTCAATAACCAATTCAATAATTCATTACTATATCTTAATATAATGTTGCGATCAATTGTCGATCGCACCCTTTAGACATATTAATCAGTATAAATGTTTAAACAATAATTAGTTTTCAATAACCAATTTAATAATTCATTACTTTAACTTAATATAATGTTGCGATCAGTTGTCGGTCGCACCCTTAAGACATATCAATCACTGTAAATGTTTAAACAACATTTAGTTTGCAATAACCAATTCAATAAGTCATTAGTTTAAATTAATACAATGTTGCGATCTATTGTTGATCGCACCCTTTAGACATACCAATCACTTTAAATGTTTAAACAACAACTAATCTTCAATAACCATTTTAATAATTCATTAGTTTAACTTAACGTAATGTTGTGATCAATTGTCGATCGCACCCTATAGACATAACTTTTAATTTTTAAACAACAACTAATCTTCAATAACCAACTAAATAATTCATTACTTTAACTTAACGTAATGTTTGTCGATCACACCCTTTAGACATATCAATCACTGTAAATGTTTAAACAACATTTAATTTACAATAACCAAATCAATAATTCATTACTTTAACTTAATATAATGTTGCGATAAATTTTCGATCGCACCCTTTAGACATATCAATCACTGTAAATTTATAAACAACATTTAGTTTTCAATAACCAATTCAATAATTCATTAGTTTAACTTAATATAATGTTACAATCAATTGTCTATCGCACCCTTTAGACATATCAATCACTGTAAATGTTTCAGCAACATTTAACTTTCAATAACCAATTCAATAATTCATTACTTTAACTTAATATAATGTTGCGATCATTTGTCGATCGCAGCCTTTAGACATATCAAACACTTTAAATGTTAAAACAACATTTAGTTTTCAATAACCAACTCAATAATTCATTACTTTAACTTAATATAATGTTTTGTTCAATTGTTGATTGCCTGTTGTAGACATTGAATCACTTTAAATGTTTAAACAGCAACTAATCTTCAATAACCAATTAAATTATTCATTACTTTGACTTAACATAATGTTGCGATCAATTGTGGATCGCACCCTTTAGATATATCAATCACTGTAAATGTGTAAACAATAGTTAATTTTCACTAATCAATGAAATAATTCATTACTTTAACTTAATATAATATTGCGATCTATTGTCCATCGCACCATTTAGACATATCAATCAATGTAAATGTTTAAACAACAATTAGTTTTCAATAACAAATTAAAAAATTCATTACTTTAAATTAATATAATGTTGCTATAAATTGTCGATTGCCCCCTTTAGACATATCAATCTCTGTAAATGTTTAAACAACAATTAGTTTTCAATAACCAATTGATAAGTCTAGAATTTACCTATGTTTTAGCATATTTTATGAGTATAAATATAATGAAATTAAGTCTAAAAGATGAGATATTGAATGCATTTCTAGTAATTGTAGACTATTATTGATGAGATAGGGACTTGGATGAAAAGTTGTGAAAAATGAGCTTAAACCTGCAATATAAGAAGAAAGAAGGACTAAATCAGAATTTCATCCAAAGTCAGCAAACTGGCGAAATGATGTTGCTAAGAAGAGAATTCGCCTGAAGACCTCGCCATGACTCAGAGTGAAGGGTGACGTAGCAGGCAACAGAAAAGAAATTTTCGCCTCAAAGAGTAAAGCATGAAAGGCGACTCAGAGATTCCTCACCTTTGCATATCGCCTTCTTGGATAGTAAATTAGGCCAAGAAGATGAAGTTTCGCCTACCTTGAGGCGATGTTTGAGGCGATAAAAGAGAAATGTCACCAAAGCTAAGGATTATCACAGGCGACATTTGATGAGACATCGCCTAGGAAGATCTTAACTGAAAGGATGTTTTGGCAAATATGTCAACTCGCCTGAGCATCAGGCGACATATTATGGCAACATTGAGGATATTTCACCTAGAAAGAGTTGAAGCTTGGCGATCAAGACAAGTGAAATGTGAAGAAGTCGTTTGGTTCAGGCGAAGGAACAGGCGACATAAATGGAGAAAAATGTTACTTCGCTAATTTGTGTTTCTTTGTTGATTTTTTTCTTTCGAATTTGCCACTGAGCCAAACTCTATAAATAAGAGCTCAGATGAAGCAATTAGTGTGAAGTTTTTTTTAGAGAAAAACAGTTTTTAAACGTTTGATTTTCACTGTTGACATTCTGTTATACTTTAAGAGAGATTCTAGATTCTTCTATACGCTTTATTCAACATATTTAGAGAAGTTTCTTGAAGAAGTTTTGTGATCTATTTTTGTTGATCATTGAGATTTAGCTTGAAGATTGTGAAGCAACAAGTGTGACAGAGTCTAGCTTCAATCTTCCTCGATAAGATTTAGATCTTGAGCATGTCGATGATGATTTCCTATACTTGATTTAATATGCTGAAGTAGATGTGCTAGCTAAAAGCTTTGTTGATCTGTTGAATCTTGATGTTGATTATCATTTCGATTGCAAAGTTTCTTGTTCAATTATAGCCAGATCTACTGGATTTCATGAGCTAATTGAATTACAAGGACGAGAGTTACGTAATATTGTTAATATGAGATTTGATTTAGACCAGAGATGGCAATTAGGTTTGAGATCTGAGAATAGAGGATCGTAGTACTAGAGATAGACTACAAATCGGTTTTTCTACAGATTGTGCTTATCAATTGTATAGGTTTTAGTATAGAGATATATGCGACTATATAATTAAGATATGTTAAATTGAATCGAGAGATCTTTTAACAGATCACTGATGATGATCTAGAAGGTAAATATGTGACTTAAGATGAAACTTGCATAAGAAGTTAATTGAAATCAGATCTAGCAAATCAGTTTATTCTTTGTTAAGATCAGTTGCAGAATAGAGTGCTGACTTGAGTTTTCATTGAATGAATGTCATGAGTCACTTTTACTTCACATCAACTTTATGATCCTATGATTCTATGATTTTATGATTCATTCTGTATATAGATTCTTTTAGCAATTCAATTTAAATCTTAGTCTCCATCATGTTTCTTAGCTTACAATCCCTGTGGAGACGATATCTAAAATACTACATTAGACGTTGATAGGAATTTCGATTGAGTACTGTGAATATAAATATCAGTCTAGTTTCGTCCCATCAATTTCTTAGCGCCGTTGCCGGGGATTATTTTCTTTGAAGATTAAGATTTATTTTGAACTGTGCTAACATGATTTATTAAATTCTTTTTTAGTTTTAATTTTTTTTGTTCAAGTGTGTAGTGTATGCAGACAAGATCTAAAGGTACTCAAGACTTGCAGTTTGATCCTGAATCTGAAAGAATTGCTAGACAATCCAGATCAAGAACAAGATCAGCAGCGAGAACTGAGTCAAAAAACACAATGTCGGAGATCGCTACAACAGAAATAATAATGATAATGAAGGACGAGTGGATCCTGAGAGGATGACACTTCGTTAATATTCCATCCCACCTGTTGATGGCATGCCGCAGGCTATCAATTTACCAGCTATAACAACTGAGAATTTTGAGTTGAGATATGGACTCATCCAAATGGTTCAACAGAACAAGTTAAGAGGAGGAGCCATTGAGGATCCTTATCAGCACCTGTATACATTTCTGCATCTGTGTAGTACATTTCAACACAATGGAGTCTCAAAAGATGCAGTTAAACTCCAACTATTCCCATTTTCACTGAGTAACAAGGCTCACTCCTGGTTATACTCATTGCCACCAGGATGTATCAATAGCTGGGAAGAGCTAGTTAAGAAGTTTTTAGCTCGCTACTTTCCTCCCATGAAAAGTGTGAAACTGAGAAATATGATTTCTTCCTTCCAGTATGTGGATGGAGAGTCATTATATGAAAGCTGGGAGAGGTTTAAGGAGCTGATCAGAAGATGTCCACACCATAGCATAGCATCTTGGAGCATTGTGATGACATTTTATAGTGCCATGCCTCCTCAGATCAAAATGCACATTCATTCCTCAGTTGGAGGATCAATAATGGATAAAGAGCAAGACGATGCTCATGATTTCATCAAATTACTGGCAAACAATGATTTTGGATGGAATGAAAGGGAAAAGGTTGCTAACAAGAAGAAGTCTGGAGTTTATGAGTTGGAGTCTTTCAATGCATTATCTGCTCAGATAGCATTGTTGAATAAGAAGATGGACAATATGGCAGTTAATAAAGGCCATCCAAAGAAGACTTCAGTTAATTCTGTTGAAAAACATAAGACTATTCTGGCAGAATATGCTCTGGAAGCAGCACTTGCTGATGATGAAGATGAGCCAGAGGAGTCAGAACAAGTAAATTATTAAAATAATAATTATGGGAACCAGCATAGGCCATACTATGAACAGAGGAACCAACCCTATCAAAATCAGGGTTATTACCAAAGAAATCCTCAACCTAGTTACCAACAACAAGGACAGTCTCAATATCAAATGGGACAGAAAAAGCCTAGTATGGAGGATCTTCTGATTAAATACATGGAGAAGACTGATGCTGTTCTCACCAATCATACCACTTCAATTAAGAACTTGGAAACTCAGATGAGGCAGCTTATGCAAGTTCTGAACCAAAGACCCCAAGGAGCACTTCCAAGTGACACTGTGCCCAACCCAAAGGTTAAAGATAAATCTAAGGAGGAAGCACAAGTGCATGCTATTACATTGAGAAGTGGGAAACTGCTGGAGAACTCTAAGGAAAAGAAAAGTTATGAACCTCCTGCACAGAATAAGGAAAATGAAGGAATCAGCAAACCTTGTGTTAAAGAACAGGAGGGTGTGAAGATTGCCTTACCTTTTCCTCAAAGAGATAATAGAAAGAAGCAGGATAAGCAGCTTGAGAAGTTTTTAGACATGATGAAGCAAATCCATGTCAACATCCTATTTATTGAAGCATTGAAATAGATGCCTATCTATGCTAAATTCATGAAAGAGCTGTTATCAAATAGAAGGAATTTAGCTGATGTGGGATGCATTAATGTGAATGAGAGTGTGAGCCAACTTGTCAAGTACCAGATTCCTAGGAAATAGAAGGATCCTGGCAAGTTCACCGTACATTTGATCATAGGCGAAAGATTCAAGGGAAGAGCTCTCTGTGACTTGGGAGCTACAATAAACTTAATGCCTTTGGCCATCTATGAAAGGTTGGGAATAGGGCATTTCAGACCTGGTAATGTTTTGCTGTAACTTGCTGATAGGTCTTTCACTCATGCAAAAGGAGTTGTGGAAGACGTGATAGTCACAGTAGACAAATTCATGTTTACAATGGATTTTGTAGTGTTTGACAAAGAGGTAGATGAAGACGTACCTTTGCTACTAGGTCGACCATTTCTGAGAACTGGAAGAGCATTGATAGACGTGGCAAATGGTGAACTCACACTCAGAGTTAATGGAGAGGAAGGAAAATTTAGTCTTTTGGAGTCATTGAAATTTCCATACGATTTTGATGAAGTCAAGAGTAAATAATCGGCAGCTGATACAGAGTTGATGGATAGGATTCTCGCATTGAGAAGTTCTGATCCACTGAATAATGTATTGATCAATGATGTGGATATGGACATTCCAGAAGAGAGTGCTTACAGTGCTGAGCTGGAATGCATGACTTCTCATTTTGTCCTCAACATTAGTGATATACAACCATCTGCCGAGCCAATGCTTCCCTCAACTGAAAAACCACCACAGTTGGAACTGAAGGCACTCCCAAATCATCTCAGGTATGCATTCCTTAACTCTAAGGATTCTAGCTTACCTATTGTGGTTTCCAATGACTAAACAGATGAACAAGAGGAAAGCCTCCTCCAAGTGGTGAGGAAACACAAGAAAGCCATTGCATGGACAATAGCAGATATCAAAGGAATCAACCCCACTTTGTGTACACACAAGATCATCTTGGAGGACAAACATACACCCAAGATCCAACCTCAGAGAAGATTGAATCCAACTATGAAGGAGGTTGTGAATAAGGAAGTACTGAAACTCCTTGATGCAGTTATTATTTTTCCAATTTCAGATAGTGAATGGGTTAGTCCAGTGCAGTGTGTACCAAAGAAGGGAGGGATTACTGTGATAAAGAATGAAAAGAATGAGTTGATCCCTACTAGAACTGTTACAGGCTGGCGTATGTGCATAGATTATAGAGTCTTAAACGATGCAACTAGAAAGGATCATTTCCCCCTTCCATTCATAGATGAGATGTTAGATAGACTAGCAGGACACCCTTATTTTTGTTTTTTGGATAGTTATTCTGGACATAACCAAATTCCCATAGCACCTGGTGATCTACATAAAACAACTTTTACATGTCCTTTTGGAACCTTTGCTTATAATAGGATGCCATTCGGACTGTGTAATGCACCAGGAACATTTTAGAGGTGTATGTTAGCTATCTTTACTGATTTCATAGGCAACTTTTTAGAAGTTTTCATGGATGTTTTTTCCATTATAGGAGACAGTTTCAATGATTGCTTGAATAATCTTGAAAAAGTGCTTAGAAGATGTGAGGATACTAACCTAGTCCTCAATTGGGAAAAATGCCATTTTATGGTAAGAGAGGGTATTGTTTTAGGCCATAAGATGTCTGCTAAGAGATTAGAAGTAGACAGAGCAAAAATTGATGTGATAAGCAATTTACCCCCTCCTGCCAATGTAAAAGGAATTAGAAATTTCTTAGGACATGTTGGGTTCTATAGGCGTTTTATCAAAGATTTTTCAAAGATAGCTAGACCCCTGTGTGTTCTGTTAGAAAAGGAAAAGAAATTTGATTTCACTGATGAATGTTTGAAATCTTTTGTGCAACTTAAGGAAAAGCTTGTCTCATCACCAATCATAATTCCACCAGATTGGAATTTTGAATTTGAAATCAAGTGTGGTGCATCTGATTTTGCTATAGGTGCAGTGCTAGGACAGAGAAGGGAAAGGCTATTCAGAGTCATTTATTATGCTAATAAATCGTTGGTGGAAGCTCAGAGAAATTACACCACCACTGAGAAAGCATTACTAGCAGTGCATTGGATAAGTTTATATCATACATTTTAGGGTCTAAAATTATCATTCATACTGATCATGCAGCATTGAGATATCTGTTTGCTAAGAAGGAGTTTAAACCTAGGCTGATAAGATGGGTGCTCTTGCTACAGGAGTTTGACATGGAAATCAAAGACAAAAAGGGGACTGAAAATGTAGTAGCTGATGACCTTTCAAGACTGCACATTAAGGATATGGAAGCTCAAGTTGACATCAATGAACAATTTCCAGATGAGCAACTTTTCCTTTGTGAGGTAACATTTTATCCATGGTATGCTGGTTATGCAAATTATTTGTCATGTAAAGTGTTACCTGAAGATCTAAACAGTCATCAGAAGAAAAAGTTCCTTCATGAGGTTAAGAGGTACATATGGGATGAACCATATCTGTTAAGGAGATGTGCTGATCAAGTGTTAAGACGGTGCATCCTATATGAAGAAACATTGGACATCATCAAGCACTGTCATTCTTCAGAATATGCTGGTCAATCTGCTGAAACAAGAACAGCAGCCAGAATTATGGAATCTTGTTTCTATTAGCCATCAATATTCAAAGATGCACATGCTTATGTAGCCAGTTGTGATAGATGCCAAAGAATGGGTAATATTTCCAAGAGGCAATAAATGGCCCAAAATTATATCCTAAAGGTGGAGTTATTTGATGTCTGGGGTATTGATTTCATGGGACCATTTCCTCCATCCAACAAGTATGAGTATATACTTGTAGTAGTTGACTTTGTATCCAAGTGGGTAGAGGCTGTTGCTTGCGTTACAAATGATGGAAAGGTAGTTGAGAAGTTTCTTCAGAAGAATATCTTCACTAGATTTGGCATACCTAGGGTATTAATTAGTGATGGTGGGTCTCACTTCTGCAATAAGCTGTTAGAGAATGTTCTGTGGGAATTAAAGAGAATCCTACAAAAGACTGTGAATGAGTCCAGAAAAGACTGGAGCTTCAAGTTAGATGATGCTCTGTGGGCTTATAGAATAGCTTTTAAAACTCCTATGGGAATGTCACCATTTAGGATGGTGTATGGCAAGTCATGTCATCTGCCAGTGGAGTTGGAACACAGGTCATATTGGGCTGTAAAACTATTGAATATGGACTATGAAAAAGCAGGAAAGCAGAGGCTTCTTCAATTAGATGAGATGGATGAATGACGCCTTGAAGCCTATGAAAATCATGAGATGTACAAGCAGTAGGTGAAAAATTACCATGATAAGAAGATTGTCAAGCGAGAGTTCAAACCTGGACAATATGTATTACTCTACAATACCAAGCTTAGTTTCTTTCCAGGAAAACTAAAGTCTAGATGGTCTGGACCATTTAGAATAAAAAGTGTTTCCCCATATGGAGCTATTGAATTATTTGATAACAAGTCCACTGATTCATTTATTGTGAATGGACAGAGACTCAAGCATTATTTGGGGGGAGACACCTACAGGACAAGGGATATCATTTACATCTCAGATTCTGTAGATATAATGGGAAACCAATAATAAACTTGCCTTGGTCGATGCTAACGACCTTAAACAAAACATACTCCTTACACAATTATTTCTTTTTTTTTGGAAAAATTATGCTATGATCAATTAATTGTGTAAGTTTTTAACTAACCAAGTTCATGTTTTGCAGAAGAATTGTTGTTTTCAGATGAACTTGGAGTTTTAAGAAGAAGGCGAGATGTCGTTTTTATTGCCAAAAGACTCGCCAAAACTGTTTATCAATTGGCGAGGAACAATTTCATTTGGCCTATATGGATATTTTGGAGATGGCGAGATAGTGGATGTCGCCATGTATGATCGCCTGGGTGAGGGCGGGAAAGAGGAGTCATGCCCAAAACTTTGCCTACTCTACTTTTGTGAAGGCGAGGAAGGACGAATCTCGCCTTGATACATCGCCCAGTGACAAGAAAAGTGAGGCGAGAATTCAATACATTGCCATTTTATCTCGCCAACTAGGTATGTTTTATGGCGTTAAATTTTAATTGTGCCAAGGTTCTTCGCCTTGCAACAAGTTTTCTTTGGCGAAGTATGATTTCTTCGCCTGGAATCTCGCCTGTTTTTGAAAATAATTTTTGGCGAGGCAACTTCTTTTCGCCTCATTTAATTCGCCAGAAACTCTTTTTGAAGGCGAAATAATCAATATGTCGCCACTTTATATCGCCAGTGAGGTCATTTAACGCGAGTTCATTCTTTCTCGCCTAGTTCTGAATTTTATCACACCTACATTTTAGGCGACATAAATTATTTCGCCACTTAAATAGGTGCATTGAAATTATTACCGTTGGATGACACGGGGCGAGGCAAAACTTTACGCCTTCTGCCTAGTTCTTTCATCATTGCACCTATTCTCTGATTATCTCATTAATTCTAATTCGATTTTACCGTTGCCATCACTCTGCTCTCTGAATTTTCAATTGTTCGAAAACCCTAAATCGCGAATCTCTCAGTTCGGCTCTTCTGTTCGATCGACTTTCATCACAGTAAACTAACAAGGTATGGTTCATTTCTTCTCTCTTAGTTTTATACAAGCTGATAGCTGTTTTAGGTTTATCTGTGTTGAGATGTTAGTCGAGACTGTTAGGGTGTTAATAGAGCAATTGTTTAACGGTAATAGTGTCGAAACTCTGTGGGTTTTACGATGAACATGAGTGATTTTAGTTCGGTATTTCATTTCTGTGAAGATAATTGATTGCATTGTTGACAGTAGTTGTTAGTTTTTAAGCTGTAAAACATGGTTTAAAGCTTTGATTGCTTAATGTGTTTTGTAAATGCTGAACCCATGTTACGACATACTGTCAAACTATTTGATGTTGATAATGCTGTTGTGTTGCTGAGTTTTAATTCTGTCTATCTGATATCTGGTTATAACTATTGAAATGTGGTTTCAAATTGCAGATAATGGCAAAAAGAAAGAGCGACAACACTCTCAGCCCATTTAAGAAGGGCAAGAAAGCCAAGACTTCGGCCAAGCCGAAGATCTTTGATGAGAAGAATTATCAAGTCAGAGTGATTCTTCCATCTTCACCTAAGTCGCCCAAGCAAAAAGGAGTGCAGTTTGGCTCCAGTAAGAAGAGAAGTGTGGGAAGCACACCAAACACACCTTCTATACCAAATGCTGAAAAGGGGGGTGTGTACTACATTGGCTAAAAAAGTCACATTTTGGAGCCAATACTAAAGGGGAGAAGGTGACATCTAGTTCACCTAAAGTGTCTAAAGACAAGTCCAAGATCAAGAGCCCTTCTAAAAAGGACAACTTGCAGTTTTGGCAAGAGAAGGGAATTCTTTTAGAAGAATTTGAAGACAAAAGATTTGGGAACTATCTTTGGAGTTGGTTCATGAGGCAGCTGGTGGCACAACCCAAAAAGGTGAATGCCACTCTGGTGGAGGAGTTCTATGATAAGGCCCTAGAGGAGTTGGACACTCCATTTGACATCAGAGGCCACCAAGTGGACATTTCAGCTGAATCTATCTGCAGCTACTATGGTTTGATGGAGGCCAACCATAAAGGGGATGGAGGAATGGAAGCCTCAGAGCTAGCTGAGGAGGATCTAAGGAGTTTGAGGAGATTTCAACATCCAACTCAGGGATCTGAAAGAGATGTTTTGGCAAGTGAATTGGACATTCACACTGCCATTTGCTTAACTTGGTTGAGGGACAATGTGATGCCTAGAAACAAAGGCAGTAGATTCACTGCAGATGAAAAGAAGTTCCTCAGAGATTTCAACCAAGGCAAGTTCATTCATCTGGGTCAGCTGATCTTCTCAGACCTGCAAATGAGAGTTTGTAGTCTGAGGAAGGAGAAGTCTAGGCAGAGAACTCTGTACTTTCCATCCCTTATTACTGGTTTATTAGAAAGATATGGGGTAAAGAGTAGGAAGAAATATGTGCGGTTGGTTGATTCAAAACCACACACGGGAGAGTTTGAGCTGAGGATTTAGGAAAGCAAAGGCGGTAAGAAAACTACTTGCACCGAAGCTGTAGAGAAAGTATTAGAGTTAAAGGCCCTAAGGGAGGCCAAGAAATTAGGCTCTAAGAAGAACAAGTTTTCTTCTCCTGCTATAGTTTCTAAATCGGTGCAGATTTCAGTTTCTACTCAGAGTCCAATAAGGGAGAATGAAAGAGTGGCAGAGCCAATTTCGAAGAAATTTGAAGCCAAGATCTCTGAATTGGTCAATAGAAAGGTTGAAGAAAGAATTGCAGAATTCTTCAAAAACATTGCAGACCCACAAGAGTTTGTTAAAATATGGGAACAATAGAGGGAAAGTCAAGGTGCCAAATCAGTTGGTTTTGCTAAGTTTGTGAGTGGGATCAACATTCAAGATTAGTTTGAGCAAGAAGAGTTGATGGATAGTCAACCTGAGCCCCATGACTTCCCAGATGTTCAAAATGCTATTGAGGATCATCTAAAGAAGAATTTGGGTGATCAATTTGACTTAGAAACAGAAAGGGCTGCTAATGAGGTTATAGAGGAGGATGAGAGATTGATGAGGAAAGAGAAGGAGGTGATTGATGGTTCTGAATCTTCAGAATGTGAAGAAATTGATACAGCAGAGCTTGAGCAGCAAGGATTACAATCAGCATCATTTGCTGAAGCTGCTAGATTACCTCCTTTTATTCAAGAAGTGGGTGAAGGATCTGGTTCACCACAACTTGAAGAGGGTGAAGAACAGTCTGCAGTACTAGACCCAATTGTCCAAGAGCCTCTCATTTACACTTATCAGGTTCCTCCACATTTCGGACCAGTCAAGTGTACTACTCAGCCTGAACTTTTCACTACTGAAGAGTTCATTCCACAACTTCATGTTATGCATCCAGACATTCAAGAGCTAATAAATCGAGCAATACTGGGGTTTTTTCCAGCTGAAGATGCTATTCTTATAGGCAATGATCAATCTTCTTCAAGTATGGCAATAGTACCTTTTCTTCAACTTGAGAATAGTACTAGTTCCTCTCAGGCTTTGGAAATCATACCATATTTGCAGCCTGAGCCTCTCAATCAGGTGCCTTTTGTTGAAGAGGATGTGAGAAATCCCACTGAAATGGATTGTCTAAATGAAAAGAAGACTAGTCAAAGGGATGCACGAGCTAAAGAAAGCAAGGAAGTTTATTGTGATCCTGCAGTTACTTCTGCCAATTTGGAACAGATGCTCATCTTGGATCATAACAAGACTCCTTATTCTTGGGAGCTAACTTCTGCCTTGTCTATTCCAGATGGATACTATTCTATTATATTTAGACAAGTTCGAAGGTACAGCAATTTCTTAAGGCAATTGGTTAACCTAACATGTTATCCTCCCAACAGAGCTTTTAAGATTCATCCTCTCAGTGAAGATGAATCTGAAGAAGCAAAGGCTACTCAGAGGAAAAAGAAGCATGTAAAGAATACAGCCCAGAAGAAAAAGAAAAGTTTAGTCAAGCCTCACAGATCAGTTGAGGCCAATCCAAAGCCTAAGAAGAGGAGACTGAACATTAAATCTTCTCAGCAGTCCAAATCTTTTGAAGATTCTTTAGATGATTTCTAGCTTTTATGTGTTAAATAATTTTTACTTCTTTTGTAATATTCAGGATTGATACTCATTTTGTTATTACAAGATTAATGTGAATTTGTTTTCTCTTTTTAATGTTTGGTAAAGAGTAATGTGTTTCCTTGAGTCTTTATTTTTAATTTTTCAAGAGTAATGTGATTGATTATTTTGTCTTTCTTTTTGTCTGTTAAAGAGTAATGTGATTGTTGGTTCAAGTTGCTATAGAGAGTTGCAGATATTAAGTTGGGGGTTCTTTTCCCCTTAGAAAAATGAGTTGAGTCTAACAGAAGAAACATTAACTATGAAACCATTTCTCATTTTGATTTTTTAAGTTTACAGATCACTCTGCAAGGATTTTTAAATACAACAGTGTGCTGAGGCAAGGTAGGACTCAATCACTATAAATGTTTAAACAACAATTAGTTTTCAATAACCAATTCAATAATTCATTACTTTAACTTAATATAATGTTGCGATCAATTGTAGATCGCACCAATTACACATATCAATCATTGTAAATGTTTAAATTACAATTAGTTTTCAATGACCAATTCAATAATTCATAACATTAACTTAATAAAATGTTGCGATCAATTGTTGATCGCACCCTTTAGACATATCAATCACTGTTAATGTTTAAACAACAATTAGTTTTCAATAACCAATTCAATAAATCATCACTTTCACTTAATAGAATGTTGCGATAAATTGTCAATCGCACCCTTTAGACATATAAATCACTGTAAATGTTTAAAAAACATTTAGTTTTCAATAACCAATTCAATAATTCTTTACTTTAACTTAATATTATGTTGCGATCAATTGTCGATCGCACCCTTTAGACATATCAATCACTGCAAATGTTTAAACAACAACTAATCTTCAATAACCAATTCAATAATTCATAACTTTAACTTAATAAAATATTGCGATCAATTGTCGATCACACCCTTTAGACAAATCAATCACTGTAAATGTTTAAACAACATTAAGTTTTCAATAACCAATTCAATAATTCATTACTTTCACTTAATATAATGTTGCGATCAATTGTCAATCGCACCCTTTAGACATATAAATCATTATAAATGTTTAAACAACATTAGGTTTCCAATAACCAATTAAATAATTCATTACTTTAACTTAATATAATGTTGCGATCAATTCTCGATCGCACCATTTAGACATATCAATAACTGTAAATGTTTGAACAACAACTAATCTTCAATAACCAATTCAATAATTCATTACTTTAACTTAATATAATGTTGAGATCACTTGTCGATCGCAACCTTTTGACATATCAATCACAGTAACTGTTTAAACAACAATTAGTTTTCAATAACCAATTCAATAATTCATTACTTTAACTTAATATAATGTTGCGATCAATTATCGATTGGACCCTTTAGACATATCAATCACTGCAAATTTTTAAATAACAACTAATCTTCAATAACCAATTCAATAATTAATTTCTTAAACTTAATATAATGTTGTGATCACAGTCCATCGCACCCTTTATACATATCAATCATGATAAATGTGTAAACAACGTTTTGTTTTCAATAACCGATTCCATAATTCATTACTTTAACTCAATATAATGTTGCGATCAATTGTCGATCGCACCTTTTAGATATATCAATCACTATAAATGTGTAAACAACAACTAATCTTCAATAACCAATTAAATAATTCATTACTTTAACTTAACGTAATGTTACGATCAATTGTCGATCGCACCTTTTAGACATATCAATCAATGTAAATTTGTAAACAACAACTAATCTTCAATAACCAATTAAAAAATTCATTACTTTAACTTAATATAAAGTTGCGATCAATTGTAGATCCACACTATAGACATATCAATCACTGTTAATGTTTAAGCAACAATTAGTTTTCAATAACCAATTCAATAAATCATCACTTTCACTTAATAGAATGTTTCGATAAATTGTCAATCGCACACTTTAGACATATAAATCACTGTAAATGTTTAAAAAACATTTAGTTTTTAATAACCAATTCAATAATTCTTTACTTTAACTTAATATTATGTTGCGATCAATTGTCGATCGCACCCTTAAGACATATCAATCGCTTTAAATGTTCAAACAACATTTAGTTTCCAATTACAAATTCAATAATTCATCACATTAACTTAATATCATGTCGCGATCAATTGCCGATCGCACCCTTTATACATATCAATCATGATAAATGTGTAAACAACATTTTGTTTTCAATAACCGATTTAATAATTCATTACTTTAACTCAATATAATGTTGCGATCAATTGTCGATCGCACCCATTAGACTTATCAATCACTCTAATGTATAAAAAACAACTAATCTTCAATAACCAATTCAATAATTCATTATTTTAACTTAATATAATGTTGCGATCAATTGTAGATCGCACCAATTACACATATCAATCATTGTAAATGTTTAAATTACAATTAGTTTTCAATAAACAATTCAATAATTCATAACATTAACTTAATAAATGTTGCAATCAATTGTCGATCCCACCCTTTAGACATATCAATCACTGTTAATGTTTAAACAACAATTAGTTTTCAATAACCAATTCAATAAATCATCACTTTCACTTAATAGAATGTTGCGATAAATTGTCAATCTCACCCTTTAGACATATAAATCACTGTAAATGTTTAAAAAACATTTAGCGTTCAATAACCAATTCAATAATTCTTTACTTTAACTTAATATTATGTTGCGATCAATTGCTGATCGCACCCTTTAGACATTTCAATCACTGTAAATGTTCAAACAAAACTAATCTTCAACAACCAATTTAATAATTCATTACTTTAACTTAATGTAATATTGTGATCAATTGTCGATCGCAACCTTTTGACATATCAATCACTGTAACTGGTTAAACAACAATTAGTTTTCAATAACCAATTCAATAATTCATTTCTTTAACTTAATATAATGTTGCGATCAATTGTCGATTGCATCCTTTAGACATATCAATCACTGCAAATATTTCATTAACAACTAATCTTCAATAACCAATTAAATAATTAATTACTTAAACTTAATATAAAATTGTGATCAAATGTCCATCGCACCCTTTAGACATATCAATCACTGTAAATGTTTAAACAACATTTAATTTTTAATAACCAATTCTGTAGTTCTTTACCTTAACTTAATATAATGTTGCAATCAATTATCGATCGTACCCTTTTAAAATATCAATCACTGATAATGTGTAAACAACAATAAGTTTTCAATAACCAATTCAATATTTCATTACTTTAAGTTAATATAATTTTGCAATCAATTGGCGATCGCACCCTTTAGACATATCAATCACTGTAAATGTTTAAACAACAAGTAATCTTAAATAACCAATTCAATAATTCATTACTTTAACTTAATATAATGTTGCGATTAATTGTCGATCGCAACCTTTAGACATATCAATCACTATAAATGTTTAAACAACAGTTAGTTTTCAATAACCAATTCAATAAATCATTACTTTAACTAAATATAATGTTGCAATCAATTGTCGATCGCACCCTTTAGACATATCAATCACTATAAATGTTTAAACAACAATTAGTTTTCAATAACAAATTCAATAATTCATTACATTAACTTAATATAATGTTGCGATCACTTGTAGATTGCACCCTTCAGACATATCAATCACTCTAAATATTTAAACAACAATAGGTTTTCAAAAGCCAATTCAATAATTTATTACCTTAACTTAATATAATGTTGCGATCAATTGTCGATCGCACCGTTTAGACATACAAATCACTGTAAATGTTTATACAACAAATAGTTTTCAATAACCAATTCAATAATTCATTACTTTAACTTAAAATAATGTTGCGATCAATTGTCGATCGCACCCTTTAGACATATCAATCACTGTAAATGTTTAAACAACAATTAGTTTTCAGTAACCAATTCAATAATTCATTACTTTATTTTAATATAATGTGGCGATCAATTGTCGATGGCACCCTTTATACATATCAATCACTATAAATGTTTAAACAACAAGTAATCTTCAATAACCAATTCAATAATTCATTACTTTAACTTAATATAATGTTGCGATTAATTGTCGATCGCACCGCTTAGGCATATCAATCACTGTAAATGTTTAAACAGCAATTAGTTTTCAATAACCAATTCAATAAATCATTACTTTAACTTAATATAATGTTGCAATCAATTGTCGATCGCACCCTTTAGACATATCAATCATTGTAATTGGTTAAACAACAATTAGTTTTCAAAAACAAATTCAATAATTTATTAGTTTAACTTATTATAATGTTGCGATCAATTGTCGATCGCATCCTTTAGACATATCAATCACTGTAAATGTTTATACAACAATTAGTTTTCAATAACCAATTCAATAAATCATTACTTTAGCTTAATATAATGTTGCGATCAATTGTCAATCGCACCCTTTAAACATATTAATCACTGTAAATGTTTAAACAACATTTAGTTTTCAATAACCAATTCAATAATTCATTTCTTTCACTTAATATAATGTTGCGATCAGTTGTCAATCGCACCCTTTAGACACATAAATCACTGTAAATGTTTAAACAAAATTAGGGTTTCAATAACCATATCAATAATTCATTACTTCTACTTTATATAATATTGCGATCAGTTGTCAATCGCACCCTTTAGACATATAAATCACTGTAAATGTTTAAACAAAATTAGGTTTTCAATAACCAATTCAATAATTCATTACATTAACTTAATATAATGTTGCGATCAATTATCGATCGCACCCTTTAGACATATCAATCACTTATAATGTAAAAACAAAAATTAGTTTTCAATAACTAATTAAATATTTCGTTACTTTAACTTATTATAATGTTGCAATCAATTATCGATCGTACCCTTTTAAAATATCAATCGCTGATAATGTTATACAACAATAAGTTTTCAACAACTAATTCAATAATTCATTACATTAACTTAATATCATGTCGCGATCAATTGTAGATCGCACCCTTAAGACATATCAATCACGATAAATGTGTAAACAACATTTTTATTTCAATAACCGATTCGATAACAAATTCGATGGCACCCTTTATACATATCAATCACTGTAAATGTTTAAACAAAATTAGGTTTTCAATAACCAATTCAATAATTCAGAAATTTAACTTAATATAATGTTACGATAAATTTTCGATCGCACCCTTTGGACATATCAATCACTTTAAATGTTTTAACAACAACGAATCTTTAATTACTAATTCAATAATTCATTACTTTAACTTAATGTGATGTTGCGATCTATTCTCGATCGCGCCCTTTAGACATATGAATCATTGTAAATGTTAAAACAACAACAATTCTTCAATAACCAATTCAATAATTCATTACTTTAACTTAATATAATGTTGCGATAAATTGTCGATCGCACCCTTTGCACATATCAATCACTTTAAATATTTTAACAACACCTAATCTTTAATAACTAATTCAATAATTCATTACTTTAACTTAATATGATGTTGCGATCAATTCTCGATCGCGCCCTTTAGACATATGCATCATTGTAAATGTTAAAACAACAACAGTTCTTCAATAACCAATTAAATAATTCATTACTTTAACTTAACGTCATGTTGCGATCAATTGTAGATCGCACCCTTTAGACATATCAGTCACTGTAAATGTTTAAACAACAATAGGTTTTCAATAACCAATTCAATAATTCATTACTTTAACTTAATATAATGTTGCGATTAATTGTCGATCGCACCCTTTAGACATATCAATCACTGTAAATGTTTAATCTACAGTTTGTTTTCAATAACCAATTCAATAAATCATTAGTTTAACTTAATATAATGTTGCGATCAATTCTCGATCGCACCCTTTAGACATATCAATCACTGTAAATGTTTAAACAACAATTAGTTTTCAATAACCAATTCAATAATTCATTACATAAACTTAATATAATGTTGCAATTAATTGTCGATCGCACCCTTTAGACATATCAATCACTGTTAATGTTGAAAAAACAACTATTAGTTTTCAATAACAAATTCAATAATTCATTACATTAACTTAATTTAATGTTGCGATTAATTATCGATCGCACCCTTTAGACATATCAATCACTGTAAATGTTGAAAAAACAACTATTAGTTTTCAATAACAAATTCAATAATTCATTACATTAACTTAATATAATGTTGCGATCAATTGTAGATCGCACCCTTTAGACATATCAGTCACTGTAAATGTTTAAACAACAATAGGTTTTCAAAAACCAATTCAATAATTTATTACTTTAACTTAATATAATGTTCCGATCAATTGTCGATCGTACCCTTTAGACATATTAATCACTGTAAATGTTTATACAACAATTAGTTTTCAATAACCAATTTAGTAATTCATTACTTTAACTTAATATAATGTTCGATCACTTGTCGATCGCACCCTTTAGACATATCAATCACTGTAAATGTTTAAACAACAATTAGTTTTCAGTAATTAATTCAATAATTCATTACTTTATTTTAATATAATGTGGCGATCAATTGTCGATGGCACCCTTTATACATATCAATCACTATAAATGTTTAAACAAAATTAGGATTTCAATAACCAATTCAATAATTCATTACTTTAAGTTAATATAATATTGCGATCAATTGTCGATCGCACCCTTTAGACATATTAATCACTGTAAATGTTTAAACAACAATTAGTTTTCAATAAATAATTCAATAAATAATTACTTTAATTTAATATAATGTTGCGATCAATTGTCGATCACACCCTTTAGACATATCAATCTATGTAAAAGTTTAAACAACAATTAGTTTTCAATAACCGATTCAATAATTCATTACATTAACTTAATATAATGTTGCGATCTATTGTAGATCGCACCCTTTAGACATATCAATCAATGTAAATGTTTAAACAACAATAGGTTTTCAAAACCAATTCAATAATTTATTACTTTAACTTAATATAATGTTGCGATCAGTTGTCGGTCGCACCCTTTAGACATATCAATCACTGTAAATGTTTAAACAACAATTAGTTTTTAATAATGAATTTAATAATTCATTACTTTAACTTAATATATTGTTGCGATCAATTGTCTATCGCACCCGTTAGACATATCAATCACTTTAAATGTTCAAAAAACATTAAGTTTTCAATAACAAATTCAATAATTCATTACTTTAACTTAATATAAAGTTGCGATCAATTGTCGATCGCACCCTTTAGACATATCATTCACTATAAATATGTAAACAACAACAAATCTTCAATAACCAATTAAAAAAATTCACTAATTTAACTAAATATAATTCTGAGATCAATTGACGATCGAACCATTAAGACATATCAATCACTGTAAATGTTTAAACAACAACTAATCTTCAATAACCAATTAAATAATTCATTACTTTAACTTAATATAATGTTGCGACCAATTTTAAATTGAACCCTTTAGACTTATCAATCACTGTAAATCTTCAACAACAATTATTTTTCAATAACCAATTAAATATTTCATTACTTTAACTTAATATAATGTTGCGATCAATTGGCCATCGTACCTTTTAGACATATCAATCACTGTAAATGTTTAAACAACAACTAATCTTCAATAACCAATTATATAATTCAATACTACTTTTACTTAATGTAATGATGCGATGAATTGTCGATCGCACCCTTTAGACATATCAGTCACTGTAAATGTTTAAATAACAATTAGTTTTCGATAACCAATTCAATAATTCATTACTTTAACTTAATATAATATTGCGATCAATTATCGATTGCATCCTTTAGACATATCATTCACTATAAATGTGTAAACAATAACTAATCTTCAATAACCAAATAAACAATTCAATAATTAAACTTAATATAATGTTTCGATCATTTGTCGATCGCACCATTTAGACATATTAATTACTTTAATTGTTTAAACAACATTTTGTTTTCAATAAGCGATTCAATAATTCATTACTTTAACTTAATATAAATGTGTAAACAACAACTAATCTTCAATAAACAATTCAATAATTCATTACTTTCACTTAGAATAATGTTGCGATCAATTGTCAATCGCACCCTTTAGACATATCAATCTCTGTAAATATTTAAACAACAATTAGTTTTTAATAACATATTCAATAATTCATTACTTTAACTTAATATAATGTTGCGATCAATTGTATATCACTGTAAATGTTAAAACAACAATTAGTTTTCAATAACCAATTCAATAATTCATAACGTTATCTTAATATAATGCTGCGATCAATTGTCGATCCAATCCTTTAGACATATCAATGACTGTAAATGTTTAAACAACAATTAGTTTTCAATTACCAATTCAATAATTAATTACTTTAACTTAATATAATATTTCGATCAATTGTCGATCGCACCCTTTAGACATATCATTCACTATAAATATATAAACAACAACTAATCTTCAATAACCAATTAAAAAATTCACTATTTTAACTAAATATAATGCTGAGATCAATTGACGATCGCACCCTTTAGACATATCAATCACTCTAAATGTTTAAACAACAATTAATCTTAAATAACTAATTCAATACTTCATTACTTTAACTTAATATAATGTTGCGATCAATTGTCGATCGCAACCTTTAGACATATCAATCATTGTAAATGTTTAAAAAACAAATAATCTTCAATAATCAATTAAACAATTCATAACTTAAACATAATATAATATTGCGATCATTTGTCGATCACACCCTTTATACATATAAATTACTTTAAATGTTTAAACAATATTTTTTTGTCAATAAGCGATTCAATAATTCATTACTTTACTTAATATAATGTTGCGATCAATTGTAGATCGCACACTTTAGAAATATCAATCACTGTAAATGTTTAATTAACAATTAGTTTTTAATAACCAATTTAATAATTCATTAATTTAACTTAATATATTGTTGCGATCAATTGTTGATCGCACCCTTTAGACATATCAATCACTTTAAATGTTCAAAAAACATTTAGTTTTCAATAACAAATTCAATAATTCATTACTTTAACTTAATATAATGTTACGATCGATTTTCGATCGCAACCTTTAGACATATCAATCACTGTAAATGTTTAAACAACAATTAATCTTCAATAACCAATTCAATAATTCATTACTTTAACTTAGTATAATGTTGCGATCATTTGGCGATCGCACCTTTTAGACATATCAATCACTGTAAATGTTTAAACAATAATAAATCTTTAATAACCAGTTATATAATTCAATACTTTTACTTAATATAATGCTGCAATAAATTGTAGATCGCACCCTTTAGACATTACAATCACTGTAAATGTTTAAACAACAATTAGTTTTCAATAACCAATTCAATAATTCATTACTTTAACGGAATATAATGTTGCGATCAATTGTCGATCGCACCCTTTAGACATATCAATCACCGTAAATGTTTAAAAAATAACTAATCTTCAATAACCAATTCAATAATTCATTACTTTAACTTCATATAATGCTCCGATCATTTGTTGATCGCACCCTTTACACATATCAATCACAGTAAATGTTTAAACAACATTTCGTTTTCAATAACCGATTCAATAATTCATTACTTTAACATAATATAATGTTGCGATCAATTGTCGATCGCACCCTTTACACATATCAATCACTCTAAATGTTTAAAAAACAAGAATAACCAATTCAATAATTCATTACTTTAACTTAATATAATGTTGCGATCAATTGTCGATCGCACCCTTTAGACATATCAATCACTGTAAATGTGTAAATAACAGCAAATTTTCAATAACCAAATAAATAAGTCATTACTTTAACTTAATATAATGTTGCGATGAATGGTCGATCGTACCCTTTAGACATATCGGTCACTTAATATAATGTTGCGATCATTTGTCGATAGCACCCTTTAGACATATCAATCACTGTAAATCTTTAAACAACTACTTATCTTCTGTAAAAAATTAAATAATTCAATACTTTAACTTAATATAATGTTGCGATCAATTGTCGATCGTACCCTTAAGACATATCAATCACCGTAATTATGTAAACAATAGCTAATCTTCAATAACAAATTAAATAATTCATTACTTTAACTTAATATAATGTATCGATCAATTGTCGATAGCACCCTTTAGACATATCAATCACAGTAAATCTTTAAAAAACAACTAATCTTCTGTTACCAATTAAATAATTCAATACTTTAACTTAATATAATATTGCGATCCATTGTCGATTGTACCCTTAAGACATATCAATCACCGTAATTATGTAAACAATAGCTAATCTTCAATAACAAATTAAATAATTCATTACTTAAACTTAATATAATGTTGCGATGAATTGTCGATCGCACCCTTTAGACATATCAATAACTGTAAATGTTTAAACAACAACTAATCTTCAATAACCAATTAAATAAATCATTACTTTAACTTAATATAATGTTGCGATCAATTGTCAATCGCACCCTTTAGGCCTATCAATCACTGTAAATGTTTAAACAACAATAAGTTTTCAGTAACCAATTCATTACATTATTTTAATATAATGTGCCAATCAATTGTCGATTGCGCCCTTTAGACATATCAATCACTTTAAATGTTTAAGCAATAATTAGTTTTCAATAACCAATTTAATAATTCATTACTTTAACTTAATATAATGTTGCGATCAATTGTCAATCGCACCCTTTAGACATACAAATCACTCTAAATGTTTAAACAACATTAGATTTTATATAACCAATTCAATAATTCATTACTTTAACTTAATATAACGTTGCGATCAATTATCGATCGCACCTTTTAGACATATCAATCACTTATAGTGTAAAAACAAAAATTAGTTTTCAATAACCAATTAAATTATTCCTTACTTTAACTTAATATAATGTTGCAATAAATTATCGATCGTACCTTTGAAAATATCAATCACTGATAATGTTTAAACAACAATAAGTTTTCAATAATCAATTCAAAAATTCATTACTTTCACTTAATATAATGTTGCGATCAGTTGCCAATCGCACCCTTTAGACATATAAATCACTGTAAATGTTTAAACAACATTAGGTTTTCAATAACCAATTAAATAATTCATTAATTTAACTTAATATAATGTTTCGATCAATTGTCGATCGCACCCTTTAGACATATCAATCACTGTAAATGTTTAAACAACAATTAGTTTTCAATAACTAATTCAATAAATAATTTCTTTAACTTAATATAATATTGCGATCAATTGTCGATCGCACCCTATACACATATCAATCACTGTAAATGTTTAAACAACAATTAGTTTTCAATAACCAATTCAATAATTCATTACTTAAACTTAATATAATGTTGCGATCAATTGTCGATCCCACCTTTTAGAGATATTAATCATTGATAATGTTTAAAAAAAATAGTTTTCAATAACCCATTAAAAAAATCATTACTTTAATTTAACATAATTTTCCGACCAATTGTTGATCGCACCCTTCAGATATATCAATCACTTTAAATGTTTAAACAACAACATAGCTTCAATAACCAATTAAATAATTAATTACTTTAACTTAATATAATATTGCAATCAATTGTCGATCCCACCCTTTAAACATATCAAACACAGTAAATGATTAAACAACAACTAATCTTCAATAACCAATTCAATAATTCATTACTTTAACTTAATATAATGTTGCGATCAGTTGATCGCACCCTTTAGACATATCAATCACTGTAAATGTTTAAACAACAATTAGTTTTCAATAACCAATTCAATAAATCATTACTTTAACTTAATATAATGTTGCGATGAATTGTCGATCGCACCCTTTAGACATATCAATCACTATAAATGTTTAAACAACAATTAATCTTCAGTAACAAATTATATAATTCATTACTTTAACTTAATATAATGTTGTGATCAATTGTCGATCGCACCCTTTAGACATATTAATCAATGTAAAAGTTTAAACAACAATTTGTTTTCAATAACCAATTCAATAATTCATTACTTTAACATTATATAATGTTGCGACCAATTGTCCATCGCACCCATTAGACATATAAATCACTATAAATGTTTAAACAACATTTAGTTTTCAATAACCAATTCAATAATCCATTACTTAAACTTAATATAATGTTGCGATCAATTGTCGATCGCACCCTTTAGACATATCAATCACTTCAAATGTTAAAAAAAATAACTAATCTTCAATAATTAATTAAATAAATCATTACTTCTACTTAACGTAATGTTGCGATCAATTGTTGATCGCACCCTTTTGACATATCAATAACTGTAAATGTGTAAACAATAACTTATCTTCAATAATAAATCAAATAATTCATTACTATAACTAAATATAATGTTGCAATCAGTTTTCGATCGCACCCTTTAGATATATCAATCACTGTAAACATTTAAACAACAACTAATCTTCTATAACCAATTAAATAATTCATTACTTTAACTAAATATAATGTTGTGATCAATTGTCGATAGCACCCTTTAGATATATCAATCACTGTAAATCTTTAAATAACAACTAATCTTCGGTAACCAATTAAATAATCCAATACTTCAACTTAATATAATGTTGCGATGAATTGCCGATCGCACCCATTAGACATATTCAGTGTAAATGTTTAAACAACAACTAATCTTCAATAACCAATTAAATAAATCATTACTTTAACTTAATATAATGTTGCGATCAATTGTCGATCGCACCCTTTAGACATATTAATAACTGTTAATGTTTAAACAAAAATTAGTTTTGAATAACCAATTCAATAATTCATCACTTCAACTTATTATAATGTTGCCATCAATTGTCATCGCAGCCTTTAGACATATCAATCACTGTAAATGTTTAAACAACAATTTGTTTTCAATAACCAATTCAATAATTCATTTATTTAACTTAATATAATGTTGCGATCAATTGTCGATCGCACCCTTCAGACATATTAATCACATTAAATGTTTAAACAATATTTTGTTTTCAATAACCAATTCAATACTAGACTTTTACATAAGATAATGTTGTGATCAATTGTCGATCGCACCCTTTAGAAATATCAATCACTGTAAATGTATTAACAACTAATCTTCAATAACTAATTCAAAAATTCATTTATTTAACGTAACATATTGTTGCGATCAATTGTCGATCGTACCCTTTAGACATATCAATCACTGTAAATGTTTAAACAACAATTACTTTTCAATAACCAATTCAATAATTCATTTCTTTAACTTAATATAATGTTGTGATCAATTGTCGATCGCACCCTTTAGACATATCAATCAATGTAAAAGTTTAAACAACAATTAGTTTTCAATAACCAATTCAATAATTCATTACATTAACATTATATAATGTTGCGACCAATTGTCGATCGCACCCATTAGACATATAAATCACTATAAATGTTTAAACAATATTTAGTTTTCAATAACCAATTCAATAATATATTAATTTAACTTAATATAATGTTCCGATCAGTTGTCCATCGCACCCTTTAGACATATTAATCACTGTAAATGTTTAAACAACATTTTGGTTTCAATAACAGATTCAATAATTCATTACTTTAACATAATAAAATATTGCGATCAATTGTCGATCGCACCCTTTAGACATATCAATCACTATAAATGTTTAAACAACAACTAATCTTCAATAACTAATTCAAAAATTCATTTATTTAACTTAATATAATGTTGCAATCAATTGTCAATCACACGCTTTAGACATATCAATAACTGTAAATGTTTAAACAACAATTAGTTTTCAATAACCAATTCAATAATTCATTACTTTAACATAATATAATATTGCGATCAATTGTCGATCGCACCCTTTATACATATCAATCACTCTTCAGTAACCAATTAAACAATTCATTAATTTAACTTAATATAATGTTGCGATCAATTGTCGATCGCACCCTTCAGACATATCAATCACTTTAAAAGTTTAAAGAACAACATATCTTCAATAACCAATTAAATAATTCATTACTTTAACTTAATATAATGTTGCAATCAATTGTCGATCCAACCCTTTAAACATATCAAACACAGTAAATGATTAAACAACAACTAATCTTCAATAACCAATTCAATAATTCATTATTTTAACTTAACATAATGTTGCGATCAATTCTCGATAGCACCCTTTAGACAAATCAATCACTCTAAATATTTAAACAACATTTGGTTTGCAATGGCCTTTTCAATAATTCATTACTTCAACTGAATATAATTGTGCAATCAATTGTCGATCGCATCCTTTAGACATATCAATTACTGTAAATGTTTATACAACAACTTATCTTCAATAACCAATTTAATAATTCATTGCTTTAACTTAATATAATGTTGCGATCATTTGTTGATCGCACCCTTCAGACATATCAATCACATTAAATGTTTAAACAACATTTAGTTTTCAGTAACCAATTCAATAATTCTTTACTTTAACTAATTTCAATGTTGCGATCAATTGTCGATCGCACATTTTAGACATATCAATCACTTTAAATGTTTAAACAATAACTTATCTTCAATAACCAATTAAATAATTTATTACTTTTACCTAATATAATGTTGCGATCAGTTGTCGATCATACCGTTTAGACATATCAATAACTATAAATGATTAAACAACAACTAATCTTCACTAACCAATTCAATAATTCTTTATTTTAACTTAACGTAGTATTGCGATCAGTTGTCGAGCGCACCCTTCAGACATATCAATCACTTTAAATGTTTAAACAACAACATATCTTCAATAACCAATTAAATAATTCATTACTTTAACTAAATATAATGTTGCAATCAATTGTCGATCCCACCCTTTAAACATATCAAATACAGTAAATGATTAAACAACAACTAATCTTCAATAACCAATTCAGTAATTCATTATTTTAACTTAACATAAAGTTGCGATCAATTCTCGATAGCATTCTTTAGACAAATCAATCACTCTAAATGTTTAAACAACATTTGGTTTGCAATGGCCTTTTCAATAATTCATTACTTTAACTGAATATAATGGTGCAATCAATTGTCGATCGCACCCTTTAGACATATCAATTACTGTAAATGTTTATACAACAATTTATCTTCAATAACCAATTCAATAATTCATTGCTTTAACTTAATATAATGTTGCGATCATTTGTTGATCGCACCCTTCAGACATATCAATCACATTAAATGTTTAAACAACATTTAGTTTTTAGTAACCAATTCAATAATTCTTTACTTTAACTAATTATAATGTTGCGATCAATTGTCAATCGCACATTTTAGACATATCAATCACTTTAAATGTTTAATCAATAACTTATCTTCAATAACCAATTAAATAATTTATTACTTTTACTTAATATAATGTTGCGATTAGTTGTCGATCATACCCTTTAGACATATCAATAACTATAAATGATTAAACAACAACTAATCTTCAATAACCAATTCAATAATTCTTTATTTTAACTTAACGTAATATTGCGATCAGTTGTCGATCGCACCCTTTAGACATATCAGTCACTGTAATTGTGTAAACAACAACAAATCTTCAATAACCAATTAAATATTTCATTAATTTAACTTAATATAATGTTGCAATCATTTGTCGATCGCACTTTTTAGACATATCAGTCACTGTATATGTTTAAACAACAACTAATCCTCAATAACCAATTCAATAATTGATTACTTTAACTTAATATAATGTTGATGCGGAAACCCCAATATCGCTATGGTCTTGAAAACCCCTAAATCAAGTTTGCAAAGAAATCGAACCCAAAACAGTATTTATCAAAGGATTTTTTTCCCTCACCTAAATATATGAAAATCGATTAAGAACCTGGTCAAATATTATTCCCAAAACCTTAAATCAAATCAGCACAAGAATAAAGGAAATAGGAATTCAATTGTCTTGTAAAAGATTAATTTTATTGCAAACCAACAAAAACCTTAAAGATAAAAACACAAGAAAGCTTTAACTCTTTATTACTTTTAAAACTCTAAAAACAAGGCTGTTTCATTACAAAGGAAAGTATCCCCTTATATAGGGTGGAAAATAACTCTCTAACTAAATACTGCATTAAATCCTTACATAAATATAAAAATTTAACTACTCTAATTAAATCCTATCATAAAACCCCTGCTTGTAACAACTAAAGAATTAAAGGTGGTGTTAAAATGCTGGAGTTACATTTCTAGGAAGATGAAATTGATAATCAAATATCCATTTACGGGCTGGGCTCCATTTATGCAAACATTTGGGCTTCATTTTCTGTGTTCTGCATTCATCTAAACCAACCTCAATTTATCTAATTAGTCCAATTTGTTAGGCCCAATCAAAGTGACCAATTTGGGCTGTTACTCCAAGCGTAGACTCTAATCTCTAGTTATTCCCTAAATGGACAGCCCTTCATCCATGTGTCTTTGAATGTAAATCTGAAGTAACTCTTTCAGCTTCTTCACTCTAGATCTTGTCACAGGTCCATTGGCATTCTCCATGTTAGGAAAACCTGAAGTAGGTGAGGTTGGAGCACTTCCATTTAGAGGAAATTCATTTGGTTTCGCGCATTCCCTCTCTCCACAAGAGGATTCGTCCTCGAATCAAAATGTGCGTTAAAAGGAGAAAGGTCACTTACACTAAAAGAAGCTGAAACACTATACTCACCTGGAAGATCAATTTTATAGGCATTGTCATTGATCTTTTCAAGAACTTGAAACGGTCCATCTCCTCTGGCATCCAATTTGGTTTTCCGTTTAGAAGGAAATCTTTCCTTGCGCAAATGAACCCAAACCCAATCACCAGGATCGAATTTCATTACCCTTCGCCCCTTGTTCTTTTGAGATGCGTAGTGCTCATTTCTCTTTGCAAATTCCTTTTGTGCTTTTTCATGGATAGATTTAACCAACTCTGCCTTGTAAACTCCATCTACACTAGAAATCTCTTTTAGTGGCAAAGGAAGCAAATCTAAAGGTGTGAGTGGATTAAATCCATAAACAATTTCAAAAGGTGAAAAACCAGTAGAAGAATGCACACTACGATTATATGCAAATTCAACAAATGGTAAACAGTCTTCCCATGTTTTAACATTCTTTTGAACACAAGCCCGCAACAATGTACCTAATGTATGGTTAACCACTTTAGTATGCCCATCAGTTTGTGGATGACAGGTGGTAGAAAACAGTAACTTAGTTCCAAGTTTGGACCACAATACTCGCCAGAAATGGCTAAAGAATTTCACATCCCTATCTGATACAATCGTTTTTGGCACTCCATGCAACTTAACAACATGATTAAAGAATAAATCAGCAATATTTGTTGCATCATCAATTTTATGACACGCAATGAAATGTGCCATTTTAGAGAATCTATCAACAACAACAAAAATAGAATCTCTACCTCTTTTGGTCCTAGGGAGCCCCAAAACAAAATCCATTGACAAATCCACCCACGGATGAGTAGGAATTGGTAATGGAGTGTGTAATCCATGTGGTTGCACTCTTGATTTTGCTTGACTACATGCGATACATCGAGAACACACTCTCTCAATGTCCCTTTTCATGTTTGGCCAAAAAAAATGTTCATGCAGAATATTCAATGTGTTCTCACTTTTGAAAAGTCATGATCATTTGTGTACAAGTCTTTAACCTGCTCAAAGCCGAGAAGTTTTGAACTAAGAGTTGATAAAAGAACATACATTCTCGAAAGTGCGTCTGCCACAACATTCTCCTTACCTTGTTTATATTAAATCATGTAGGGAAATGATTCAATAAATTCCACCCACCTCGCATGTCGCTTATTTAATTTCCCTTGGCTTTTCAAATGCCTTAAAGATTCATGATCCGTATGGATTACAAATTCCTTAGGCCACAGGTAATGTTGCCAAGTTTCCAATGCCCTCAACAAAGCATACAGTTCTTTGTCATAGGTTGAGTAGTTCAACTGTGCCCCATTGAACTTTTCGTTGAAATAGGCAATTGGCTTCCTATCCTGCATCAAAAAAGCACCTATAACAATCCCCAAAGCATCATATTCGATTTCAAAAGTTTTATCAAAATTGGGCAATATTAACAATGGAGCGGAACATATTTTCTCCTTCAACATTTTAAATGCACGTTCTTGCTCAATTCCCCACAAAAACCGTTTGTCCTTTTTCATTATTTCAGTGAGTGGTGCCGCTATTGTGCTAAAATCTTTAACAAACCTCCTATAGAAGCTTGCTAACTCATAAAAACTCCTAACGTCACTCACATTCTTAGGATTAGGCCAATTTTTAATTGCTTTTATTTTCTCCTCATCAACCTCAATCCCATTTGCACTCACCACATAACCCAGAAACACAAGTTTATCAATGCAAAATGTGCACTTTTAAGATTAGCATATAATTGTGAATTACGTAATGCCTTAAAAACAGCCTTTAAATGCATAAAATGTTCATCAATTGACTTGCTATATATCAAAATATCATTAAAATACACAACCACAAAATTTCCAATAAAATTGCGCAGTACATGGTTCATTAATCGCATAAATGTGCTAGGTGTAACGTTAATCCAAAAGGCATTACCATCCATTCATATAAACCATGTTTTGTTTTAGATGCTGTTTTCTATTCATCACCAGGTTTCATACGAATTTGATGATATCCACTTTTAAGATCAATTTTAGAAAACACACATGCACCATTTAACTCATCCAACATGTCATCAAGTCGAGGTATAGGATGTCGATACTTTATCGTAATTTTGTTCACTGCCCGACAATCAACACACATTCTCCATGTACTATCCTTCTTTAGTACCAATAAAACAGGCACCGCACACGGGCTCATGCTTTCTCTAATATGTCCTTTTTCGAGCAGTTCCTCAACTTGCTTTTGTAACTCCTTTGTCTCTTCTGGATTGCTTCGATATTCTGGCCGATTTGGTATGGAAGCCCCGGGAATAAAATCTATTTGATGTTCTATCCCTCTTAAGGGTGGTAAACCTTGAGGTAGTTCTTCGGGAAAAACATCTGTAAATTCCTACAAAAGATCCACAACAACACTTGGAATAGATGAGTTAAGATCATTAGTTGAAAAATAAGCTTCTTTGTACATGAGCACAAAGATTGGCTTGTTTGGTAACCAAAGCTCTCTTTATATCTCTCACTTTTGCATACAAGCTCACACTTTTTCTCTCATTCTATTTTGGGCCATTTTCCTCTCTCCTCTCTCTGTTCTAATTTTTTCACTCATTTTTCTCTTTTGCTTTTCCCTCATTTTCCCGCTCAATTTCTTTTCTCTCATTTTCTTTTTGTTTGGCCTCTTTCTTTTGGTGCTCATCAATTGCTTTTTGTAACAGTATTTTATCTTCATACACCTGTTTTGGAGTTAAAGGTACAATGATATGTTTCTTTCCATCCTTTTCAAAAGTGTACCTATTTGTATACCCATCATGTACTACCCTCCTGTCGTATTGCCAAGGTCTCCCTAACAATAAGTGGCTTGCATGCATTGGTATTACATCACATACAAGTTCGTCATGGTACCTCCCTATTGAAAATGGAACCCTTACTTGCTTATTGACCTTAACCTTCCCACTATTGTTCAACCATCGGAGCTTATAAGGCTTAGGATGCTTCATGATCTTCAAACCCATCCTATCAACAAAAACAGTGCTAGCAACATTAACACAACTACCCCCATCTATAATCATGCTACAAATCTTGTCATTGACAAGAAATCTAGTATGAAAGATGTTCTCTCTTTGCACCATCATTCCCTCATCATCTTCTTTCATTTGTAAATTGAGTGCACGCCTAGTTACAAGCAAACTACCCTCCATAGGTATTTCAACATCACTACAATCTTCCAAAGGAGACATCACATTCTCATCATCACTTTCCCCATTTGTCTATACCCCATTACCACGCATCACCATTACCTTTTTGTTTGGGCATTGAGATGCTATGTGTCCATACCCCAAACACCTGAAACACTTAATGTCACGGTTTCTAGAGTTTTGGGTAAAAGAAGTACCTTTATTTTTATTGTCAAATGATTGAGCTGGTTGGGTCTTATCATCCTTTTTTGATTGGGCCGCTTTGTTGTCATTTCTCCAATTCGACTTCCAAGGATTATTTTGAGCCGAAAAAGTGTTGGCTTGTTTCCCCTTTCCTCTACGCTGCAATTGCTTTTCTATTTTCGTAGCCATATGCACCATATCTTTTATCTCCACATAATGTTGCAGTTCCACTCTATCAGCTATGTCCTGTTAAGGCCATTGAGAAACCTTGCCATTGTGGCTTCTCTATCTTCTTCCACATTGGCCCTGATCATTGCAATCTCCATTTCCTTATAGTATTCCTTTACACACTTTGTTCCTTGTACAAGGCTTTGCAATTTTTGGTGCAAATCCCTATAATAATGGCTTGGAACAAATGTGTGCCTCATGATAGTCTTCATTTCTGCCCAAGTTAGGATGGTTCTTTCTCCATTTCTCTCTTCTACTTATAAGAAGTTGATCCCACCATACAAGTGCATATTCCCAAAACTCCATCGCTGCAAGTTTAATTTTCTTTTCCTCTGAGTAATTGTGACACTTGAAAACTAATTCCACTTTCCGTTCCCACTCCATATATGCATCTGGATCATTCTTTCCCAAAAAGGATGGAATTTTCATTTTGATACTCCCAATATTACGATCAAGGTCATTTTGATTCCTCATGCCTCTTCTATAATTTCGGCCATCATTAGTTTGATCGTCAAATTCTTCTTCAGATTCGTCTCTATATGGAGGTGTAGGTTGCCTCATTCTCTGTGGATTTTCTTCACGCAAGGCATTGATCTCATTTTGTTGCTTCTCCAGAGTGTCATTCATGTTGCCAAGGACAAGTTGAATCCTCTCAAACTGCTGTTGCATAGCCTTGAGAAGGTATTCATCTTTTGGTGCACTTCCACTTCCTTCCATTTCGCAATCTGAAATAGCAAAAATAATAATTAACAAGATCGTCACAAACACTCCCTCACGTGTTTCTCTCGTAGTATTTAACAGTTCGCTCGTGTTTAACTCAAATTGGCTTTTTACCCTCTGATAGGCTCACACACTCTTGCCTTTTATCACTCAAGCAATCTTTTTGGTTTTTATACAAAAGGGTTTATCAAGTTCACAAAAGTAAAAACCATACAAAAAATCAATCGATTAGTCCTATATCCTTCATGTGTGGAAACAAGAACTATTGAAAGAACTTTTGTCAGAGAAGAAAAAAAAAGGATGAGACACAAAAGAAGGTACTCTTTTGTTTTTATTTTTATTTTGTTTATTTTGTTTTTTTGTTTTTGTTTTTGTTTTTGTTTTTTTGTTTTTTTTTCTGTTTTTTTTTCTTCTTTTTTTTCTTCATTTTTTTGTTGTTTTTTTTTTCTTATTCTATTTTTTTTTGGAGGATTATTTAGATGTGGAAGTTGAAGATACACCCACGGGTGAATTACTTGTTACTAGGCGTGTTTTGAATGCACAAGCAAGGGAAGATGGACTTGAGTAAAGAGAAAATATTTTTCACTCTAGGTGCCTAGTGAATGAAAAAATTTGTAGCCTGATAATTGATGGGGGAAGTTGCACTAATGTAGCTAGCACAATGATGGTAGAAAAACTGAGGTTGGATTGTTTGAGGCGTCCAAGACCGTATAGGCTGCAATGGTTGAATGACATGGGAGAAATCAAGGTGAATAAACAAGTTCTTGTGAATTTCTCCATTGGTAAGTATTCTGATCAAGTTCTTTGTGATGTTGTACCTATGCATGCAAGTCATTTATTGCTTGGTAGACCTTGGCAATATGATAGGAGAGTGTTACATGATGGATTTAAGAATAGGTACTCATTTTCCATGGGGGATCAGAAGTTTGTTCTTGCTCCATTGTTACCAAAAGAGGTCTATGAAGACCAAATGCAATTGAAAAGAAGTATGGAAGCAATGCAACAAAGGAAGGCTGAAAAGACTCAAGAAAAACAAGAATTGACGAAAATTGAGGGGAAGGCTAGGAGCCTTGCAAAAGGAGAGCAGAAATTGAAAATAAAAGAAAAGAGAGACGGTGAGGCAGAGAATGAGAGAATAAAAGAGGGGAAAGAGGCCTCAAAAGAAATTCAATTAAAAGGCCCAAATGAGAGAGAAGGCAGAAAAAAAAACTTCTATGCGAAAATGAGAGATGTAAGGGTTGCTTATAAGGAAAGTCGATGCTTGTTTGTACTCTTGTACAAGGAAGCTTACTTTAATGAATCTGACCTTGACCCAAGTTTGCCTAGTTGTGTTGTTTCTTTGTTGCAGGAATATGGAGACCTCTTTCCTGAGGACCTGCCCTAGGAGTTGCCACCTATTAGGGGAATAGAGCATCAAATTAATTTCATGCCCGGAGCACAAATTCCAAACAGACCAGCTTATAGAGCTAACCCAGAAGAAACTAAGGAAATCCAAAAGCAGGATCAAGAGTTGCTGCAAAAGGGACACATAAGAGAAAGTTTGAGTCCTTGTGCCGTACCGGTTATTCTAGTACCTAAGAAGGATGGGAGTTGGCGCATGTGTGTAGATTGTAGAGCTGTTAATAAGATAACGGTAAAGTATCGTCATCCTATACCTAGGTTAGAAGATATGCTTGATGAATTGCATGGTGCTTGTGTATTTACCAAGATTGATTTAATGAGTGGTTACCATCAGATTAGAATGAAAATTGGTGATGAGTGGAAAACTGCTTTTAAAACAAAACATGGTTTATATGAGTGGATGGTAATGCCTTTTGGGTTAACTAATGCCCCTAGCACTTTCATGAGATTGATGAATCATGTGTTGAGATCTTTTATTGGTAGATTTGTTGTGGTATATTTTGATGACATACTGATTTATAGCAAAAGCATTGATAAACATTTTGAGCATCTTAAGTCTGTGTTAGATGCACTTAGGGCAGAAAAGTTGTATGCGAATTTGAAAAAGTGTACATTTTGCATGGATCGTGTTACTTTTCTTGGTTATGTTGTTTCTTCTAATGGGGTTGAGGTGGACCAAGAGAAGGTCAAGGCAATCAAGGAGTGGCCACGACTTACAAGTATTTCTCAAGTAAGATCTTTTCATGGACTTGCTAGTTTTTACAGGAGATTTGTCAAGGATTTTAGCTCTATAGCAGTCCCATTGACAGAGATTGTTAAAAAGGAGGTACGTTTTATTTGGGGTGAGGCGCAGGAACATGCTTTCAATACTTTGAAAGATAAACTTTGTTCTGCTCCTATTTTGAGTTTACCTGATTTTTCTTCTTCTTTTGAAATAGAGTGTGATGCCTCTGGTATAGGTATTGGTGCTGTTTTGTTGCAGGGAAAGCGACCTATTGCTTACTTTAGTGAGAAGTTGAATGGTGCTCAGTTGAATTATTCAACTTACGATAAGGAGTTGTATGCATTGGTGAGAGCTCTAAAAACCTGGCAGCATTATCTATGGCCTAAGGAATTCGTGATTCACACTGACCATGAAAGTTTGAAGCACCTTAAAGGCTAAGGTAAGTTGAATAAAAGGCATGCTAAGTGGCTGGAGTTCATAGAGACTTTCCCATATGTTGTGCAATACAAACAAGGTAAAGAAAATGTGATTGCTGATGCATTATCTAGAAGGTATGCTCTGACCTCTTCTCTTAGTTCTAAGCTGATTGGATTTGAGTATATAAAAGAATTGTATAAATCAGATTCTGATTTTGCCAATGTGTATGATGCATGTGAAGAAGTTGCCTTTAAGAAGTTTTATAGGAATGATGGGTATTTATTTAGAGATAACAAGCTTTGTATTCCTACATGTTCTATGCGTGAATTGCTTGTTAAGGAGTCTCATAATGGTGGTTTGATGGGACATTTTGGTATTGCTAAAACACTTGATATATTACAAGAGCATTTTTATTGGCCTAACATGAAAAAGGATGTTGAGAGAGTTTGCTCTAGTTGTATAGCATGTAGGCAAGTCAAGTCCAAGGTGAAGCAAGCCTCACGGGTTGTACACCCCTTTACCTGTTCCTAATAGTCCTTGGGTTGATATCTCTATGGATTTTGTGTTAGGATTACCTAGGACCAGGAAAGGTTATGATAGCATATTTGTTGTAGTGGATAGATTTAGTAAAATGGCTCATTTTATTGCATGTCATAAATCTGATGATGCTACACATATTGCTGATTTGTTCTTTAGGGATGTGGTTAGATTGCATGGCATTCCTAAAACAATTATTTCTGACAGAGATTCTAAATTCTTAAGCCACTTTTGGCATGTTTTATGGGGTAAATTGGGGACTAAGTTGTTATTTTCTACTACTTGTCATCCTCAAACTGATGGCCAAACTGAAGTGGTTAATCAAACTTTAGGCTCTTTATTGCGTGCTGTTGTGGGTAAAAATTTTAAAACTTGGGAAGATTGTTTACCTCTGATAGAGTTTGCTTACAATAGGAGCATACATTCTTCTACAGGTTATTCTCCATTTGAGATTGTTTATGGTTTTAACCCATTAACTCCATTGGATTTAATGCCTTTACCATTGAATGAGATTGTTAATATAGATGGGCAGCAAAAAGCAGAAGTGGTTAAAACAATACATGAGAAAGCTAGGCAACACATTGAGGACAAGAACAAGAAGTATGCTCAAAAGGCCAACCAAGGGCGTAGGGTGATGAAATTTGAACCTGGAGATTGGGTTTGGGTACATTTCCGGAAGGAAAGATTTCCTAAGCAAAGAAAGTCGAAGCTCGATCCTAGAGGCGATGGTCCTTTCCAAGTACTTGAGCGCGTCAATGATAATGCCTATAGGGTGGATTTACCAGGTGAGTATGGTGTTAGTGCTACTTTTAATGTTTCTGATTTGTCTCCTTTTATCAATGTAGGTTCTGATTCGAGGTCGAATCCTTTTGAAGAGGGAGGGAATGATGCAACTCACCAAAGCAATGATGAAGTCTTGATGATGCCAGCAGGTCCAATTACAAGATCACGCTCTTCTAAACTCAAAGCACGACTTCAAATTTATGTACAAGCATTGATTTCACAAGAACTTCAAGAGGATATGATGATCAAGCTTGGGGAAGAACTTAAAGAGATGCCGAGGTGTTTATGCACATTAGAGGAACCAAGTCCAGAAGGCTAAACACTTGGCCAAATATCTGAAGCAGAAGTCTAATCAAATGGGCTTAGGCTTAACTATCTTTAAATGAATATTTGGGCTTCTTTTATTTTATTATGTTGGGCTTTAAAATATTCTGATCTGTATTTAATATGCATGTGCCTCACTTAAAAGTCATGTGCATTAATTAATTAGTGTTGGGCCTCTGATTAATAGCCCAGCCTTTAAGATTTTTAGGGTTTCATTTGTAAAGGGTATTTAAACCCTTCTTTATGTGCGTTGGTGGGAGACTTGATTAAAACATTATTTTGAGAGTGGAAAGGTTTGATTCCAGACTATTTTACTTTAAGGATTGATTCAACTTATCAAGTAAGTATTGACTTGTGGCGTTAATTCAATTCTTTCACATTCTATACTATTTGTTACCAATTCCTTGCTGTTTTGGAGGTGAAGGGTTCTTGTAGATTGATTGAATTTAGGTTTGGGAACATCTATTGATTCGGAGGTGATTCATGCTTAGTTCTTGAGTTGTTGCCATATCACATATCAATCACTGTAAATGTAAAAACAACAAAAAATTTTCAATAACCAATTAAATAATTCATTACTTTAACTTACTATAATGTTGTCATCTTTTGTCGATCGCACCCTTTATAAATATTAATCACTATATATGTTTAAACAACAACTAATCTTCTATAACCAATTCAGTAATTCATTACTTTAACTTACTATAATATTGCGATCAATTGTCGATCGCACCTTTCAACATATCAATCACTGTAAATGATTAAACAACAACTTCAATAACCAATTCACTAATTCATTACTTTAACTTAACGTTATGTTGTATCAATAGTCGAACACACCCTTTAGACATATCAATCACTATAAATGTGTAAACAACAACTAATCTTCAATAACCAATTCAATAATTCATTACTCTAACTTAATAGAATGTTGCGATCTTTTGTCGATCGCACCATTTAGACATATCAATCACTTTAAATGTTTAAACAACGTTTAGTTTTCAATAACCAATTAAATAATTTATTACTTTAACTTACTATAATGGTGCGATCAATTGTCGATCGCACCCTTTAAACATATCAATCATTGTAAATGTTTAAACAACAATTAGTTTTCAATAACCAATTAAATAATTCATTACTTTAACTTACTATAATGTTGCCATCAGTTGTCGATCGCACCCTTTATATATATCAACCACTGTATATGTTTAAACAACAACTTATCTTCAATAAACAATTCAATAATTCATTACATTAACTTAATGTAATGTTGCGATCAATTGTCGATCATACCCTTTAGACATATAAATCTTTTAAATGTTTAAACAACAACTAATCTTCAATAACCAATTAAATAATTCATTACTTGAACTTAATATATGTTAAGATCAATTGTCGATCGCACCCTTTAGACATATAAATCAAGGTAAATGTGTAAACAACAATAAATCTTCAATATCCAATTAAATAATTCATTACTTTAACTTAATATAAAGTTGCCATCATTTGTCGATCGCACTCTTTAGACATATCAATCACAGTATATGTTTAAACAACAACTAATCTTCAATAACCAATTCAATAATTCATTACTTTAACTTAATATAATGTTGCAATCTCTTGTCGATCGCACCCTTTTGACATATCTATCACTTTAAATATTTAAGCAACATTTAGTTTTCAATAACCAATACAATAATTTCTTACTTTACCTTAATATAATGTTGCTATCAATTGTCGATCGCACCCTTTAGACATATAAATCTTTTAAATGTTTAAACAACAACTAATCTTCAATAACCAATTAAATAATTCATTACTTTAACTTAATATGATGTTGAGATCAATTGTCGATCGCACCCTTTAGACATATCAATCACTGTAAATGTGTAAATAACAGCTAATCTTCAATAACCAATTAATAATTCATAACTTTAACTTAATATTATATTGCGATCAATTGTCAATCGAACACTCTAGACATATTAATCACTGTAAATATTTAAATAACAATTAGTTTAAATAACCGATTCAGTAATTCATTACCTTAACTTTATATAATGTTGCGATAAATTGTCATTCGCACCCTTTAGACATATTAATCATTGTAAATGTTAAAACAACAACTTCAATAACCAATTCAATAATTCATTACTTTAACTTAACGTAATGTTGTATCAATTGTCGATCGCACCCTTTAGACATATCAATCACTGTAAATGTGAAACAACAATAAATTTTCAATTACCAATTAAATAATTCATTACTTTAACTTAACGTAATGTTGTATCAATTGTCGATCGCACCCTTTAGACATATTAATCACTGTAAATGTGAAACAACAATAAGTTTTCAATAACCAATTCAATAATTCATTGCTTTATTTTAGTATATTGTGGCGATCAATTTTCGATTGCACCCTTTATACATATTAATCACTTTAAATGTTAAAACAATAATTAGTTTTCAATAACCAATTCAATAATTCATTACTTTAACTTAATATAATGTTGCGATCAATTGTCAATCGCACCCTTTAGACATACAAATTACTCTAATTGTTTAAACAACATTAGATTTTCAATAATCAATTCAATAATTCATTGCTTTAACTTAATATAATGTTGCGATCAATTATCGATCGCACCTTTTAGACATATCAATCACTTATAGTATAAAAACAAAAATTAGTTTTCAATAACCAATTAAATAATTCCTTACTTTAACTTAATATATTGTTGCAATAAATTATCGATCGTACCTTTGAAAATATCAAGTACTGATAATGTTTAAACAACAATAAGTTTTCAATAATCAATTCAATAATTCATTACTTTCACTTAATATAATGTTGCGATCAATTGTCAATCGCATCCTTTAGACATATAAATCACTGTAACTGTTTAAACAACATTAGGTTTTCAATAACCAGTTCAATAATTCATTAATTAAACTTAATATAATGTTGCGATCAATTGTCGATCGCACCCTTTAGACATATCAATCACTGTAAATGTTTAAACAACAATTAGTTTTCAATAACAAATTCAATAAATCATTTCTTTAACTTAATATAATATTGCGATCAATTGTCGATCGCACCCTTTAGACATATCAATCACTGTAAATGTTTAAACAACAATTAGTTTTCATTAACCAATTCAAAAATTCATTACTTTAACTTAATATTATGTTGCGATCAATTGTACCCTTTAGACATATCAATCACTGTAAATGTTTAAACAACAATTAGTTTTCAAAAACCATTTCAATAATTTAATACTTAAACTTAATATAATGTTGCGATCAATTGTCAATCGCACCCTTTAGACATATAAATCACTGTAACTGTTTAAACAACATTAGGTTTTCAATAACCAGTTCAATAATTCATTAATTTAACTTAATATAATGTTGCGATCAATTGTCGATAGCACCCTTTAGACATATCAATCACTGTAAATGTTTAAACAACAATTAGTTTTCAACAACCAATTCAATAAATCATTTCTTTAACTTAATATTATATTGCGATCAATTGTCGATCGCACCCTTTAGACATATCAATCACTGGAAATGTAAAACAACAACAAATCTTCAACAACCAATTCAGTAAATCATTACTTTAACATAATATAATGTTGCGATCAATTGTCGATCGCACCCTTTAGACATATCAATCACTCTAAATGTTTAAAAAACAACAATAACCAATTCAATAATTCATTACTTTAACTTAATATAATGTTGCGATCAATTGTCGATCGCACCCTTTAGACATATTAATCATTGTAAATGTGTAAATAACAGCTAATTTTAATTAACCAAATAAATAATTCATTACTTTAACTTAATATAATGTTGCGATGAATTGTCGAGCGTACCCTTTAGACATATCGGTCACTGTAAATGTTTAGAAAACAACTAATCTTGAAAAACCAATTAAATAATTATTACTTTAACTTAATATAATGTTGCAATCATTTGTCGATAGTACCCTTTAGACATATCAATCACTGTAAGTATTTAAACAACAACTAATCTTCTGTAACCAATTAAATAATTCAATAATTGAACTTAATATAATGTTGCGATCAATTGTCGATCGTACCCTTAAGACATATCAATCACCGTAATTATGTAAACAATAGCTAATCTTCAATAACAAATTAAATAATTCATTACTTTAACTTAATATAATGTTGCGATCAATTGTCGATAGCACCCTTTAGACATATCAATCACTGTAAATCTTTCAACAACAACTAATCTTCTGTTACCAATTAAATAATTTAATACTTTAACTATATATAATGTTGCGATCCATTGTCGATCGTACCCTTACGACATATCAATCACCGTAATTATGTAAACAATAGCTAATCTTCAATAACAAATTAAATAATTCATTACTTTAACTTAATATAATGTTGCGATGAATTGTCGATCGCACCCTTTAGACATATCAATCACTGTAAATGTTTAAACAACAACTAATCTACAATAACCAATTAAATAAATTATTACTTCAACTTAATATAATGTTGCGATCAATTGTCAATCGCACCCTTTAGACCTATCAATCACTGTAAATGTTTAAACAACAGTAAGTTTTCAGTACCCAATTGAATAATTCATTACTTTATTTTAATATAATGTGGCGATCAATTTTCGATTGCACCCTTTAGACATATCAATCACTTTAAATGTTTAAACAATAATTAGTTTTCAATAACCAATTCAATAATTCATTACTTTAACTTAATATAATGTTGCGATCAATTGTCGATCGCACCCTTTAGACATACAAATCACTCTAATTGTTTAAACAACATTAGATTTTCAATAACCAATTCAATAATTCATTACTTTAACTTAATATAATGTTGCGATCAATTATCGATCGCACCTTTTAGACATATCAGTCACTTATAGTGTAAAAACAAAAATTAGTTTTCAATAACCAATTAAATAATTCCTTACTTTAACTTATTATAATGTTGCAATAAATTATCGATCGTACCTTTGAAAATATCAATCACTGATAATGTTTAAACAACAATAAGTTTTCAATAATCAATTCTATAATTCATTACTTTCACTTAATATAATGTGGCGATCAATTGTCGATCGCACCCTTTATACATATCAATCACTTTAAATGTTTAAACAATAATTAGTTTTCAATAACCAATTCAATAATTCATTACTTTAACATTATATAATGTTGCGACCAATTGTCGATCGCACCCATTAGACATATAAATCACTATAAATGTTTAAACAACATATAGTTTTCAATAACCAATTCAACAATCCATTACTTTTACTTAATATAATGTTGCGATCAATTGACGATCGCACCCTTTAGACATATCAATCACTTCAAATGTTAAAAAAATAACTAATCTTGAATAATTAATTAAATAATTCAATACTTCTACTTAACGTAATGTTGCGATCAATTGTTGATCGCACCCTTTTGAAATATCAATAACTGTAAATGTGTAAACAACAACTTATCTTCAATAATCAATCAAATAATTCATTACTTTAACTAAATATGATGTTGCAATCAGTTGTCAATCGCACCCTTTAGATATATCAATCACTGTAAATGAATAAACAACAACTAATCTTCAATAACCAATTAAATAATTCATTACTTTAACTTAATATAATGTTACGATCAATTGTCGATAACACCCTTTAGATATATCAATCACTGTAAATATTTAAACAACAACTAATCTTCGGTAACCAATTAAATAATCCAATACTTTAACTTAATATAATGTTGCAATGAATTGCCGATCGCACCCTTTAGACATATCAATCAGTGTAAATGTTTAAACAACAACTAATCTTCAATAAAAAATTAAATGAATAATTACTTTAACTTAATATAATGTTGTGATCAATTGTCGATCGCACCCTTTAGACATATCAATAACTGTTAACGTTTAAACAAAAATTAGTTTTGAATAACCAATTCAATAATTCATCACTTCAACTTAATATAATTTTGCGATCAATTGTCATCGCAGCCTTTAGACATATCAATCACTATAATTGTTTAAACAACAATTAGTTCTCAATAACCAATTCAATAATTCATTTATTTAACTTAATATAATGTTGCGATCAATTGTCGATCGCACTCTTCAGACATATCAATCACATTAAATGTTTAAACAATATTTTGTTTTCAATAACCAATTCAATACTTGACTTTTACATAAGATAATGTTGTGATCATTTGTTGATCGCACCCTTTAGAAATATCAATAACTGTAAATGTATTAACAACTAATCTTCAATAATTAATTCAAAAATTCATTTATATAACTTAACATAATATTGCGATCAATTTTCGATTCCACCCTTTAGACATATCAATCACTGTAAATGTGAAAACAACAGTTAATTTTCAATAACCAATTAAATAATTCATTACTTTAACTTAATATAATGTTGCGATGAATTGTCGATCGCACCCTTTAGACATATCAATCACTACTAATGTTTAAACAACAATTAATCATCAGTAACCAATTAAATAATTCATTACTTTTACTTAATATAATGTTGTGATCATTTTTCGATCGCACCCTTTAGACATATCAATCACTTTAAATGTTTAAACAACATTTAGTTTGCAATAACAAATTCAATAATTCATTACTTTTACTTAATATAATGTTGCGATCAATTGTCGATCGCACCCTTTAGACATATCAATCACTTTAAATGTTAAAAAAATAACTAGTCTTCAATAATTAATTAAATAATTCATTACTTCTACTTAACGTAATGTTGCGATCAATTGTTGATCGCACCCTTTTGACATATCAATAACTGCAAATGTGTAAACAACAACTTATCTTCAATAATCAATCAAATAATTCATTACTTTAACTAAATATAATGTTGCAATCAGTTGTCGATCGCATCCTTTAGATATATCAATCACTGTAAACATTTAAACAACAACAAATCTTCAATAACCAATTAAATAATTCATTACTTTAACTTAATATAATGTTGCGATCAATTGTCGATAGCACCCTTTAGATATATCAATCTCTGTAATTATTTAAACAACAACTAATCTTCGGTAACCAATTAAATAATCCAATACTTTAACTTAATATAATGTTGCGATGAATTACCGATCGCACCCTTTAGACATATCAATCAGTGTAAATGTTTAAACAACAACAAATCTTCAGTAACCAATTAAATGAATCATTACTTTAACTTAATATAATGTTGCGATCAATTGTCGAGCGCACCCTTTATACATATCAATCACTGTAAATGTTTAAAAAATAATTAGTTTTGAATAACCAATTCAATAATTCATCACTTCAACTTATTATAATGTTGCCATCAATTGTCATCGCAACCTTTAGACATATCAATCACTGTAAATGTTAAAACAACAATTAGTTTTCAATAACCATTTCAATAATTCATTTATTTAACTTAATATAATGTTGCGATCAATTGTCGATCACACCCTTCAGACATATCAATCACATTAAATGTTTAAACAATATTTTGTTTTCAATACCCAATTAAATACTTGACTTTTACATAAGATAATATTGTGATCAATTGTCGATCGCACCCTTTAGAAATATCAATCACTGTAAATGTATTAACAACTAATCTTCAATAACTAATTCAAAAATTCATTTATTTAACTTAACATATTGTTGCGATCAATTGTCGATCGCACCCTTTAGACATATCAATCACTGTAAATGTTTAAACAACAATTAGTTTTCAATAAGCAATTCAATAATTCATTTCTTTAACTTAATATAATGTTGTGATCAATTGTCGATCGCACCCTTTAGACATATCAATCAATGTAAAAGTTTAAACAACAATTAGTTTTCAATAACCAATTCAATAATTCATTACTTTAACATTATATAATGTTGCGACCAATTGTCGATCGCACCCATTAGACATATAAATCACTATAAATGTTTAAAAAACATTTAGTTTTCAATATTCAATTCAATAATCCATTACTTTAACTTAATATAATGTTTCGATCAGTTGTCCATCGCACCCTTTAGACATATCAATCACTAAAAATGTTTAACCAACATTTTGGTTTCAATAACCAATTCAATAATTCATTAGTTTAACATAATAAAATATTGCGATTAATTGTCGATCGCACCCTTTAGACATATCAATCACTATAAATGTTTAAACAACAACTAATCTTCAATAACTAATTCAAAAATTCATTTATTTAACTTAATATAATGTTGCAATCAATTGTCGATCGCACCCTTTAGATATATCAAAAACTGTAAATGTTTAAACAACAATTAGTTTTTAATAACCAATTCAATAATTCATTACTTTAACTTAATATAATACTGCGATCAATTGTCGATCGCACCATTTAGACATGTTAATCACTGTAAATGTTTAAACAACAATTAGTTTTCAATAACCAATTCAATAATTCATTACTTTAACATAATATAATGTTGCGATCAATTGTCGATCGCATCCTTTATACATATCAATCACTCTTCAGTAACCAATTAAACAATTCATTAATTTAACTTAATATAATGTTGCGATCAATTGTCGATCGCACCCTTCAGACATATCAATCACTTTAAAAGTTTAAAGAACAACATATCTTCAATAACCAATTAAATAATTCATTACTTTAACTTAATATAATGTTGCAATCAATTGTCGATCCCACCCTTTAAATATATCAATCACAGTAAATGATTAAACAACAACTAATCTTCAATAACCAATTCAATAATTCATTACTTTAACTTAACATAATGTTGCGATCAATTCTCGATAGCACCCTTTAGACAAATCAATCACTCTAAATGTTTAAACAACATTTGGTTTGCAATGGCCTTTTCAATAATTCATTACTTTAACTGAATATAATGGTGTGATCAAATGTCGATCGCACCCTTTAGACATATCAATCACTGTAAATGTTTAAACAACAACTTATCTTCAATAACCAATTCAATAATTCATTGCTTTAACTTAATATAATGTTGCGATCATTTGTTGATCGCACCCTTCAGACATATCAATCACATTAAATGTTTAAACAACATTTAGTTTTCAGTAACCAATTCAATAATTCTTTACTTTAACTAATTATAATAATGCGATCAATTATCGATCGCACATTTTAGACATATCAATTACTTTAAATGTTTAAACAATAACTTATCTTCAATAACCAATTAAATAATTTATTACTTTTACTTAATATAATGTTGCGATCTGTTTTCGATCATACCCTTTAGACATATCAATATTTATAAATGATTAAACAACAACTAATCTTCAATAATCAATTCAATAATTCTTTATTTTAACTTAACGTAATATTGCGATCAGTTGTCGATCGCACCCTTTAGACATATCAGTCACTGTAATTGTGTAAACAGCAACAAATCTTCAATAACCAATTAAAAATTTTATTAATTTAACTTAATATAATGTTGCAATCATTTGTCGATCGCACCCTTTAGACATATCAGTCATTGTATATGTTTAAACAACAACTAATCCTCAATAACTAATTCAATAATTCATTACTTTAACTTAATATAATGTTGATGCGGAAACCCCAATATCGCTAAGGTCTTGAAAACCCCTAAATCAAGTTTGCAAAGAAATCGAACCCAAAACAGTATTTATCAAAGGATTTTTTTCCCTCACCTAAATGTACGAAAATCGATTAAGAACCTAGTCAAATATTATTCCCAAAACCTTAAATCAAATCAGCACAAGAATAAAGGAAATAGGAATTCAATTGTCTTGTAAAAGATTAATTTTATTGCAAACCAACAAAAACCTTAAAGATAAAAACACAAGAAAGCTTTAACTCTTTATTACTTTTAAAACTCTCAAAACAAGGCTGTTTCATTACAAAGGAAAGTATCCCCTTATATAGGGTGGAAAATAACTCTCTAACTAAATGCTGCATTAAATCCTTACATAAATATAAAAATTTAACTACTCTAATTAAATCCTATCATAAAACCCCTGCTTGTAACAACTAAAGAATTAAAGGTGGTGTTAAAATGCTGGAGAGTTACATTTCTAGGAAGATGAAATTGATAATCAAATATCCATTTACGGGCTGGGCTCCATTTATGCAAACATTTGGGCTTCATTTTCGGTGTTCTGCATTTATCTAAACCAACCTCAATTTATCTGATTAGTCCAATTTGTTAGGCCCAATCAAAGTGACCAATTTGGGCTGTTGCTCCAAGCGTAGACTCTAATCTCTAGTTATTCCCTAAATGGACAACCCTTCATCCATGTGTCTTTGAATGTAAATCTGAAGTAACTCTTTCAGCTTCTTCGCTCTAGATCTTGTCACAGGTCCATTGGCATTCTCCATGTTGGGAAAACCTGAAGTAGGTGAGGTTGGAGCACTTCCATTTAGAGGAAATTCATTTGGTTTCGCGTCATTCCCTCTCTCCACAAGAGGATTCGTCCTCGAATCAAAATGTGCGTTAAAAGGAGAAATGTCACTTACACTAAAAGAAGCTGAAACACTATACTCACCAGGAAGATGAATTTTATAGGAATTGTCATTGATCTTTTCAAGTACTTGAAACGGTCCATCTCCTCTGGCATCCAACTTGGTTTTCCGTTTAGAAGGAAATCTTTCCTTGCGCAAATGAACCCAAACCCAATCGCCAGGATCGAATTTCATTACCCTTCGCCCCTTGTTCTTTTGAGATGCGTAGTGCTCATTTCTCTTTGCAATTTCCTTTTGTGCTTTTTCATGGATAGATTTAACCAACTCTGCCTTGTAAACTCCATCTACACTAGAAATCTCTTTTAGTGGCAAAGGAAGCAAATCTAAAGGTGTGAGTGGATTAAATCCATAAACAATTTCAAAAGGTGAAAAACCAGTAGAAGAATGCACACTACGATTATATGCAAATTCAACAAATGGTAAACAGTCTTCCCATGTTTTAACATTCTTTTGAGCACAAGCCCGCAACAATGTACCTAATGTATGGTTAACCACTTTAGTATGCCCATCAGTTTGTGGATGACAGGTGGTAGAAAATAGTAACTTAGTTCCAAGTTTGGACCACAATACTCGCCAGAAATGGCTAAAGAATTTCACATCCCTATCTGATACAATCGTTTTTGGCACTCCATGCAACTTAACAACATGATTAAAGAATAAATCAACAATATTTGTTGCATCATCAATTTTATGACACGCAATGAAATGTGCCATTTTAGAGAATCTATCAACAACAACAAAAATAGAATCTCTACCTCTTTTGGTCCTAGGGAGCCCCAAAACAAAATCTATCGACAAATCTACCCACGGATGAGTAGGAATTGGTAATGGAGTGTATAATCCATGTGGTTGCACTATTGATTTTGCTTGTCTACATGCAATACATCGAGAACACACTCTCTCAACGTCCCTTTTCATGTTTGGCCAAAAAAAATGTTCATGCAGAATATTCAATGTATTCTCACTTTTGAAAAGTCATGATCATTTGTGTACAAGTCTTTAACCTACTCAAAGCCGATAAGTTTTGAACTAAGAGTTGATAAAAGAACATACATTCTCGAAAGTGCGTCTGCCACAACATTCTCCTTACCTTGTTTATATTAAATCATGTAGGGAAATGATTCAATAAATTCCACCCACCTCGCATGTCGCTTATTTAATTTCCCTTGGCTTTTCAAATGCCTTAAAGATTCATGATCCGTATGGATTACAAATTCCTTAGGCCACAGGTAATATTGCCAAGTTTCCAATGCCCTCAACAAAGCATACAGTTCTTTGTCATAGGTTGAGTAGTTCAACTGTGCCCCATTGAACTTTTTGTTGAAATAGACAATTGGCTTCCTATCCTGCATCAAAACAGCACCTATAACAATCCCCAAAGCATCACATTCGATTTCAAAAGTTTTATCAAAATTGGGCAATATTAACAATGGAGCGGAACATATTTTCTCCTTCAACATGTTAAATGCACGTTCTTGCTTAATTCCCCACAAAAACCGTTTGTCCTTTTTCATTATTTCAGTGAGTAGTGCCGCTATTGTGCTAAAATCTTTAACAAACCTCCTATAGAAGCTTGCTAATCCATGAAAACTCCTAACGTCACTCACATTCTTAGGATTAGGCCAATTTTTAATTGCTTTTATTTTCTCCTCATCAACCTCAATCCCATTTGCACTCACCACATAACCCAGAAACACAAGTTTATCAATGCAAAATGTGCACTTTTAAGATTAGCATATAATTGTGAATTACGTAATGCCTTAAAAACAGCCTTTAAATGCATAAAATATTCATCAATTGACTTGCTATATATCAAAATATCATTAAAATACACAACAACAAAATTTCCAATAAAATTGCGCAGTACATGGTTCATTAATCGCATAAATGTGCTAGGTGTGTTTGTTAATCCAAAAGGCATTACCATCCATTCATATAAACCATGTTTTGTTTTAGATGTTGTTTTCCATTCATCACCAGGTTTCATACGAATTTGATCATATCCACTTTTAAGATCAATTTTAGAAAACACACATGCACCATTTAACTCATCCAACATGTCATCAAGTCGAGGTATAGGATGTCGATACTTTATCGTAATTTTGTTCACTGCACGACAATCAACACACATTCTCATGTACTATCCTTCTTTAGTACCAATAAAACAAGCACCGCACACGGGCTCATGCTTTCTCTAATATGTCCTTTTTCGAGCAGTTCCTCAACTTGCTTTTGTAACTCCTTTGTCTCTTCTGGATTGCTTCGATATGCTGGCCGATTTGGTATGGAAGCCCCGGGAATAAAATCTATTTGATGTTCTATCCCTCTTAAGGGTGGTAAACCTTGAGGTAGTTCTTCGGGAAAAACATCTGTAAATTCCTACAAAAGATCCACAACAACACTTGGAATAGATGAGTTAAGATCATTAGTTGAAAAATAAGCTTCTTTGTACATGAGCACAAAGATTGGCTTGTTTGGTAACCAAAGCTCTCTTTACATCTCTCACTTTTGCATACAAGCTCACACTTTTTCTCTCATTCTATTTTGGGCCATTTTCCTCTCTCCTCTCTCTGTTCTCATTTTTCCACTCATTTTTCTCTTTTGCTTTTCCCTCATTTTCCCGCTCAATTTCTTTTCTCTCATTTTCTTTTTGTTTGGCCTCTTTCTTTTACTGCTCATCAATTGCTTTTTGTAACAGTATTTTATCTTCATACACCTATTTTGGAGTTAAAGGTACAATGATATGTTTCTTTCCATCCTTTTCAAAAGTGTACCTATTTGTATACCCATCATGTACTACCCTCCTGTCGTATTGCCAAGGTCTCCCTAACAATAAGTGGCTGGCATGCATTGGTATTACATCACATACAAGTTCGTCAAGGTACGTCCGTATTGAAAATGGAACCCTTACTTGCTTATTGACCTTAACCTTCCCACTATTGTTCAACCATCGGAGCTTATAAGGCTTAGGATGCTTCATGATCTTCAAACCCATCCTATCAAAAAAAAGAGTGCTAGCAACATTAACACAACTACCCCCATCTATAATCATGCTACAAATCTTGTCATTGACAAGACATCTAGTATGAAAGATGTTCTCTCTTTGCACCCTCATTCCCTCATCATCTTCTTTCATTTGTAAATTGAGTGCACGCCTAGTTACAAGCAAACTACCCTCAATAGGTATTTCAACATCACTACAATCTTCCAAAGGAGACATCACATTCTCATCATCACTTTCCCCATTTGTCTATACCCCATTACCACGCATCACCATTACCTTTTTGTTTGGTCATTGAGATGCTATGTGTCCATACCCCAAACACCTGAAACACTTAATGTCACGGTTTCTAGAGTTTTGGGTAAAAGAAGTACCTTTATTTTTATTGTCAAATGATTGAGCTGGTTGGCTCTTATCATCCTTTTTTGATTGGGCCGCTTTGTTGTCATTTCTGCAATTCGACTTCCAAGGATTGTTTTGAGCCGAAAAAGTGTTGGCTTGTTTCCCCTTTCCTCTACGCTGCAATTGCTTTTCTATCTTTGTAGCCATATGCACCATATCTTTTATCTCCACATAATGTTGCAGTTACACTCTATCAGCTATGTCCTTGTTAAGGCCATTGAGAAACCTTGCCATTGTGGCTTCTCTATCTTCTTCCACATTGGCCCTGATCATTGCAATCTCCATTTCCTTATAGTATTCCTTTACACACTTTGTTCCTTGTACAAGGCTTTGCAATTTTTGGTGCAAATCCCTATAATAATAGCTTGGAACAAATGTGCGCCTCATGATAGTCTTCATTTCTGCCCAAGTTAGGATGGTTCTTTCTCCATTTCTCTCTTCTACTTATAAGAAGTTGATCCTACCATACAAGTGCATATTCCCCAAACTCCATCGCTGCAAGTTTAATTTTCTTTTCCTCTGAGTAATTGTGACACTCGAAAACTAATTCCACTTTCCATTCCCACTCCATATATGCATCTGGATCATTCTTTCCCAAAAAGGATGGAATTTTCATTTTGATACTCCCAATATTACGATCAAGGTCATTTTGATTCCTCATGCCTCTTCTATAATTTCGGCCATCATTAGTTTGATCGTCAAATTCTTCTTCAGATTCGTCTCTATATGGAGGTGTAGGTTGCCTCATTCTCTGTGGATTTTCTTCACGCAAGGCATTGATCTCATTTTGTTGCTTCTCCAGAGTGTCATTCATGTTGCCAAGGACAAGTTGAATCCTCTCAAACTGCTGTTGCATAGCCTTGAGAAGGTATTCATCTTTTGGTGCACTTCCACTTCCTTCCATTTCGCAATCTGAAATAGCAAAAATAATAATTAACAAGATCATCACAAACACTCCCTCACGTGTTTCTCTCGTAGTATTTAACAGTTCGCTCGTGTTTAACTCAAATTGGCTTTTTACCCTCTGATAGGCTCACACACTCTTGCCTTTTATCACTCAAGCAATCTTTTTGGTTTTTATACAAAAGGGTTTATCAAGTTCACAAAAGTAAAAACCATACAAAAAATCAATCGATTAGTCCTATATCTTTCATGTGTGGAAACAAGAACTATTGACAGAACTTTTGTCAGAGAAGAAAAAAAAAGGATGAGACACAAAAGAAGGTACTCTTTTGTTTTTATTTTTTTTTTGTTTTTTTTTGTTTTTGTTTTTTTGTTTTTTTTTTCTGTTTTTTTAATTTCTTCTTTTTTTTCTTCATTTTTTTTGTTGTTTTTTTTTCTTATTCTATTTTTTTTCGAGAATTCAAGGAGTACACGAAATAAAATAAGATAGAAGTTGAATTGAGCTGTAGATACTTAATTCGATCTAAAGAGAAGAAATGCTTGCAGGAAATAAAAATTAAAACAAATACAAATGAATAACAATGATAGCAAATACTCAATTTGGACCAATGCTCTGATACCAACTGACGCGGAAACCCCCAAGATAACTAAAGTCTTGAAAACCCCCAAATCAAGTTTGCAGAGAAATTGAACCCAAAACAGTATTTATCAAAGGATTTTTTCCCTCACCCAAATGTACGAAAATCGATTAAGAACCTGGTCAAATATTATTCCCAAACCCTTAAATCAAATCAGCACAAGAACAAAGGAAATAGGAATTCAATTGTCTTGCAAAAGATTAATTCTGTTGCAAACCAACAAACACCTTAAAGATAAAAACACAAGAAAGCTTTAACTCTTTATCACTTTTAAAACTCTCAAAACAAGGCTGTTTCATTACAAAGGAAAGCATCCCCTTATATAGGGTGGAAAATAACTCTCTAACTAAATGCTGCATTAAATCCTTACATATATATAAAAATATAACTACTCTAATTAAATCCTATCATAAAACCTGATGCAACTCACCAAAGTAATGATGAAGTCTTGATGATGCCAGCAGGTCCAATTACAAGATCACGCACTTCTAAACTCAAAGCACGACTTCAGATTTATGTACAAGCATTGATTTCACAAGAATTTCAAGAGGATATGATGATCAAGCTTGGGGAATAACTTAAAGAGATGCCGAGGTGTTTATGCACATTAGAGGAATCAAGTGCAAAAGGCTAAACACTTGGCCAAATATCTGAAGCAGAAGTCTAATCAAATGGGCTTAGGCTTAACTATCTTTAAATGAATATCTAGGCTTCTTTTATTTTATTATGTTGGGCTTTAAAATATTCTGATCTGTATTGAATATGCATGTGCCTCACTAAAAAGTCATGTGCATGAATTAATTAGTGTTGGGCCTCTGATTAATAGCCCAGCCTTTAAGATTTTTAGGGTTTCATTTGTAAAGGGTATTTAAACCCTTCTTTATGTGGGTTGGTGGGAGACTTGATTAAAACATTATTTTGAGAGTGGAAAGGTTTGATTCCAGACTATTTTACTATAAGGATTGATTCAACTTATCAAGTAAGTATTGACTTGTGGCGTTAATTCAATTCTTTCACATTCTATACTCTTTGTTACCAATTCCTTGCTGTTTTGGGGGTGAAGGGTTCTTGTAGATTTATTGAATTTAGGTTTGGGAACATCTATTGATTCGGAGGTGATTCATGTTTAGTTCTTGAGTTGTTGCCGTATCATTTTTGGTATCAGAGCCTAGGTTAATTCAATCTTTTTTTTTCTTTAAATTTCTGTCAGTTCTTTTCTGGTATTGTTATTTCAATACTTTGAAAGATAAACTTTGTTCTGCTCAGGTAAGATTTTGCATGGATCGTGTTACTTTTCATGGATCGTGTTACTTTTCTTGGTTATGTTGTTTCTTCTAATGGGGTTGAGGTGGACCAAGAGAAGGTCAAGGCAATCAAGGAGTGGCCACGACCTACAAGTATTTCTCAGGTAAGATCTTTTCATGGACTTGCTAGTTTTTACAGGAGATTTGTCAAGGATTTTAGCTCTATAGCAGCCCCAGTGACAGAGATTGTTAAAAAGGAGGTAGGTTTTATTAAGGGTGAGGCGCAAGAACATGCTTTCAATACTTTGAAAGATAAACTTTGTTCTGCTCTTATTTTGAGATTACCTGATTTTTCTTCTTCTTTTGAAATAGAGTGTGATGCCTCTGGTATAGGTATTGGTGCTGTTTTGTTGCAGGGAAAGCGACCTATTGCTTACTTTAGTGAGAAGTTGAATGGTGCTCAGTTGAATTATTGAACTTACGATAAGAAGTTGTATGCATTGGTGAGAGCTCTACAAACCTGGCAGCATTATCTATGGCCTAAGGAATTCGTGATTAACACTGACCATGAAAGTTTGAAGCACCTTAAAGGCCAAGGTAAGTTGAATAAAAGGCATGCTAAGTGGCTGGAGTTCATAGAGACTTTCCCATATGTTGTGCAATACAAACAAGTTCAAGAAAATGTGATTGCTGATGCATTATCTAGAAGGTATGCTCTGATCTCTTTTCTTAGTTCTAAGCTGATTGGATTTGAGTATATAAAAGAATTGTATAAATCAGATTCTGATTTTGCCAATGTGTATGATACATGCGAAGAAATTGCCTATAAGAAGTTTTATAGGAATGATGGCTATTTATTTAGAGATAACAAGCTTTGTATTCCTACATGTTCTATGCGTGAATTGCTTGTTAAGGAGTCTCATAATAGTGGTTTGATGGGAAATTTTGGTATTGCTAAAACACTTGATATATTACAAGAGCATTTTTATTGGCCTAACATGAAAAAGGATGTTGAGAGAGTTTGCTCTAGTTGTATAGCATGTAGGCAAGCCAAGTCCAAGGTGAAGCCTCACGGGTTGTACACCCCTCTACCTGTTCCTAATAGTCCTAGGGTTGATATCTTTATGGATTTTGTGTTAGGATTACCTAGGACCAGGAAAGGTTGTGATAGCATATTTGTTGTAGTGGATAGATTTAGTAAAATGGCTCATTTTATTGCATGTCATAAATCTGATGATGCTACACATATTGCTGATTTGTTCTTTAGGGATGTGGTTAGATTGCATGGCATTCCTAAAACAATTTTTTCTGACAGAGATTCTAAATTCTTAAGCCACCTTTGGTATGTTTTATGGGGTAAATTGGGGACTAAGTTGTTATTTTCTACTACTTGTCATCCTCAAACTGATGGCCAAACTGAAGTGGTTAATCGAACTTTAGGCTCTTTATTGCGTGCTGTTGTGGGTAAAAATTTTAAAACTTGGGAAGATTGTTTACCTCTGATAGAGTTTGCTTAAAATAGGAGCATACATTCTTCTACAGGTTATTCTCCATTTGAGATTGTTTATGGTTTTAACCCATTAACTCCATTGGATTTAATACTCTTACCATTGAATGAGATTGTTAATATAGATGGGCAGCAAAGAGCAGAAGTGGTTAAAACAATACATGAGAAAGTTAGGCAGCACATTGAGGACAAGAACAAGAAGTATGCTCAAAAGGCCAACCAAGGGCGTAGGGTGATGAAGTTTGAACCTGGAGATTGGGTTTGGGTACATTTCCGGAAGGAAAGATTTCCTAAGCAGAGAAAGTCGAAGCTCGATCCTAGAGGCGATGGTCCTTTCCAAGTACTTGAGCGCATCAATAATAATGCCTATAGGGTGGATTTACCAGGTGAGTATGGTATTAGTGCTACTTTTAATGTTTCTGATTTGTCTCCTTTTATCAATATAGGTTCTGATTCGAGGTCGAATCCTTTTGAAGAGGGAGGGAATGATGCAACTCACCAAAGCAATGATGAAGTCTTGATGATGCCAGCAGGTCCAATTACAAGATCACGCTCTTCTAAACTCAAAGCACGACTTCAGATTTATGTACAAGCATTGATTTCACAAGAACTTCAAGAGGATATGATGATCAAGCTTGGGGAAGAACTTAAAGAGATGCCGAGGTGTTTATGCATATTAGAGGAACCAAGTCCAGAAGGCTAAACACTTGGTCAAATATCTGAAGCAGAAGTCTAATCAAATGGGCTTAGGCTTAACTATCTTTAAATGAATATCTGGGCTTCTTTTATTTTATTATGTTGGGCTTTAAAATATTCTTATCTGTATTTAATATGCATGTGCCTCACTTAAAAGTCATGTGCATGAATTAATTAGTGTTGGGCCTCTGATTAATAGCCCAGCCTTTAAGATTTTTAGGGTTTCATTTGTAAAGGGTATTTAAACCTTCTTTATGTGCGTTGGTGGGAGACTTGATTAAAACATTATTTTGAGAGTGGAAAGGTTTGATTCCAGACTATTTTACTTTAAGGATTGATTCAACTTATCAAGTAAGTATTGACTTGTGGAGTTAATTCAATTCTTTCACATTCTATACTCTTTGTTACCAATTCCTTGCTGTTTTTGGGATGAAGGATTCTTGTAGATTGATTGAATTTAGGTTTAGGAACATCTATTGATTCGGAGGTGATTCATGCTTAGTTCTTGAGTTGTTGCCGTATCACATATCAATCACTGTAAATGTAAAAACAACAAAAAATTTTCAATAACCAATTAAATAATTCATTACTTTAACTTACTATAATGTTGCCATCTTTTGTCGATCACACCCTTTATACATATTAATCACTATATATGTTTAAACAACAACTAATCTTCTATAACCAATTCAGTAATTCATTACTTTAACTTACTATAATGTTGCGATTAATTGTCGATCGCACCCTTTAACATATCAATCACTGTAAATGATTAAACAACAACTTCAATAACCAATTCACTAATTCATTACTTTAACTTAACGTAATGTTGTATTAATAGTCGAACGCACCCTTTAGACATATCAATCACTATAAATGTGTAAACAACAACTAATCTTCAATAACCAATTCAATAATTCATTACTCTAACTTAATAGAATGTTGCGATCTTTTGTCGATCGCACCATTTAGACATATCAATCACTTTAAATATTTAAACAACATTTGGTTTTTCAATAACCAATTAAATAATTTATTACTTTAACTTACTATAATGTTGCGATCAATTGTCGATCGCACCCTTTAAACATATCAATCATTGTAAATGTTTGAACAACAATTAGTTTTCAATAACCAATTAAATAATTCATTACTTTAACTTACTATAATGTTGCCATCATTTGTCGATCGCACCCTTTATATATATCAATCACTGTATATGTTTAAACAACAACTTATCTTCAATAACCTATTCAATAATTCATTACATTAACTTAACGTAATGTTGCGATCAATTGTCGATCACACCCTTTAGACATATAAATCTTTTAAATGTTTAAACAACAACTAATCTTCAATAACCAATTAAATAATTCATTACTTGAACTTAATATGATGTTGAGATCAATTGTCGATTGCACCCTTTAGACATATCAATCAATGTAAATGTGTAAACAACAACAAATCTTCAATATCCAATTAAATAATTCATTACTTTAACTTAATATAAAGTTGCCATCATTTGTCGATCGTACTCTTTAGACATATCAATCACTGTATATGTTTAAACAACAACTAATCTTCAATCACCAATTCAATAATTCATTACTTTAACTTAATATAATGTTGCAATCTTTTGTCGATCGCACCCTTTAGACATATCTATCACTTTAAATATTTAACCAACATTTAGTTTTCCATAACCAATACAACAATTTCTTACTTTACCTTAATATAATGTTGCGATCAATTGTCGATCGCACCCTTTAGAAATCTAAATCTTTTAAATGTTTAAACAACAACTAATCTTCAATAACCAATTAAATAATTCTTAACTTTAACTTAATATGATGTTGAGATCAATTGTCGATCGCACCCTTTAGACATATTAATCACTGTAAATGTGTAAAAAATAGCTAATCTTATATAACCAATTAAATACTTTATAACTTTAACTTAATATAATATTGCGATCAATTGTCAATCGCACACTCTAGACATATTAATCACTGTAAATATTTAAATAACAATTAGTTTTCAATAACCGATTCAATAATTCATTACTTTAACTTTATATAATGTTGCGATAAATTATCGTTCGCACCCTTTAGACATATTAATCATTGTAAATGTTAAAACAACAACTTCAATAACCAATTCAATAATTCATTACTTTCACTTAACGTAATGTTGTATCAATTGTCGATCGCACCCTTTAGACATATCAATCACTATAAATGTGAAACAACAACAAATTTTCAATTACCAATTAAATAATTCATTACTTTAGCTTACTCCAATGTGGCCATCATTTATCGATCGCACCCTTTATACAAACCAATCACTGTATATGTTTAAACAACAACTAATCTTCAATAACCAATTCAATAATTCATTACTTTAACTTAATATAATATTGTGATCTTTTATCGATCACACCCTTTAGACATATCAATCACTTTAAATGTTTAATCAACATTTAGTTTTCAATAACCAATTAAATAATTTATTCCTTTAACTTACTATAATGTTGCGACTAATTGTCGATCGCACCCTTTAAACATATCAATCACTGTAAATGTTTAAACAACTTGTTTTCAATAACCAATTAAATAATTCATTACATTAACTTAATATAATGTTGCGATCAGTTGTCAATCACACCCTTTAGACATATTAATCACTATAAATATTTAAATAACAATTAGTTTTGAATAACCAATTCAATAATTCATTACTTCAACTTAATATAATGTTGCGATCAATTATCGATCGCACCCTTTATACACATCAATCAATGTAAATTTTTAAACAACAACTTCAATAACCAATTCAATAATTCATTACTTTATCTTAACGTAATGTTGTATCTATTGTCGATCGCACCCTTTAGACATATCAATCACTATAAATGTGTAAACAACAACAAATTTTCAATTACCAATTAAATAATACATTACTTTAACTTACTACAATGTTGCCATCATTTATAGATCGCAACCTTTATACATAATAATCACTGTATAAGTTTAAACAACAACTAATCTTCAATAACAAATTCAATAATTCATTACTTTAACTAAATATAATGTTGCGATCTTTTGTCGATCGCACCCTTTAGAGATATCTATCACTTTAAATATTTAAGCAACATTTAGTTTTCAATAACCAATACAATAATTTCTTACTTTACCTTAATATAATGTTGCGATCAATTGTCGATCGCACCCTTTAGACATATAAATCTTTTAAATGTTTAAACAACAACTAATCTTCAAAAACCATTTAAATAATTCATTACTTTAACTTAATATAATGTTGCGATCAATTGTCGTCGCACCTTTTAGACTTATGAATCACTGAAAAATTTTAACCAACATTTTTTTTTCAATAACCAATTCAATAATTTGTTACTTTAACTTAATATAATGTTGCGATCACTTGTCGATCGCACCCTATAGACATATCAATCACTTTCAATGTTTAAACAACAACTTATCTTCAATAACCTATTAAATAAGTCATTACTCTAACTTTATATAATGTTGCAATAAATTGTCGATCACACCCTTTAGGCATATCAATCACTGTAAATGACTAAACAACAACTTATCTTCAATAACCAATTCAATAATTCATTACTTGAATTTAATATGATGTTGCTATCACTTTTTGATCGCACCCTTTAGGCATATCAATCACGGTAAATGAATAAACAACAACTAATCTTCAATAACCAATTCAATAATTAATTACTTTAACTTAACGTAATGTTGCAATCAATTGTCGATCGCACGCTCATATATCAATCACTGTAAATGTGTAAAAAATAATTCATTACTTTAACTTTATATAATGTTGCGATCAATTGTCGATCGCACCATTTTGACATATCAATCACGGTAAATGTTTAAAAAACAATTTTTTTTCAAGAACCAATTCAATAATACTTTACTTTAACTTAATAAAATGTTGCGATCAATTGTCAATCGCATCCTTAAGACATATCAACCTATTTAAATGTTTAAACAACATTTAGTTTTCAATAACCAATTCAAGAATTCATTACTTTAACTTAATATAGTGTTGCGATCAATTGTCGATCACACCCTTTAGACATATCAATCACTTTAAATGTTTAAACAACAACTTATCTTCAATATCCTATTAAATAATTCTTTACTTTAAGTTAATATAATGTTGCGATAAATTGGTGATCACACCCTTTAGACATATCAATCACTGTTAATGATTTAACAACAACTAATCTTCAATAACTAATTCAATAATTCATTGCTTTAATTTAATATGATGTTGCGATAACTTTTCGATCGCACCCTTTAGACATATCAATCACTGTAAATGTTTAAACAACAACTAATCTTCAATAACCAATTCAATAATTCAATACTTTAACTTAACATAATCTTGCAATCAATTGTCGATCGCACCCTTTAGACATATTAATCACTGAAAATGTGTAAACAACAACTAATCTTCAATAACCAATTAATAAATTCATTACTTTAACTTAATATAATGTTGCGATCAATTGTCGATCGCACCCTTTATACATATCAATCACTGTAAATGTTAGAACAACAACTAATATTGAATAACCAATTATACAATTCAATACTTTAACTTAACGTAATGTTAAGATCAATTGTCGATCGCACTTTTTAGACATATCAATCACTGTAAATGTGTAAACAACAACTAGTTTTCAATAACCAATTCAATAATATATTACTTTAATTTAATATAATGTGGCTATCAGTTGTCGATCACACCCATTAGACATATCAATCACTGTAAATGATTAAACAACAACTAATCTTTAATAATCAATTCAATAATTCATTAATTTAACTTAATATGATGTTGCAATCAATTATCGATCACACCCTTTAGACATATCAATCACTTTAAATGTTAAAAAAAAACTATTATTCAATAACTAATTCAATAAGTCATTACTTTAACTTAACGTAATGTTGCGATCAATTGTCTATCGCACCCTTTAGACATATAAATCTTTTAAATGTTTAAACAACTATTAATCTTCAACAAACAATTAAATATTTTATTACTTTAACTTAACGTAATATTGCGATCAATTGTCGATCGCACGTTTTAGACATATCAATCACTGTAAATGTGTAAACAACAACTAGTTTTCAATAACCAATTCAATAATATATTATTTTAATTTAATATAATGTTGCTATCAGTTGTCGGTCACACCCATTAGACATATCAATCACTGTAAATGATTAAACAACAACTAATCTTTAATAATCAATTCAATAATTCATTACTTTAACTTAATATGATATTGCGATAAATTGTCGATCACACCCTTTAGACATATCAATCACTTTAAATGTTAAAACAAAAACTATTATTAAATAACTAATTCAATAAGTCATTACTCTAACTTAACGGAATGCTACGATCAATTGTCGATCGCACCCTTTAGACATATAAATCTTTTAAATGTTTTAACAAGTATTAATCTTCAACAAACAATTAAATATTTCATTACTTTAACTTAACGTAATGTTGCGATCAATTGTCGATTGCACGTTTTAGACATATCAATCACTGTAAATGTGTAAACAACAACTAATCTTCAATAACCAATTAAAAAATTCATTACTTTAACTTAATATAATGTTTCAGTCAATTGTAGAGCACCCTTTATACATATCAATCACTGTAAATAATTAAACAACAAATAGTTTTCAATAACCAATTTAATAATTCATTACTTTAACTTAATATAATGTTGGGATCAATAGTCGATCGCACCCTTTAGACATATCAATCACTTTAAATGTTCAAACAACATTCAGTTTTCCATAACATATTCAATAATTCATTACTTTCACTTAATATTTGCGATCAATTGTCGATCGCACCAATTAGACATATCAATCACTGCAAATGTGTAAACAACAGCTAGTTTTCAATAACGAATAAAATAGTATATTACTTTAATTTAATATAATGTTGCTATCAATTGTCGATCACACACTTTAGACATATCAATCACTGTAAATGATTAAACAACAACTAATCTTTTCTAACCAATTCAATATTTCATTTCCTTAACTTAATATGAAGTTGCGATCAAATGTAAATCGCACCCTTTAGACATACGAATCACTGTAAATGTTAAAAGAACAACTATTATTCAATAACCAATTCAATAACTCATTAAATTAACTTCATATAATGTTGCGATCAATTGTCGATCGCACCCTTTAGACATATAAATTTTTTAAATGTTTAAACAACAGCTAATCTTCAATAACAAATTAAATATTTCATTACTTTAACTTAACGTTATGTTGCAATCTATTGTCGATCGACCTTTTTAGACATATCAATCACTGTAAATGTGAAAACAACAACTAGTTTTTAATAACCAATTCAATAATTCATTACTTTAATTTAATTTAATGTTGCGATTAATTGTCAATCGCATCCTTTAGACATATGAATCACTGTAAATGTTAAAACATTAACTATTATTCAATAACCAATTCAATAATTCATTACTTTAACTTAACGTAATGTTGCGAACAATTGTCGATCACAACCTTTAGACATATAAATCTTTTAAATGTTTAAACAACAACTATTCCCAATAAACAATTTAATATTTCATTACATTAACTTAACATAATGTTGCGATCCATTGTCGATCGCACATTTTAGACAAATCAATCAGTGTAAATGTGTACACAACAACTAATCTTCAATAACCAATCAAAAAAATTCATTACTTTACCTTAATATAATGTTTCGATCAATTGTAGATCGCACCCTTTAGACATATCAATCACTGTTAATGTTTAAACAACAATAAATTTTCAATAAGCAATTTAATAATTCGTAACTTTAACTTAATATAATGTTGCGATCAATTGTAGATCACACCCTTTATACATATCAATAACTGTAAATGTTTAAACAACAATTAGTTTTCAATAATCAATTCAATAAATCATTACTTTAACTTAATATAATGTTTCGATCAATTGTCGATCGCACCCTTTAAACATTTCTATCATTATAGATGTGTAAACAAAAAATAATCTTCGAAAACCAATTAAAAATTTCATTACTTTAACTTAATATAACGTTGCGATCAATTGTAGATCGCACCAATTAGACATATCAATCACTGTAAATGTTTAAACAATAATTAGTTTTCAATAACCAATTCAATAATTCACTACTTTAACTTAATATAATGTTGCGATCAATTGTCGATCGCACCCTTTTGACATATCAATCACTTTAAATGTTCAAACAACATTTAGTTTTCATTAACAAATTAAATTATTCATTACTTTAACTTAATATAATGTTGCGATCAATTGTCGATCGCACCCTTTAGAAATATCAATCACTGTAAATATTGAAACAAGATTTAGTTTTCAATAACCAATTCAATAATTCATTACTTTAAGTTAATAGAATGTTGTGATCAATTATCGATCGGACCCTTTAGACATATCAATCCCTGTAATTGTTTAAACAACAATTAATTTTAAATAACCAATTAAATAATTAATTACCTTAACTTAATATAATGTTCCGATCAATTGCAGATAGCACCTTTTATACATATCAATCACTTTAAATGTTTAAAAACCAATTAGTTTTAAATAACCAATTCAATAATTCATTACTTTAACTTAATATAATGTTGCGATCAAGTGTCGATCGCACCCTCTAAACATATCAACTACTATAAATGTGTCAACAACAACTAATCTACCATAACCAATTAAAAATTCATTACTTTAACTTAATATAATGTTGCAATCAATTGTAGATCGCACCAATTAGACATATCAATCACTGTAAATGTTTAAACGACAATTAGTTTACAATAACCAATTCAATAAATCATAACTTTAACTTAATATAATGTTGCATTCAATTGTCGATCGCACCCTTTCGACATATCAATCACAATAAGTATTTAAACAACAATTAGTTTTTAATAACCAATTCAATAATTCATTACTTTCACTTAATATAATGTTGCGATCCATTGTCAATCGCACCCTTTAGACATATCCATCACTATAAATGTTTAAACAACAACTAAACTTCAATAACCAATTCAATAATACATTACTTTAACTTAATATAATGTTGCGAACAATTGTCGATCGCACCCTTTTGACATATCAATCACTGTAAATGTTTAGACAATAATTGGTTTTCAATAACCAATTCAATAATTCATTACTATAACTTTATATAATGTTGCGATCAATTGTAAATCGCATCCTTTAGACATATCAATCACAGTAGATGTTTAAACAACAACTAATCTTCAATAACCAATTCAATAATTCATTACCTTAACTTAATATAATATTGCAATCAATTTTCGATCGCACCATTTAAACATATCAATCATTTTAAAAGTTTAAAAAACAACTAATTTCCAATAACCAATTCAATAATTCATTAATTTCACTTAATATAATGTTACGATCAACTGTCCATCCCACCCTTTGGACATATCAATCACTGTAAATGTTTAAACAACATTTAGTTTTCAATAATCGATTCAGTAATTCATTACTTTAACTTAATATAATGTTGCGATCAATTGTTGATCGCACCGTTTAGATATATCAATAACTGTAAATGTTGTTTAAACATTTACTTTAAATGTTTAAACAACAACTAATCTTCAATAACCAATTCAATAATTCATTACTTTCACTTAAAATAATGTTACAATCAACTGTCTATCGCACCCTTTGGACATATCAATCACTGTAAATGTTTAAATAACATTTAGTTTTCAATAACTGATTCAGTAATTCATTACTTTAACTTAATATAATGTTGCGATCAATTGTCGATCGCACCCTTTAGACATATCAATCACTGTAAATGTGTAAACAACAACTACTCTTCAATAACCAATTAAATAATTCATTACTTTAATTTAATATAATGATGCGATCATTTGTCGATCGCACCCTTTAGACATATCAATCACTTTAAATGTTTTAACAACAACTAATCTTTCATAACCAATTTAATAATTAATTACTTTAACTTAATATGATGTTGCGATCAATTGTCCATCTTACCCTTTCGACATATCAATCACTGAAAATAATAAAACAACAACTACTCTTCAATAACCAATTCAATAATTCATTACTTTAACTTAACATAATGTTGTTATCAATTGTCGATCTCACCATTAAGACATATCAATCACTATAAATGTGTAAAGAACAACTAATCTTCAATAAACAATTAAAAAATTCATTACTTTAACTTAATATAATGTTGCAATCAATTGTAGATCGCACCCTTTTGACATATCAATCACTGTAAATGTTTTTAGTTTTCAATAACAAATTCAATAATTCATTACTTTAACTTAATATAATGTTGCGATCAATTGTCGACGCAATCTTTAGACATATCAATCACTGTAAATGTTCAAACAACAATTAGTTTTCAATAACCAATTCAATAATTCATTACTTTAACCTTAATATAATGTTGCGATCAATTATCGATCGCACCCTTTAATCATATCAATCACTAAAAATGTGTAAACAAAAACTAATCTTCAATAACCAATTAAAAAATTCATTACTTTAACTTAATATAATGTTGCGATCAATTGTCGATCGCACCCTTTTGACATATCAATCACTTTAAATGTTCAAACAACATTTAGTTTTCAATAACAAATTCAAATATTTAATACTTTAACTTAATATAATGTTGCGATCAATTGTCGATCGCACCCTTTAGAAATATCAATCACTGTAAATTTTTAAACAAGATTTCGTTTTCAATAACAAATTTAATAATTCATTACTTTAACTTAATATAATATTGTGATCAATTGTCGATCGGACACTCTAGACATATCAATCACTGTAAATGTTTAAACAACAATTAATTTTCAATAACCAATTAAATAATAAATTACTTTCACTTAATGTTATGTTGCGATCAATTGTAGATCGCACCTTTTATACATATCAATCACTTTAAATGTTTAAACAACAATTAGTTTTCAATAACCAATTCAATAATTCATTACTTTAACTTAATATAATGTTGTGATCAACTGTCGTTCGCACCCTTTAAACATATCAACTACTATAAATGTGTAAACAGCAACTAATCTCCAATAACCAATAAAAAAATTCATTACTTTAACTTAATATATTGTTGCAATCAATTGTAGATCGCACCAATTATAAATATCAATCACTGTAAATGTTTAAACAATAATTAGTTTACAATAACCAATTCAATAACTCATAAATTTAACTTAATATAACGTTGCATTCAATTGTCGATCGCACCCTTTCGACATATTAATCACTATAAATATTTAAACAACAATTAGTTTTTAATAACCAATGCAATAATTCATTACTTTCACTTAATATAATGTTACGACCAATTGTCAATCGCACCCTTTATACATATCAATCACTGTATATGTTTAAAGATCAATAAATCGTCAATAACTAATTAAATAATTCATTACTTATACTTAAGATAATGTTGCGATCAATTGTCGATCGCACCCTTTAGACATATCAATCACTGTAAATGTTTAAATAAAAATTAGTTTTCAATAACCAATTCAATAATTCATTACTTTTGCTTAATATAATACTGCAATAAATGTTCGATCACACGCTTTAGACATATCAATCACTGTAAATGTTTAAACAACAATTAGTTTTCAATAACCAATTCAATAATTCATTACTTTAACTGAACATACTATAGGGATCAATTATTGATCCCACCCTTTAGACATATGAATCACTGTAAATGTGTAGACAATAATAAATCATCAATTACCATTTCAATAATATAATTTTTTAACTTAATATAATATTATGATCAATTGTCCGCACCCTTTAGACATATCAATCCTTGTAAATGTGTAAACAACGTTAAACCTTCTATAACCAAATAAATAAATCAATACTTATACTTAATATAATATTGCAATAATTTGTAGATCGCACCCTTTAGACATATCAATTACTATAAATGTTTAAACAAGAATTAGTTTTCAATAACCAATTTCATAATTCATTACTTTAACTTAATATAATACTGCGATCAATTATCGATCGCACCCTTTAGACATAGAAATCACAATATTTGTTAAAACAACAACTAATCTTCAATAAGTAATTTAATAACTCATTACTTTAACTTAACGTATATTGCGATCAATTGTTGATCGCACCCTTTAGACATATTAATTAATGTAAATGTGTAAACAACAACTAATCTTTAATAACCAATTAAATAATTCATAACTTTAACTTAATATAATGTTGCGGTCAATTGTCTATCGCACCCTTTAGACATATCAATCACTGTATATGTTTGAACAACAAGTAATCTTCAATAACCAATTCAATAACACATTACTATAACTTAACGTAATGTTGCGGTCAATTGTCGATCGCACCCTTTAGACATATTAATCACTATAAATGTGCAAACAACAACTTATCTTCAATAACCAATTAAATAATTCATTACCTTAACTTAATATAATGTTTCGATCAATTGTCGATCGCACCCTTTAGACATATCAATCACTGTAAATGTTTAAACAACAACTAATCTTCAATAACCAATTCAATAATTCATTACTTTAACTAAATATAATGTTGCGATCATTTATCGATCGCACCCTTTAGACATGTCAATCACTTTAAATGTTAAAACAACATTTAGTTTTCAATAACCAATTCAATAATTTTTTACTCTAAATTAATATAATATTGCGATCCATTGTCGATCGCACCCTTTAGACATATCAATCACTTTAAATGTTTAAACAACAACTAATCTTAATAACCAATTAAATAATTCATTACTTTAACTTAACGTAATATTGCGATCAATTGTCGATCGCACCCTTTTGACATATCAATCTCTGAAAATGTGTAAACAACAGCTAATCTTCAATAACCAATTAAATAGTTCATTACTTTAACTTAATATTTTATTGCGATCAATTGTCAATTGTCGATGTAAAACCTGCAGGAAAAAAATGAGAATAGTTCCTCACACACTCTCTCACGTGTTTCACTCCAAGTCAGAATGGATACCCTTGTGTTTCACTCAAAAATATGGCTTTTACCCTCAATGAGCTCACCTACTCTTCCCTTTTCCCACTCTAGATTCAAGCACAATTTTACTTGTCCAGATTGATTACTACTAACCAATAAGCATAACAACACAATTTAATAGAAGAAAACAAAGAATACCTAAACAAATGAAGAAAGCACAAAACTAAATGTAATTTACTGTTAAGATGAAAAAGAAGAAAAAAAACTGTCAAAATATTAGTCCCATACGAGATGAAGAAAATGTATGTGGACGATTTTTTTTTAAAGAAAATTGAGCGTGGAAGGAAATAATTCTAAGAGAGAATAAGAACAAACAAGAAGAAAGAGATTATGAATGGTTTAAACAACGTGAGTTTCTCTTCTGGTCTTCTTTTTTTATTCAGAATTTTTTTTTCAATTTTTTTTCATTATTTTTTATTTTCATATTTTTTTTTCACGAAATATTTTTCTTTTTTTTTTTTCAAAGTTCCACACTCTTTTTTTTCTCTGATTTTTTTTCCACGAATTTATTTTTTTCTTTTTTTTCTTTTTTTTTAAATAAACAGCTGAAATAACAATACCAGAAAAGAACTGACAAAAATTTAAAGAAAAAAGATTGAATTTAACCTAGGCTCTGATACCAAAAATGATACGGCAACAACTCAAGAACTAAGCATGAATCACCTCCGAATCAAAAGATGTTCCCAAACCTAAATTCAATCAATCTACAATAACCCTTCACCCCCAAAACAGCAAGGAATTGATAACAAAGAGTATAGAATGTGAAAGAATTCAATTAACGCCACAAGTCAAGATAACTAAGCCTAAGCCCATTTGGTTAGCCTTGTGCGTTAGATATTTGGCCAAGTGCTTAGCCTTCTGGACTTGGTTCCTCTAATGTGCATAAACACCTCGACATCTCTTGAAATTCTTCCCCAAGCGTGATCATCATATCCTCTTGAAGTTCTTGTGAAATCAACGCTTGCACATAAATCTGAAGTCGTGCTTTTACTTTAGAAGAGCGTGATCTTGTAGTTGGACCGGCAGGCATCACCTAGACTTCATCATTGCTTTCGTGAGATGCATCACACCCATTAGACATATCAATCACTTTAAATATTTAAACAACATTTAGTTTTCAATAACCAATTAGATAATTCAGTACTTTAACTTAATATGATGTTGAGATCAATTGTCGATCGCACCCTTTAGACATATCAATCACTATGAATGTTTAAACAAGAATTAGTTTTCAATGACCAATTCAATAATTCATTACTTTAACTTAATATAATGTTGCGATCAATTGTCGATCGCACCCTTTAGACATATCAATCACTGTATAAATTTAAACAACAACTAATCTTCAATAACCAATTCAAAAATTCATTACTTTAACTTAATGTAATGTTGCGATCAATTGTCTATAGCACCCTTTAGACATATAAATCACTGTGAATGTTTAAACAACAATTAGTTTTCAATAACCAATTAAATAATTCATTACATAAACTTAATATAATGTTGCGATCATTTGTCGATGGCACCTTTTAGAAATATCAATCACTGTAAATGTTTAAACAACAACTAATCTTCAATAACAAATTCAATAATTCATAACTTTAACTTAACGTAATGTTGCGATCAATTGTCGATCGCACCCTTTAGACATATCAATCACTGTAAATGTGTAAACAACAACTAATATTCAATAATCAATTAAATAATTCATTATTTTAACTTAATATAATATTGCGATCAATTGTCGATCACACCCTTTAGACATATCAGTCACTGTAAATGTTTAAACAATAACTAATCTTCAATAACCAATTCAATAATTCATTACTTTAACTTAATATAATGTTGCGATCATTTGTCGATCGCACCCTGTGGACATATCAATTACTTTAACTGTTTAAACAACATTTATACTTCAATAACAATTCAATAATTCATTACTTTAACTTAATATAAAGTTGCAATCAATTGTCAATCGCACCCTTTAGACATATCAATCACTGTAAATGTTTAAACAACAATTAGTTTTCAATAACCAATTAAATAATTCATTACTTTAACTTAAGATAATGTTGTGATCAATTGTCGATCGCACCCCTTAGACATATCAATCACTGTAATTGTTTAAACTACAACTAATCTTTAATAACCAATTCAATATTTCATTACTTTAACTTAATATAATGTTGCGATCATTTGTCGATTGCACCCTGTGGACATATCAGTTACTTTAAATGTTTAAATAACATTTATATTTCAATAACCAATTCATTAATTCATTACTTTAACTTAATATAAAGTTGCAATCAATTGTCAATCGCACCCTTTAGACATATCAATCACTGTAAATGTTTAAACAACAATTAGTTTTCAATAACCAATTAAATAATTCATTACTTTAACATAATATAAAGTTACGATCAATTGTCGATCGCACCCTTTAGACATATCAATCACTGTTAATGTTTAAACAACAACTAATCTTCAACAACCAATTTAGTAGTTGATTACTTTAACTTAATATAATTTCAAGATCATTTGTCGATCGCACCCTTTAGACATGTCAATCACTTTTAATTTTTAAACAACATTTAGTTTTCAATAACCAATTCAATAATTCATTACTTTAACTTAATATAATGTTGCGACCAATTGTCGATCGCACCCTTTAGCCGTATCAATCACTATAATTGTGCAAACAACAGCTAATCTTCAATAACCAATTAAATAATTCATTATTTTAACTTAATATAATGTTGTGATCAATTGTCTATCGCACCCTTTAGACATATCAATCACTGTAAATGTTTAAACAACAATTAGTTTTCAATAACCAGTTAAATAATTCATTACTTTAACTTAATATAATGTTGAGATCATTTATAGATCGCACCCCTTTAGACATATCAATCACTTTAAATGTTTAAACAATAATTTGTTTTCAATAACCAATTCCATAATTCGTTACTTTAACTTAATATAATGTTGCGATCAATTGTCACCGCACCATTTAGACATATCAATCACTGTAAATGTTTAAACAACATTTAGTTTTCAATAACCAACTCAATAATTAATTACTTTAACTTACTATAATGTTGCGATCAATTGTCGATCGCACCCTTTAGACATATCAATCACATTAAATGTTTAAACAACAATTAGTTTTCAATAAACAATTCAATAATTCATTACTCTAACTTAATATAATGTTGCGTTCAATTGTGGATCGCACCCTTTATATATATCAGTCAATGTAAATGTTTAAACAACAATTAGTTTTTAATAACCAATTAAATAATTCATTACATTAACTTAATATAATGGTGCGTTCATTTGTTGATCGCACCCTTTAGACATATCAAACACTTTAAATGTTTAAAAAATATTTAGTTTTCAATAACAAATTCTATAATTCATTACTTTAATTTAATATAATATTATCAATTGTCTATCACGCCCTTTAGACATATCAATCACTTTAAATGTTAAAACAACAACTAATCTTCAATAACAAATTAATTAATTTATTACTTTAACTAAATATAATGTTACGATCATTGGTCGATCGCACCCTTTAGACATATCAATCACTGTGAATGTTTAAACAACAACTAATCTTCAACAACCAATTTAGTAATTCATTACTTTAACTTAATATAATGTCGCGATCATTTGTCGATCGCACCCTTTAGACATGTCAATCACTTTAAATGTTAAAACAGCATTTAGTTTTCAATAACCAATTCAATAATTCATTACTCTAAATTTATATATTGCGATCAATTGTCGATCACACCCTTTCGACATATCAATCACTTTAAATGTTTAAACAACAACTAATCTTAATAACCAATTAAATAATTTATTTTTTTTAACTTAGCGTAATGTTGCGATCAAATGTCGATCACGCCCTTTTGACATATCAATCACTGTAATTGTGTAAACAACAACTTATATTCAAAAACCAATTAAATAATTCATTACGTAAACTTAATATAATGTTGCGATCAGTTGTCGATCGCACCCTTTAGACATATCAATCACTTTAAATGTTTAAACAACAACTAATCTTCAATAACCAATTAAATAGTTCATTACTTTAACTTAACATAATGTTGCGATCAGTGGTCGATAGCACCCTTTAGACATATGAATCAAAGTAAATGTTTAAATAACAACTAATCTTCAGTAACCTATTAAATAATTCATTACTTTAACTTAATATAGTGTTGCGATCAATTGTCGATCGCACCCTTTAGACATTTCAATCACTGTAAATGTGTAAACAACAGCTAATCTTCCATAACAAATTAAATAATTCATTACTTTAACTTAATATAATTTTGCAATTAGTTGTCGATCGCACCTTTTAGACATATCAATCACTGTAAATGTTTAAACAACATTTAGTATTCATGAACAAATTCAATAATTCATTACTTTAACTTAATATAATGTTGCGATCAATTGTCGATCAAACCCTTTAGACATATCAATCACTTTAAATGTTAAAACAACAACTAATCTTGAATAACCAATTAAATAATTCATTACATTCACTTAACGTAATGTTGCGGTCAATTGTCGATCGCACCCTTTAGACATATCAATCACTGTAAATGTTTAAACAACAACTAATCTTCAGTAACCAATTAAATAATTCATTACTTTAACTTAATATATTGTTGCAATCATTTGTCGATCGCACCCTTTAGACATATCAATCACTTTAAATGCTTAAACAACATTTAGTATTCATTAACAAATTCAATACTTCATTACTTTAACTTAATATAATGTTGCGATCAATTGTCGATCAAACCCTTTAGACATATCAATCACTTTAAATGTTAAAACAACAACTAATCTTCAATAACTGATACGGCAACAACTCAAGAATTAAGCATGAATCACCTCCGAATCAATAGATGTTCCCAAACCTAAATTCAATCAATCTACAAGAACCCTTCACCCCCAAAACAGCAAGGAATTGGTAACAAAGTGTATAGAATGTGTAAGAATTGAATTAACGCCACAAGTCAATACTTTCTTGATAAGTTGAATCAATCCTTAAAGTAAAATAGTCTGGAATCAAACCTTTCCACTCTCAAAATAATGTTTTAATCAAGTCTCCCACCAGCGCACATAAAGAAGGGTTTAAATACCCTTTACAAATGAAACTCTAAAAATCTTAAAGGCTGGGCTATTAATCAGAGGCCCAACACTAATTAATTCATGCACATGACTTTTAAGTGAGGCACATGCATATTAAATACAGATCAGAATATTTTAAAGCCCAACATAATAAAATAAAAGAAGCCCAGATATTCATTTAAAGATAGTTAAGCCTAAGCCCATTTGATTAGACTTCTGCATCAGATATTTGGCCAAGTGTTTAGCCTTCTGGACTTGGTTCCTCTAATGTGCATAAACACCTCGGCATCTCTTTAGGTTCTTCCCCAAGCTTGATCTTAATATCCTCTTAAAGTTCTTTTGAAATCAATGCTTGTACATAAATCTGAAGTCGTGCTTTTAGTTTAGAAGAGCGTGATCTTGTAATTGGACCTGCTGGCATCATCAAGACTTCATCATTGCTTTGGTGAGTTGCATCATTCCCTCCCTCTTCAAAAGGATTCGACCTCGAATCAGAACCTACATTGATAAAAGGAGACAAATCAGAAACATTAAAAGTAGCACTAACACCATACTCACCTGGTAAATCCCCTTATTGGCATTATCATTGATGCGCTCAAGTACTTGGAAAGAATCATCGCCTCTAGGATCGAGCTGCGACTTTCTTTGCTTAGGAAATCTTTCCTTCCGGAAATGTACCCAAACCAAATCTCCAGGTTCAAACTTCATCACCCTACGCCCTTGGTTGGCCTTTTGAGCATACTTCTTGTTCTTGTCCTCAATGTGCTGCCTAGCTTTCTCATGTATTGTTTTAACCACTTCTGCTCTTTGCTGCCCATCTATATTAACAATCTCATTCAATGGTAAAGGCATTAAATCCAATGGAGTTAATGGGTTAAAACCATAAACAATCTCAAATGGAGAATAACCTGTAGAAGAATGTATGCTCCTATTGTAAGCAAACTCTATCAGAGGTAAACAATCTTCCCAAGTTTTAAAATTTTTACCCACAACAGCACGCAATAAAGAGCCTAAAGTTCGATTAACCACTTCAGTTTGGCCATCAGTTTGAGGATGACAAGTAGTAGAAAATAACAACTTAGTCCCCAATTTACCCCATAAAACTCGCCAAAAGTGGCTTAAGAATTTAGAATCTCTGTCAGAAACAATTGTTTTAGGAATGCCATGCAATCTAACCACATCCCTAAAGAACAAATCAGCAATATGTGTAGCATTATCAGATTTATGACATGCAATAAAATGAGCCATTTTACTAAATCTATCCACTATAACAAATATGCTATCACTACCTTTCCTGGTCCTAGGTAATCCTAACACAAAATCCATAGAGATATCAACCCAAGGACTATTTGGAACAGGTAGAGGGGTGTACAACCCGTGAGGCTTCACCTTGGACTTAGCTTGCCTACATGCTATACAACTAGAGCAAACTCTCTCAACATCCTTTTTCATGTTAGGCCAATAAAAATGCTCTTGTAATATATCAAGTGTTTTAGCAATACCAAAATGTCCCATCAAACCACCATTATGAGACTCCTTAACAAGCAATTCACGCATAGAACATGTAGGAATACAAAGCTTGTTATCTCTAAATAAATACCCATCATTCCTATAAAACTTCTTAAAGGCAACTTCTTCGCATGCATCATACACATTGGCAAAATCAGAATCTGATTTATACAATTCTTTTATATACTCAAATCCAATCAGCTTAGAACTAAGAGAAGAGATCAGAGCATACCTTCTAGATAATGCATCAGCAATCACATTTTCTTTACCTTGTTTGTATTGCACAACATATGGGAAAGTCTCTATGAACTCCAGCCACTTAGCATGCCTTTTATTCAACTTACCTTGGCCTTTAAGGTGCTTCAAACTTTCATGGTCAGTGTGAATCACGAATTCCTTAGGCCATAGATAATGCTGCCAGGTTTGTAGAGCTCTCACCAATGCATACAACTCCTTATCGTAAGTTGAATAATTCAACTGAGCACCATTCAACTTCTCACTAAAGTAAGCAATAGGTCGCTTTCCCTGCAACAAAACAGCACCAATACCTATACTAGAGGCATCACACTCTATTTCAAAAGAAGAAGAAAAATCAGGTAAACTCAAAATAGGAGCAGAACAAAGTTTATCTTTCAAAGTATTGAAAGCATGTTCCTACGCCTCACCCCAAATAAAACCTACCTCCTTTTTAACAATCTCTGTCAATGGGGCTGCTATAGAGCTAAAATTCTTGACAAATCTCCTGTAAAAACTAGCAAGTCCATGAAAAGATCTTACCTGAGAAATACTTGTAGGTCGTGGCCACTCCTTGATTGCCTTGACCTTCTCTTTGTCCACCTCAACCCCATTAGAAGAAACAACATAACCAAGAAAAGTAACACGATCCATGCAAAATGTACACTTTTTCAACTTCGCATACAACTTTTCTACCCTAAGTGCATCTAACACAGACTTAAGATGCTCAAAATGTTCATCAATGCTTTTGCTATAAATCAGTATGTCATCAAAATATACCACAACAAATCTACCAATAAAAGATCTCAACACATGATTCATCAATCTCATGAAAGTGCTAGGGGCATTAGTTAACCCAAAAGGCATTACCATCCACTCATATAAACCATATTTTGTTTTAAAAGCAGTTTTCCACTCATCACCAATTTTCATTCTAATTTGATGGTAACCACTCATTAAATCAATCTTGGTAAATACACAAGCACCATGCAATTCATCAAGCATATCTTCTAACCTAGGTATAGGATGACGATACTTTACCGTTATCTTATTAACAGCTCTGCAATCTACACACATGCGCCAACTCCCATCCTTCTTAGGTACTAGAATAACCGGTACGGCACAAGGACTCAAACTTTCTCTTATGTGTCCCTTTTGCAGCAACTCTTGAACCTGCTTTTGGATTTCCTTAGTTTCTTCTGGGTTAGTTCTATAAGCTGGTCTGTTTGGAATTTTTGCTCCGGGCATGAAATCAATTTGATGCTCTATTCCCCTAATAGGTGGCAACTCCTTGGGCAGGTCCTCAGGAAAAAGGTCTCCATATTCCTGCAACAAAGAAACAATACAACTAGGCAAACTTGGGTCAAGGTTAGATTCATTAAAGTAAGCTTCCTTGTACAAGAGTACAAACAAGCATCGACTTTCCTTATAAGCAACCCTTACATTTCTCATTTTTGCATAGAAGTTTTGTTTTTTTCTGTCTTCTCTCTCATTTGGGCCTTTTAATTGAATTTCTTTTGAGGCCTCTTTCCCCTCTTTTCTTCTTTCATTCTCTGCCTCACCGTCTCTCTTTTCTTTTATTTTCAATTTCTGCTCTCCTTTTGCAAAGCTCTCAGCCTTCCCCTCAATTTTCGTCAATTCTTGTTTTTCTTGAGTCTTTTCAGCCTTCCTTTGTTGCATTGCTTCCATACTTCTTTTCAATTGCATTTGGTCTTTATAGACCTCTTTTGGTAACAATGGAGCAAGAACAAACTTCTGATCCCCCATGGAAAATGAGTACCTATTCTTAAATCCATCATGTAACACTCTCCTATCATATTGCCAAGGTCTACCAAGCAATAAATGACTTGCATGCATAGGTACAACATCACAAAGAACTTGATCTGAATACTTACCAATGGAGAAATTCACAAGAACTTGTTTATTCACCTTGATTTCTCCCATGTCATTCAACCATTGCAGCCTATACGGTCTTGGATGCCTCTAACAATCCAACCCCAGTTTTTCTACCATCATTGTGCTAGCTACATTAGTGCAACTTCCCCCATCAATTATCAGGCTACAAATTTTTTCATTCACTAGGCACCTAGAGTGAAAAATATTTTCTCTTTGCTCAAGTCCATCTTCCCTTGCTTGTGCATTCAAAACACGCCTAGTAACAAGTAATTCACCCCTGGGTGTATCCTCAACTTCCACATCTAAATAATCCTCCAATTCAGGCATTGAATCAGAATCATTTTCATCACTACCCTCATCTTCTGAAATAACTTCCCCACTTCTTACAATCATTGTTTTCTTATTCGGACATTGAGAAGCAATATGACCAACACCAAGACATTTAAAGCATTTAATAGATCTATGCTTTTCAGAATTGGAATGAGAAGAACTAGAAGTTTTTAAAGTACCTTTCAGATCTGTCTTGTTCTTCTCTTCTTTTGACTTATCCTTGTACTTCTCATCTTTCTTGGACCATTTGGAGTTCCAACTTGCTGTAGAGCTCGAATAAGAAGTCTTGCTGGGCCCTTTGTACTTGAGCTGCTTCTCTATCTTCATAGCCATGTTCACCATCTCCTCTAACTCAACGTAATGGTGCAGCTCAATGACGTTTGCTATGTCTTTATTTAAACCAGTCAAGAAACGTGCCATGGTTGCCTCCCTATCTTCTTCTACATTCGCCCTAATCATGGCTATCTCCATCTCCTTATGGTATTCTTCAACACTTCTAGTGCCTTGTCTCAAAGTTTGGAGCTTTTGATGTAGCTCCCTATAAAAGAAGCTAGGTACAAATCTTTTCTTCATTACCCTCTTCATCTCAGCCCAAGTCTCAATAGGATCCTCTCCATTCCTTCTTCTGTTCAAAATAAGCTGATCCCACCAAACAAGTGCATAGTCGTGGAATTCCACAACAGCCAGCTTCACCTTCTTTTTTTCTGAGAAGTTATGACATTCAAAAATCATTTCTACCATTCTCTCCCATTCCAAATAAGTTTCTAGATCATTTTTGCCTTGGAAAGAGGGTATTTTCATCTTAATACTACCCAAGTTTCTATCAACATGTTCAACTCTATCTTCTCTCCTTGCATTAATTCGGCCCCTATAACCTCTTCCTCTTCCTCTATCATTTCTTGCTCCCGTTCTATCAAATCTAGCCCTATTCCATTCTTCTTCATCCCTCCTATCTTCATATTCATCCTCATAGTCTGAAGGCAGTGGAGTTAGTTCCCGTTCATTTCGCCTTCTTACTGCACCATTAGTTGGAGTCTCTCTTTGCAACTCTCTAATGGCCTGATCTTGCCTATCAAATTTATCACTAACATCTCTGAACATGTTCTCAATCCTTTGGAACTGTTGTTGCATTGCCTGCAATGTAAAGAATGTGGTTTGCTCAGCCTCACTATTCTTTTCCTCCTTGTCATTACTTTTAACTTCATTTGAAGCACTCATGATGTAAAACCTGCAAGAAAAAAAATTAGAATAGTTCCTCACACACTCCCTCACGTGTTTCACTCCAAGTCAGAATGGATACCCTCGTGTTTCACTCAAAAATATGGCTTTTACCCTCAATGAGCTCACCTACTCTTGCCTTTTCCCACTCTAGATTCAAGCACAGTTTTACTTGTCCAGATTAAGTACTACTAACCAATAAGCATAACAGCAACACAATTCAATAGAAGGAAAGAAAGAATACCTAAAGAAATGAAGAAAGCACAAAACTAGATGCAATTTACTATTAAGACAAAAAAATAAAAGAAAAAAAAACTGTCAAAATATTAGTCACATACGAGATGAAGAAAATGTTTGTGGACGATTTTTTTTTAAAGGAAATTGAGCCTAGAAGGAAATAATTCTAAGAGAGAATAAGAACAAACAAGAAGAAAGAGATTATGAATGGTTTAAACAACGTGAGTTTCTCTTCTGGTCTTCTTTTTTTTTCAAATTTTTTTTCACTATTTTTCTTTCAGATTTTTTATTTCACGATTTTTTATTTTAATTTTTTTTCACTATTTTTTTCAGATTTTTTTTTCACGATTTTTTTTCTTTTTTTTTCAGAGTTCCACACTTTTTTTTCCTCTGATTTTTTCCAACGAATTTTTTTTTCTTCTTTTTTTTTCTTTTTTTTAATTTTCATATAAACAGCTGAAATAACAATACCAGAAAAGAACTGACAGAAATTTAAAGAAAAAAAAAAAGATTGAATTTAACCTAGGCTCTGATACCAAAAATGATACGGCAACAACTCAAGAACTAAGCATGAATCACCTCCGAATTAATAGATGTTACCAAACCTAAATTCAATCAATCTACAAGAACCCTTCACCCCCAAAACAGCAAGGAATTGGTAACAAAGAGTATAGAATGTGAAAGAATTGAATAAACGCCACAAGTCAATACTTTCTTGATAAGTTGAATCAATCCTTAAAGTAAAATAGTCTGAAATCAAACCTTTCCACTCTCAAAATAATGTTTTAATCAAGTCTCCCACCAACGCACATAAAGAAGGGTTTAAATACCCTTTACAAATGAAACCCTAAAAATTTTAAAGGCTGGGCTATTAATCAGAGGCCCAACACTAATTAATTCATGCACATGACTTTTAAGTGAGGCACATGCATATTAAATACAGATCAGAATATTTTAAAGCCCAACATAATAAAATAAAAGAAGCCCAGATATTCATTTAAAGATAGTTAAGCCTAAGCCCATTTGATTAGACTTCTGCTTCAGATATTTGGCCAAGTGTTTAGCCTTCTGGACTTGGTTCTTCTAATGTGCATAAACACCTCGGCATCTCTTTAAGTTCTTCCCCAAGCTTGATCATCATATCCTCTTGAAGTTCTTGTGAAATCAAAGCTTGTACATAAATCTGAAGTCATGCTTTGAGTTTAGAAGAGCGTGATCTTGAAATTGGACTTGCTGGCATCATCAAGACTTCATCATTGCTTTGGTGAGTTGCATCAATAACCAATTAAATAATTCATTACATTCACTTAACGTAATGTTGCGGTCAATTGTCGATCGCACCCTTTTGCATATCAATCACTGTGAATGTGTAAACAACAACTTATCTTCAATAACCAATTAAATATATCATTATTTTAACTAAATATAATGTTGCAATCTGTTGTCGATCGCACCGTTTAGACATATCAATCACATTAAATGTTAAAACAACAACTAATCTTCAATAACCAATTAAATTATTCATTACATATCAATCATTGTAAATGTTTAAATAATAAGAAATCTTCAGTAACCAATTAAATAATTCATTACTTTAACTTAATATAACGTTGCGATCAATTGTCCATCGCACCCTTTAGACATATCAATCACTGTAAATGTTTAAACAACAACTTATCTTCAATAACCAATTCAAAAATTCATTACTTTACCTTAATAAAATGTTGCAATCATTTGTCGATCACACCCTTTAGACATATCAATCACAGTAAATGTTTAAACAAAAATTATTTTTCAATAACCAATTCAATAATTCATTACTTTAACTTAACTTAATGTTGCGATCAATTGTCATCGCACCCTTTAGACATATGAATCACTGTAAATGTTTAAACAACAATTCATTTTCAATAACCAATTCCATAATTCATTACTTTAACTTAATATAATGTTGCGATCAGTTGTCACCGCACCCTTTAGACATATCAATCACTTTAAATGTTTAAACAACATTTAGTTTTCAATAACCAATTCAATAATTCATTACTTTAACTTACTATAATCTTACGATCAATTGTCAATTGCACCATTTAGACATTTCAATCACATTAAAAGGTTAAACAACAATTAGGTTTCAATAAACAATTCAATAATTGATTACTTTAACTAAATATAATGTTGTGTTCAATTGTCGATCGCACCCTTTCGACATATCAATCACTGTAAATGTTTAAACAACAATAAGTTTTTAATAACCAATTAAATCATTCATTACTTTCACTTAATATAATGTTGCGATCATTTTTTGATCGCACCCTTTTAACATATCAATCACTGTAAATGTTTAAACAACTAATCTTCAGTAACCAATTAAATAATTCATTACTTAAACTTAATATATTGTTGCGATCCATTGTCGATCGCACCCTTTAGACATATCAATCACTGAAAATGTGTAAACAACAGCTAATCTTCAATAACTAATTAAATAATTCGTTACTTTAACTTAATATAATGTTGCGATCAATTGTCGATCGCACCCTATAGACATTTCAATCAGTGTAAATGTTTAAACAAAAGTTAGTTTTCAGTAACCAATTCAATAATTCATTACTTTAACTTAACGTAATGTTGCGATCAATTGTTATCGCACCATTTAGACATATCAATCACTGTAAATGTCTAAACAACAATTAGTTTTCAATAACCAATTACATAACTCATTACTTCTTACTTAATATAATGTTGCGATAAATTGTCGATCGCACCCTTTAGACATAACAATCACATTAAATGTTTAAACAATAATTAGTTTTCAATAAACAATTCTATAATTCTGTACTTTAACTTAATATAATGTTGCGTTCAATTGTCGATCGCACCCTTTAGACATATCAATCACTGTAAATTTTAAACAATAATTAGTTTTTAATAACCAATTAAATAATTCATTACTTTAACTTAATATAATGTTGCGATCATTTGTCGATCGCACCCTTTAGGCATATCAATCACTTTAAATGTTTAAATAACATTTTGTTTCTAATAACCAATTAAATAATTTAGTACTATAACTTAATATTATGTTGAGATCAATTATCGATCGCACCCTTTAGGCATATCAATCACTTTAAATGTTTAAACAACAACGATTCTTCAATAACCAATTCAATAATTCATTACTTTAACTTAATGTAATGTTACGATCAATTGTCGATCGCACCCTTTAGAAATATCAAACACGGTAAATGTTTAAACAATAGGTAATCTTCAATAACCAATTAAATAATTCATTACTTTAACCTAATATAATGTTGTGAACAATTGTCGATCGCACCCTTTAGATATATCAATCACTGTAAATTTTTAAAAAACAATTAATTTTCAATAACAAATTAACTAATTCATCAATTTAACTTAATATAATGTTACGATCAATTGTCGATGGCACCCTTTAGACATATCAATCACTGTAAATGTTTAAACATCAGCTAATCTTCAGTAAAAAATTAAATAATTCATTACTTTAACTTAATATAATATTGCGATCAATTGTCGATCGCACCCTTTAGACATATAAATCACTTTAAATGTGTAAACAACAACTTATCTTCAATAACCAATTAAGTAATTAATTACTTTAACTTAATATAATGTTGCGATCAATTGTCATCGCACCCTTTAGACATATGAATCACTATAAAGGTTTAAACAAATATTAGTTTTCAATAACAAACTCAATAATTCATAATTTTAACTTAATATAATGTTGCAATCAATTGTCATCGCACCCTTTGGACATTTCAATCACTATAAATGTTTAAACAACAATTAGTTTTCAATAACCAATTCAAAAATTTATTACTTTAACATAATATAATACTACGATCAATTGTCAATCGCACCCTTTAGACATATCAATCACTGTAAATGTTTAAACAAACACTAATGTTTAATAACAAATTCAATAACTCATAAGTTTAACTTAATTTACTGTTGCGATCCATTGTCGATAACACCCTTTAGACAAATGTGTAAACAACAATTAATTTTCATTAACCAATTCAATACTTCATTACTCTAACTTAATATAATGTTGCGATCAATTGTCGATCTCACCCTTTAGACATATCAATCACTGTAAATGTTAAACAATAATTAGTTTTAAATACCCAATGAAAAATTCATTTATTTAACCTAATATAACTTTGCAATAAATTGTCGATCGCACCCTTTAAACATATCAATCGCTGTAAATGTTTAAATAACATTTTGTTTTCAATAACCAATTCAATAATTCATTACTTTAACATAATATAATATTGCGATCAATTGTCTATCGCACCCTTTAGACCTATCAATCACTGTGAATGTTAAAACAACAACAAATTTACAATAACTAATTCAAAAATTCAATTCTTTAACTTTATATATTGTTGCGATCAATTGTCGATCGAACCCTTTAGATATATCAATTACTGTAAATGTTTAAACAACAATTAGTTTTCAATAACCAATTAAATAATTCATTACTTTAACTTAATATAATGTTGCGATCAATTGTCGATAGCACCCTTTAGACATATCAATCACTGTAATTATTTAAACAAAAATTTATTTTCAATAACTAATTCAATAATTCATTACTTTAACTTAATATAATGTTGGGATCAATTGTCGATCGCACCCTTTAGACATAAAAATCAGTTTAAATGTTTAAACTACAACTAATCATCAATAACCAATTGAATAATTCATTATTTTAAATTAATATAATATTGCGATCAATTGTCGATCGCACCATTTAGACATATCAATCATTGTAAATGTTTAAACAACAATTAGTTTTCAATAACCAATTTAATAAATCATTTTTTTAACTAAATATAATACTGTGATCAGTTGTCGATCGCACCCTTTAGACATATCAATCACTGATTATGTTTAAACAACAATTAGATTTCAATAACAAATTAAAAAATTTATTACTTTAACTTTATATAATGTTGCAATAAATTGTCGATCGCAACCTTTAGACATATCAATCACTGTAAATATTTAAACAAAAATTAGTTTTTAATAACCAATTCAATAATTCATTACATAAACTTAATATAATATTGTGATCAGTTGTCGATCGCACCCTTAACACATATCAATCACTTTAAATGTTTAAACAAAAACTAATCTTCAATAACAAATTCAATAATTCATAACTTTAACTTACAATAATGTTGCGATCAATTGTCGATCGCACCCTTTAGATATATCAATCACTTTAAATGTTTAAACAACAACTATTCTTCAATAACAAGTTAAATAATTCGTTACTTTAACTTAATATAATGTTGCGATCAATTGTCGATCAAACCCTTTAATCAAACCCTTTAAACAACAATTACTTTTCAATAACCAATTCAATAATTCATTACTTTAACTTAATTTAATATTGCGATCAATTATCGATCGCACCCTTTAGACATATCAATCATTGTAAATATTTCAACAAAAACTAATCTTCAATAACCAATTCAAAAATTCATTAATTTAACTTTATATAATGTTGCGATCAATTGTCGATCGCACCCTTTAGAGATATCAATCAATGATAATGTTTTAAAAAATTTGTTTTCAATAACCAATTAAAAAATTTATTACTTGAACTTAATATAATGTTGCGATCAAATATTTATCGCACCCTTTAGACATATCAATCACTATAAATGTTTAAACAACAACTAATCTTCAATAACCAATTCAATAATTCATTACCTTTAGACATATAAGTTGTGGATCGCACCATTTAGACATATCAATCACTGATTATGTAAAAATAAAAATTAGTTTTCAATAACCAATTAAATAATACGTTACTTTATCTTAACATAATATTGCGATCAATTTTCGATCGTACCCTTTGAAAATATCAATCACTGTAAATGTTTAAACAACAATTAGTTTTCAATAACCAATTTAATAATTTATTACTTTAACTTAACATAATGTTGCGATCAATTGTCGATTGCCCTATAGACATATCAATCACTGTCAATGTTTAAACAACAATTAGTTATCAATAACCAATTCAATAATTCATTATTTTAACTTAATATAATGTTGCGATCAATTGTCGATCGCACCCTTTAGACATATCAATCACTGAAAAGGATTAAACAACATCTAATCTTCAATAAGCAATTCAATAATTCATTACCTTAACTTAATATGATGTTGCGATCAATTGTCGATCGCACCCTTTAGATATATCCATCACTATAAATGTTTAAACAACAACTAATCTTCAATAACCAATTCAATAATTCATTACATTAACTTAACGTAATGTTGCTATCAGTTGTCGATCGCACACTTAAAACATATCAATCACTGTAAATGTTTAAACAACAATTAGTTTTCAATAGCCAATTCAATAATTTATTACTTTAACTTAATATAATGTTGCGATTGATTGTCGATCGCACCCTTTAAACATATCAATCACTGTATATGTTTAAACAAAAATTAGTTTTCAATAACCAATTCAATAATTCATTACTTTAACTTAATATAATATAGGGATCAATTGTCGATCGCACCCTTTATACATATCAGTCACTATAAATGTTTAAACAACAATTAGTCATCAATAACCAATTCAGAAATTCATTACTTTAACTTAATATAATGTTGCGATCAATTGTCAATCGCACCCTTTAGACATATCAATCTCTGTCAATGTTTAAACAACAATTAGTTTTCAATAACCAGTTCAATAATTCATTACTTAAACTTAATATAATGTTGCGATCAATTGTCGATCGCACCCTTTAGACATATTAATCACCGTAAAATTCTAAACAGCAATTAGTTTTCAATAACCAATTCAATAATTCATTACTTTAACTTAAATAATTTTGCGATTAATTGTCGATCGCACCCTTTAGACATATCAATCACTGTTAATGTTTAAAAAACAATTAGTTATCAATCAATGTAAATGTTTAAATAACAATTAGTTTTCAATAACCAATTTAATAATTCATTACTTTATCTTAATATAATGTTCCGATCAATTGTCGATCGCACCTTTTATACATATCAATCACTGTATATATTTAAACAACAATTTGTTTTCAATAACAAATACAATAATTCATTGCTTTAACTTAATAAACGTTGCGATCAATTGTCGATTGCACCCTTTAGACATATCAATCACTATAAATGTTTGAACAACAATTAGTTTTCAATAACCATTTCAATAATTCATTACTTTAACTTAATATAATGTTGCGATCAATTGTCAATTGCACCCTTTATACATATCAATCACTGTAAATGTTTAAACAACAATTAGCTTTCAAAAACCAATTCAATAATTCAATACTTTAACTTAGTATAATGTTGCGATCAATTGTGGATCGCACCCTTTAGACATATCAATCACTGTAAATGTTTAAACAACAATTAATTTTCAATAACAATTTCAATAATTCATTACTTTTACTTAATATAATGTTGCGATCAATTGTCGATCACACCCTTTATACATATCAATCAATTTTAATGTTTGAACAACATTTAGTTTTCAATAATTTATTCAATAATTCATTACTTTAACTTAATAAAAGTTGCGATCAATTGTCGATCGCACCCTTTAGACATATCAATCACTGTAAATGTTTAAACAACAATTTGTTTTCAATCATCATTTCAATACTTCATTACTTTAACTTAATATAATATTGTGATTAATTGTCGATCGCACTCTTTAGACATATCAATCACTGTAAATGTTTAAACAATAATTAGTTCTCAATAACCAATTCAATAATTGATTACTTTAACTTAATATAATGTTTCGAACAATTGTTCATCAGACCCTTTACACTTAGCGATCAATTTTAATGTTTAAACAACATTTAGTTTTCAATGACCAATTCAATAATTCATTACTTTAACTTAATATAATGTTGCCATCAATTGTCGATCGCACCCTTTAAACATATCAATCACTGTAAATGTTTAAACAACAATTAGTTTTCAATAGCCAATTCTATAATTTATTACTTTAACTTAATATAATGTTGCGATTGATTGTCGATCGCACCCTTTAAACATATCAATCACTGTATATGTTTAAACAAAAATTAGTTTTCAATAACCAATTCAATAATTCATTACTTTAACTTAATATAATATAGGGATCAATTGTCGATCGCACCCTTTATACATATCAGTCACTATAAATGTTTAAACAACAATTAGTCATCAATAACCAATTCAGAAATTCATTTCTTTAAATTAATATAATGTTGCGATCAATTGTCAATCGCACCCTTTAGACATATCAATCTCTGTCAATGTTTAAACAACAATTAGTTTTCAATAACCAGTTCAATAATTCATTACTTAAACTTAATATAATGTTGCGATCAATTGTCGATCGCACCCTTTAGACATATTAATCACCGTAAAATTCTAAACAGCAATTAGTTTTCAATAACCAATTCAATAATTCATTACTTTAACTTAAATAATTTTGCGATTAATTGTCGATCGCACCCTTTAGACATATCAATCACTGTTAATGTTTAAAAAACAATTAGTTATCAATCAATGTAAATGTTTAAATAACAATTAGTTTTCAATAACCAATTTAATAATTCATTACTTTATCTTAATGTAATGTTCCGATCAATTGTCGATCGCACCTTTTATACATATCAATCACTGTATATATTTAAACAACAATTTGTTTTCAATAACAAATACAATAATTCATTGCTTTAACTTAATAAACGTTGCGATCAATTGTCGATTGCACCCTTTAGACATATCAATCACTATAAATGTTTGAACAACAATTAGTTTTCAATAACCATTTCAATAATTCATTACTTTAACTTAATATAATGTTGCGATCAATTGTCAATTGCACCCTTTATACATATCAATCACTGTAAATGTTTAAACAACAATTAGCTTTCAAAAACCAATTCAATAATTCAATACTTTAACTTAGTATAATGTTGCGATCAATTGTGGATCGCACCCTTTAGACATATCAATCACTGTAAATGTTTAAACAACAATTAATTTTCAATAACAAATTCAATAATTTATTACTTTTACTTAATATAATGTTGCGATCAATTGTCGATCACACCCTTTATACATATCAATCAATTTTAATGTTTGAACAACATTAAGTTTTCAATAATTTATTCAATAATTCATTACTTTAACTTAATAAAAGTTGCGATCAATTGTCGATCGCACCCTTTAGACATATCAATCACTGTAAATGTTTAAACAACAATTTATTTTCAATCATCATTTCAATAATTCATTACTTTAACTTAATATAATATTGTGATTAATTGTCGATCGCACTCTTTAGACATATCAATCACTGTAAATGTTTAAACAATAATTAGTTTTCAATAACCAATTCAATAATTGATTACTTTAACTTAATATAATGTTTCGAACAATTGTTCATCAGACCCTTTAAACTTAGCGATCAATTTTAATGTTTAAACAACATTTAGTTTTCAATGACCAATTCAATAATTCATTACTTTAACTTAATATAATGTTGCCATCAATTGTCGATCGCACCCTTTAAACATATCAATCACTGTAAATGTTTAAACAACAATTAGTTTTCAATAACCAATTCAATAATTCATTACTTTAACTTAATATAATGTTGCGATCAATTGTCGATCGCACACTTTTGATATACCATTCACTGTAAATGTTTAAACAACAAATAGTTTTCAATAATCAATTCAATAATTCATTACTTTAACTTAATATAGTGTTGCGATCAATTGTCGATCGCACCCTTTATACATATCAATCACTGTAAATGTTTAAACAACAATTAGTTTTCAATAACCAATTCAATAATTCATTACTTTAACTTAATAAAAGTTGCGATCAATTGTCGATTGCACCCTTTAGACATACCAATCACTGTAAATGTTTAAACAACAATTAGTTTTAAATAACCATTTCAATAATTCATTACTTTAACTTAATATAATTTTGCGATCAATTGTCGATCGCACCCTTTTGACATATCAATCACTGTAATCGTGATGGGCGTAGATACCGTCAAAATAAATTCCTGTAATTTTTGTAGCACGTTTACAGGGTTGATTCACAGAGAGTAAACTGAAATTATCAATTTTATTGCTCGAACAATGAATTAAATCAAGTGCTAATAAAAATAGTAGGAGAAATAGTATGAGAAAACTAATCCACCAAAGTCATTCATTTAATTGTGTTGATCATCGAACCAAAGTTTAATTATGTTGATTGACAAGCCTGGTTATAGCAATTGACGAAGCGCCTAACTACCTTATCGTTCCTTAGGTTTTAGACCGATCGGACACGCGCCTTCTAATCAGTCCCTAGCCTAAACAGCAACCCCGACACGCGCCTGACAGGTTTAACCGTAGACTGCTTTAAGTTGAGAACGACCCAGACTCTTACCCACAAACCAACAAGCGTGATTATATAAGTTAAGAACATGCAAATTCCACAGAACAACGTATTATCCTGCTTACTACTTATGTCAATTTTGGTTAAACAATTACACGGATTTAACCTAACTGACTAGTTATGACCAATTTACTTAATCAATTAAGTGGCCAAATTAATTAACTAGTAAATCAATACATTCATCCTAAAGCCATTAAGCATAGAAACAAGCATTAATATCAATAACATAAACAATTAAGCTCAAATCTCACAACAGGTAAATTAATCCACTTTACTGGATTAAAGAAGTTTAGCTTGCTGTGGGCACAGCAAGCATCATGTCTATTAAATTGAACGTAAAAGAAGAGAAAAGCAAACTCTGTAAATCAAACGTTATCTCCTTCCTCCTTCAGACTTCAGTCCAAAACTCACCTGATAATCCCCTCTCCAACACATTAAAATCCAAAATGCAAATCCCCCAAACAGAATAATAAAATCGTAAAGTTAAAATTCAAATTCCTATTATTTCTACACAAAGTTTCTAACTTCAAAAGTTTAAAAGTCTTCTAGAAGCCTTCAATTCCCACGTGCTTGGTCCAGCTCACTTCACTTCAGATGGAAAATAGCCGCTGCGCCCCCAATAAAACTCCAAAATCACCAACGGTCACAAAACTGTACAAAATAGCAAAAATGAGACAAATTAGCTAAAAAATAACTAAAACAGTCTCTTAATTAACATCAAATAAAGGCATAGTTGCTACACAAATTACGCTCTGTCAAACTCCCCCACACTATTTCTTGCTTGCCCTCAAGTATGCAAAAGACAATTATCAAGACTAAAAAACAACTAGCCAATTTGAACCCAATTAAAGTACAAGTGCTTATGAAAACTCAAATCACCAAAAATCAATTTTAGAGATGGAAAGAGAACCTGCAGTCTAATTAAGCACACACAAACTTAAGTTTTAGCCTTTAGCAAGATGCAAGTAGGACTATACAAAATTTGCAAGACAAATCACTGTTCAATGTCACAAGTCTCAAAGCAATCAGAGCAAAACAAGAAGCAAAGCCACAACTTAGTTGAACCAATCATACCGCAAAACTCAACAATGATGGCAAAGAAAAACCAAAATGCAGTAGTCTCAGCTCCATATCCTCACAAGTTAAGTGTGTATAGATAATGGTAGGTGTTCACTCATGGAGCTGGAAATAAGCACTAACTCTCAACAAATAGCAAAAATTTAAGGACAACAAACAACAAAAATTGATCCTAAAATTGATCCAAAAATTGATTCTATCAGAAGCAATCGCATTCGGAAAATTCATGGTCAAAATCCTAAAAATGAGCCAAAAAGAAACAAAAACAAGAACAAAATGAGAACCACTTATTTACAAAGTAGCTAATTAATATTTACATCAAAGAGAAAGAATAAAACTAGAAAACAAAACAAAGCTGAATATATATTTTTTATTTTTCTGATTTTCTTATTTTTTCATTTTTCTTTTTTTTCTTCTTTTTTTTCTCAGATTTTTTTTTCTTTTCTTTTTTTTTTCTTTTTTTTGCAACCTTTTTTTTTCTTATTTTTTTATATATGCTGTTTTCTCTCCTTTTACCTTTTTCTTTTTTCTTTTTTTTTTGAATGAACATAAGCAAACAAATGAAACAAAATAAAAGTGAACAAAAGTAAACATGAATAAAGGCTCAAAAGAAATAAAGCTAATTTTTTACCAAGAACTTCCTATACAACTACCACCTTCAAGACATCATCCACAAAGTCACACAATCAATTCAAAAAGACCAATAGAAGTTGTAGGTTGTTTTCTCACCTCTCCAATTACTCACAAAAGATGTGTGAGATTAAAATAAATGCACTACAACATAAGTTTTTCCAAGCTATCAATATTGTACCATTTATCTTACCACAAAGACCTTGTTATGACAAAGCAAATAAGTAAGACTCTAACCACAAGAGAAAAGCAACAATTCACAAATGATTTCTAAAGCAAATTATGTACAGTACTAAAAGCATCTACTACAATGTCTTAAAAACACACAAGTTTAATCCAACCTTTAATGCAAGCTCTCTAATCAAAAACTTTTTTTTAGCGGTGATCCAAGAAAGCACAAAACCAAATCAGTCCCAAAAGGAAGCTAAATTTAGCAGGAAAAACCAGCAGTAACAACAGCAAAAATCAGTAGTAAAAACAGCCCTAAACAGCCCAAAAACCAGCAAAAATCAGCAACTAAAGCAGCCCTAATCAGCAGCAAAAACAGCACAAAAATAGCCCAAAAATAGCCACTAAAACAGCAGCAAAAATCAGCAAAAACCTCCCCCACACCTAAACATAACATTGTCCCCAATGAATGTAAAGCGCAAAATTAAAAGTAAGGGGACGAACACTTCCCTGAAATGAGGCTAAGCTGATGGAAAACGATCTAGGATCAACTGCTGCTGCTTCTTGAAAAAGTCATCAATCTTAGCCGCCAAGAAATCTTTTATTTCCTCCATTTTGTTCTCTAACATGCTTCTAACTTCATCCAACCTATCCAATACTCCCACATTGCTAATGTGCCCATTTTCATCACCTTTTGGACCTGCACAAACAAAAGAATACTTCCCATCCTCGGAAGTCTCAAGTAACTTCATATTGCGCAAACTAACAATATCCAAAGGGAGCAATTCACAACCAACAATCAAAGAAGATTCCTTAAAAACACCTAAGTTTGTAGCTATGATTGTAATGAATGATCCTAAAATCAAAGGCCTATGCCGAGTAGAATGAAGCACAGAATTAAATTCACAAGCAAGCCAATAACCAAAATCAGCCTTCTTTCCATGCTCAATACACCACAAATAGAAAAGTTCAACCTCAGTAATGAGATTCACACTATTGGGCCTACCTGAAACGGTTGATGCAATGAATCTATGCAAATATTTCAAATAAGGTGCAACAATGTTAATGCTCCTAGAATAACCGGGTTTAAAACCAATGCTAGAGTTACCAATTAATGCTCGAAAAGCTGTCAAAGAATTAAACTCGGCATCAAATCCACAAAATGTGTCATCACCTAACCTAAACACCCAAAGATGCGTCAAATTCAGCAAGAGACAATGAAAAAGACTTATTGGAAAACCTAAATCTAACAATATTATGAACATGAATATCAACGGCTTTCTTTTTGTTGAACTCAAATGTAGCAAAAAATTCATAGACTAACTCATAGTAAGCAGCAGAATTCCAATTCAACAAATGTGACCAACCAATAGCAGCCAAAGATTTTTCAACAGAGTCAAAAATATCCAATTCATGCATAGTGCTAAGGTGAAGGGATTTACCTGCAACCAAGGCTTTTCCTTTGATTAAATTATACCTTTCTTGATCAGGTTGCTCGCGAAACTTCAGCTTTGATGGTGGAGGAGCTGCTATTGTGCTGTTGGAAGCGCGAGGACGCCTCTGAATTTTCAGTTTCTTCGCTGGAGGAGCAGGAATCGATTATGTGTCAGATTCTGAAGCTGATTGCTCAGAATTAGAACTGTTTTCGGAGTCCGAAATCTCTACACGACGGGGCTGGTTCTTCAAAGCAGAGGAGTCCATGGTGGATGTTCTAGTGTCTCGGCGTCGACGAAGACGGCCAGTGAACGAATCGGTGGCTGTATCTGCTTTGGCAGACATTACTGGAGCTATTTTGGGAGGTTTGGAACAGCCGCTGCAAATCGCTTTGGCTTGGCCGGAGGTGGACGTTCGTGACAAGTTCTGGCCATTGAAGTGGTCGGGGTGGGGTTGTTTGGAGTGGTCTGTTTGAGGCGGCGGTGGGGTTTGGGGTCGGGGTTTTGTTTGTTTGAGGGAGGCGGTGGTAGGTGGGTTGGTGGGGTTGTTTGGAGTGGTCGGGGTGGTGCGCTGGGTGGTTTGGGGTTTGGGGTCGGGGTGGTGTTTGTTTGAGGCAGCAGAACAAAAGTTTTTCAAAATTTTGGTCAGTAGACCTTTTTTTTTATAAATTTATAAACTAGACAATAAAAATAAAATAAAATAAAATAATAATAAACTAAAAATAATAATAATAATAAAAATAATGAAATGATTTATTTATTTATTTATTTTATTATATTTTTTTAAAAATAATTTTGTTTTTGTTTTTTTTTTCGAAAATAAAATTCTAAATAAAAACAAACAAAACCTTATTTCCTAAATTCATGAAAAAAGTTTTTTTAATTAAATATATATATATATTTTACTAAACTAAAAGAAAAGAAGATAAATGAATAAAATAAAATCAAAACGAAATAATTCTGGGTTGCCTCCCAATAGCGCCCAATTTAACGTCTTTGACTAGACGTGACTGAATTCAGTTAGGATTAATCCGAGGATCGAGTTGAATTTCCTCACATCGTCCTGGTTGGAACCCTTCATAATAAGGTTTAAGCCTATGGCCATTCACCTTAAAGGTTTTATCTGTTTCCAAGCTTCTTATATCAACTACACCATGTGGAAAAACATTAGTAACAACAAATGGACCAATCCACTTAGACCTCAACTTACCGGGAAATAATTTCAATCTCGAATGAAAAAGAAGGACTTTTTGTCCGATTGAAAATGATTTCCGTGGAACGTTCAAGTCATGAGCACGTTTCAATGCATTCTTGTAATGTTGTGCCCGCAAGTACGCATCATTGCGAATTTCTTCCAACTCCTGGACTTGAAGTTTTCTTTGCTCACCAGCTGCGTCCATCCTGAAATTGCACTCCTTGACAGCCCAGAATGCCTTATGCTCTAGCTCCACAGGCAGGTGGCAGGCCTTACCATAGACCATTCGATAGGGAGACATTCCAATTGGTGTCTTGTACGCAGTATGATATGCCCACAGTGCATCTTCTAACCTCAAAGTCCAGTCTTTCCTGGATGGATTAACTGTTTTTTCCAGAATTGACTTTATTTCCCTGTTGGACACTTCAACTTGTCCAATGGACTGCGGATGGTAGGTGGTGGAGGTCCGATGAGTCACGCCATACTTTCTGAACACTGCTTCAACAGTTCTGTTGCAAAAATGTGTTCCTCTGTCACTAATAACAGCTCTAGGTGTACCATACCTGCAAAAAATATTTGACCTGACAAACTCTGTAACAACTTTAGCATCATCAGTTCGAGTGACTTTAGCCTCCACCCATTTGGAAACATAATCAACAGCAAGTAAAATGTAATGAAATCCAAATGAAGGTGGAAAAGGGCCCATAAAATCTATTCCCCATATGTCAAAAATCTCAACAACTAGAACTGGAGTCATAGGCATTTGATCACGGCGGCCTAAACTCCCAGTCCTTTGACAATTATCACAAGATTTGCAAAAAACATATGAATCATAAAACAAAGTAGGCCAATAAAAACCACAATCAAGTACTTTCTTTGCTGTTCTCCGAGGTCCAAAATGGCCTCCACATGATTCTGTATGACAGGATTTCAGAATTAATTTAGTCTCCTCATAAGGGACACATTGCCTAATCATTTGATCAGAACAATGTTTCCACAAATAGGGTTCATCCCAAACATAATACCTAGAATCCCTTCTTACCTTGTCTTTTGCACTTCTACCTAATTCACATGGCAGTCTACCAGTAACAAGGTAATTAACGATATAAGCATACCAGGGGTGGGCTGTGCCCGCAGCGAAGAGGTACTCGTCTGGAAATTCGTCGTTCAATGGCTGATCGGGTTCAGCTGTGACCAACCGACTCAAGTGATCAGCTACAGAATTCTCTGATTCCTTCTTGTCCTTGATTTCGATGTCGAATTCTTGAAGCAGAAGAATCCATCGAATCAGTCTTGGTTTTGCATCCTTTTTGGTCAACAGATACTTCAATGCTGCATGGTCAGAGAAAACAACAACCTTAGTACATAACAAATATGAACGGAATTTTTCTAAGGCAAAAACAACAGCCAAAAGTTCTTTTTCAGTTGTGGAATAGTTGCATTGGGCATTGTCCAGTGTTCTTGAAGCATAGTAAATCACGTGTGGTTCTTTTCTAATTCTTTGTCCTAAGACTGCGCCCACAGCATGATCACTAGCATCACACATAATTTCGAACGACACGTTCCAATCAGGGGCTTTGACTACGGGCGCAGCGATTAGTTTTTCCTTCAGAACGTCAAAAGCTTTCTTGCACCCCTCATCAAATTTGAAAGGAATATCCCTCTTCAACAGTTCACAGAGAGGTTGCGCTATCTTCGAAAAATCTTTGATAAACCTCATGTAAAATCCTGCATGACTAAGAAAAGAACAAACTTCCCGCACACTCATGGGGTAAGGCAAAGATTGTATCACATTAATTTTAACTCTATCAACCTCAATACCTTTAGCAGAAACAATGTGTCCAAGTATCAATCCATGATCAACCATAAAGTGACACTTTTCATAACTCAACACCAAATTCAATTCCACACAACGTTGCAAAACTTTCCCAAGGTTAACCAGACATTTATCAAATGAATTACCATAAACAGTAAAATCATCCATGAAAACCTCAATAATATTTTCAACATAATCAGAGAAGATACTTACCATACACCTTTGGAATGTAGCAGGAGCGTTACATAACCAGAAAGGCATCCGTCTGTAAGCGAAGGTCCTAAATGGACAAGTGAAAGTTGTCTTCTCCTGATCTTCTGGTGCAACTGGAATCTGATAGAAACCTGACATACCATCTAAACAACAGTAATGAGACTTACCTGCCAATCGTTTCAGCATTTTGTCAATGAATGGCAAAGGAAAATGGTCCTTCTTTGTTGAAGCATTGAGCTTGCGGTAGTCAATACAAACCCTCCACCCATTCTGGACACGAGTAGGAACCAACTTGCATTTGCTTTCAACTACTGTGATACCTGTCTTCTTAGGTACAACTTGAACTGGACTCACCCATTTGCTGTCTAAGATTGGATAAATCATGCCAGCGTCCCAGAGTTTCTGAATCTCTTTCCTCACTACTCTCATCATTGGAGGGTTTAGTCGCCTCTGAGCTTATCTGATTGGTTTACTATCCTCGTCTAGAAGTATCTTGTGCATGCAGGTTGATGGACTGATCCCCTTGATGTCTTTGATGGTCCATCCTATTGCCTCTCTGTTCATTCTGAGCAATCGAATAAGCTGTTCTTCTTGTTCAAAATTCAACTTGTTAGAGATAATCACTGGCAAAGTCTCATTCTTGCCCAGATAAACATATTTGAGATGGCTTGGCGGTGGCTTAAGTTTTGCCTTCTGTTCTTGCAAAATGGAAGATGGTTGTGACTCAGCTGCGGGCATAACAAAAGTTGGAGTGATTTATACGTGATTCTCCAACGTAGGCTTTTGAAATTCAAGCTCGTTCAGAACTTCTTCAAGCAACTCGTTGCGGGTGTAGCAATCCAAGTTTTCATCTCCCAGTTGTAACCCGTTGCAAAGTGCCACATCTAATTCATCTCCTGTGTTCATCTCAAAGACATGTTGAACAATCGGATAAAAAATATCCATACTGCATACACTAGACAAATCATTAGGGTACCTCATAGCTTCAAAAACATTGAATTTTGCGATCTCACCATCAAACTCCATTGTCAAGGTTCCATCATGAACGTCTATTTTTGTGTTTGCAGTGCTAAGGAAAGGCCTCCCTAGTAGCAAATCAGAGGGCATGGTCGATATATCATTGCCCCCAATATCCAACACGTAGAAGTCTGCAGGAAAAACCAACTCTTGAACTTTGACCAGAACATATTCCAATACCCCTTTAGGATATATAAGGGACCTGTCAGCAAGTTGAATTACCACACCAGTCTCCTTTAGAGCACCTATTCTCAACGACAAGTGTAAGGAATATGGCATGACGTTCAAAGTGGCTCCCAAATCGCACATCGCCCTTTGTATTTCTACACTGCCAATGGTACAGCGTAATGCAAACAATCCAGGGTTATCTCTTTTTGGGGGTAATTTCTTTTGCAGAACAGCCGAGACATTTTGCCCCATTAACACTTTTTCGTACCCAATTTGCTTTTTCTTTTTAGTGCACAACTCCTTCAAAAATCTAGCATACTTAGGTACCTGTTTGATAGTGTCAAGTAGAGGAATGTTCACTTCAATTTTACGGAAGGTCTTAAAAATCTCCTTTTCTTCTTTAACCCTCTTTGACTCTTCAAGTCTCCCAGGAAAAGGTGGTCTAGTCTCCAAAACTCTAGAATTTTCTGCTGCATCAGGTTTGACGTTGATTTCCTTTTCCACTTGTAACTATTCGCTGCGGGCTCAGCGCTTCCTTTGCTTTTGATCTAGGGTTTCCACGTCCGACTATTTTTGTTGTGGGTTGTCACTATGGGCACAAGGCTCAATTAGGGTTTCATCCGAATTCTCGCTGTGGGCACAACGATTGGTTTGAACTTCAATTAACTCTTTCCCACTTCGCAACGTGCAAGCACTCACATTCCTCGGATTCTTTTCCGTCTAGGAAGGAAGTTTTCCTTGTGATTCTAATTTCCCCAATGATGTTGATAGTTGAGTCATCTGCCTTTCCAAATTTTGGATGGTGGCTCTGGTTTCCTGTTGAAACTGGTCTGCGTTCGTGGCTAACTGCTTCACAATTTTTGAAAGAGATGGACCCGACTGTTGTTGTGACTGATTGGAGTTTTGTTGTCTAAGTTGGGTGTTGTTCTGGCTATATCTGAAATTGGGATGATCCCTCTATCGAGGATTGTAAGAATTGGAGTAGGGATTATACTTTCTTTGTCCTCCATAGTAGCCAGTTGCATTTACTTGCTCAGTTGATTCCTCTTGTAAGGTTGGACAAGCATTGGTAGGGTGATCGGACGCGGCGCATATTCCATAATTTCTTTTCTATGGGCATGGTTGGGACACAGCTTTTCCTGCAGCTAATTGATGTACCAAAACTGTTAGTTCTTTAATCTGATTTGACAGAGCTGTAGAACTAACCTCATTTGCAGCCCTAGTGGGTTCTGGACGTGATTTGTGGTAACCCGCTGCTGCTGCCATGGTAGAAATTAGATCCCTAGCTTGTTGTGGGGTCTTATTTTCAATGGATCCCCCACTTGCAGCATCAATCATGTGCCTCTCCATGGGCAACAAACCATCGTAAAAATACAAAATAAGTGACTCTTCATATATCCCATGTTGTGGGCAGCTTGCACATGTTCTTTTGAATCTTTTCCAATAATCGTGCAATGACTCAGAATCCTTCTGTTTGCTACTACAGATGTCTCTTCTTAGTGTCGCAGCTTTGGATGCAGGAAAGAATTTGTCCAAAAATGCTCAAACCATCTGATCCCAAGTAGTGATCAAATCTGGTGGTAAGTAGAACAACCATTCTTTGGCAGCGTCGTCTTAAGAAAATGGAAAAGCACGAAGTTTAATCTGCTTCTCAGTTACCTCCTGTGGTTTTATGGTGGAACAGGTCATATGGAATGCCTTTAGGTGCTTGTGAGGATCTTTATTCTCCAGTCCATGAAAGGTAGGGAGTAGGTGGATTAAACCAGACTTCAATTCAAATGCAGCTTCGGTCTCAGGATAAGCAATGCAGAGAGGAGCTTGGTTGGCTTGCGGTCGGCCCAATTCTCTGAGAGTACGTCCTTGTTGTCAGTTTGCTGCCATCCCTGTGGGCACAGCTTGGTCACAGCTACTATAAAACTCCTCACAGTGCGTATTGAGAGTGGTAGTTGTGGCGCAGAAGGATCACTGCTTTCACAAAAGTCAGTAGAAGATGCGTTCTCAGTGAGGATCTGTTTCCTTTTTCTTGCTTCTTTTCTCCGTCTCCTAAAAGTCCTCTCGATTTCAGGATCGTAGGGGATTTCTTCCGTACGATCACACCTGGTCATACAACAAAATCAAATAGTGAGTATACTCCCCGGCAACGGCGCCAAAATTTGACGGGCGTCGAAACCGTCAAAATAAATTCCTATAAATTTTATAACACGTTTACAGGGTCGAACCACAGAGAGTAAACTGAAATTATCAATTTTATTGATCGAACAGGTTTTAAAGCTAATAAAATTGGTGTTTGTAATTAATAGTGAATTAAATCAAGTGATAATAAAAATAGTAGGAGCAATAGTATGAGAAAACTAATCCAGCAAAGTCATTCATTTAATTGTGTTGATCATCGAACCAAAGTTTAAATATGTTGATTGACAAGCCTGTTTTCAATAACCAATTCAATAATTCATTACTTTAACTTAATATAATGTTGCAATCAATTATCGATCCCACTCTTTAGACATATCAATCACTGTAAATTTTAAAACAACAATTAGTTTTCAATAACCAATTAAATAATTCATTACTTTAACTTAATATAATGTTGCGATCAATTGTCGATCGCACCCTTTAGACATATCAATCACTGTAAATGTTTAAACAAAAATAAGTATTCAATAACCAATTAAATAATTCATTACTTTAACTTAATATAATGTTGCGATCAATTGTCGATTGCACCCTTTAGACATATCAATCAGTGATAATGTTTAAACAACAATTAGTTTTCAATAACCAATTCAATAATTCATTACTTTAACTTTGTATAATGTTGAGATCAATAGTCGATTGCACCCTTTATACATATCAGTCACTGTAAATGTTTAAACAACATTTATTTTTCAATAACCAATTCAATAATTCATTATTTTAACTTAAAATAATGTTGCGATCAATTGTCAATCGCACCCTTTACACATATCAATCACTACTTAATATAATGTTGCGATCAATTGTCGATCGCACCCTTTAGACATATCAATCACCGTAAATGTTTAAACAACAATTAGTTTTCAATAACCAATTCAATAATTAATTACTTTAACTTAATAAATGTTGTGATCAATTGTCGATCGCACCCTTTAGACATATCAATAACTGTAAATGTTTAAGCAACAACTAGTTTTCAATAACCAATTCAACAATTTATTACTTAAACTTAATATAATGTTGTGATCAATTGTCGATCACACACTTTAGACATATCAATCAATTTTAATGTTTAAACAACATTTAGTTTTCAATAAGCAATTCAATAATTCATTACTTTAACTTAATATAATGTTGCAATCAATTGTCGATCGCACCCTTTAGATATATCAATCGCTGTAAATGTGTAGACAACAATTAATCTTCAATAACCATTTCAAGAATTCATTACTTTAACTTAATATAATGTTGCGATCAATTGTAGATCGCACCGTTTAGACATTTTAATCACTGTAATTGCTTAAACAACAATTAGTTTTCAGTAACCAATTCAATAATTCATTACTTTAACTTAATAGAATAAGGCGATCAATTGTCGATCGCACATTTTAGACATATTAGTCACTGTAAATGTTTAAACAACACTTAGTTTTCAATAACCAATTCAATAATTCATTACTTTAACTTAATATAATGTTGAGATTAATTGTCGATCGCACCCTTTAGACATATCAATCACTGTAAAAGTCTAAACAACAATTAGTTTTCAATAATTCATTAGTTTAACTTAATATATTGTTGCGATCAATTTTCGATCGCACCCTTTAGACATATCAATCATTGTAAATGTTTAAACAACAATTTATTTAAAATAACAAATTCCGTAATTCATTACTTTAACTTAATATAATGTTGCGATCAATTTTCGATCGCACCCTTTAGACATATCAATCACTGTAAATGTTTAAACAACAAGTAGTTTTCAATAACCGATACAATAATTAATTACTTTAACTTAATAAATGTTGTGATCAATTGTCGATCGCACCTTTAAGACATATCAATCACTGTAACGCTTAAGCAACATCTAGTTTTCAATAACCAATTCAATAATTCATTACTTTAACTTCATATAATGTTGCGATGAATTGTCGATAGCACCCTTTATACATATCAATCACTGTAAATGTTTAAACAACAATTAGTTTTCAATTACCAATTCAATAATTCATTACTTTAACTTAATATAATGTTGCGATCAATTGTCGATCGCACCCTTAGACATATCAATCACTGTAAATGTTTAAAGAACAATGAGTTTTAAATAACAAATTTAGTAATTCATTACTTTTACTTAATATAATGTTGCGATCAATTGTAGATCGCACCCTTTAGACATATCAATCACTATAAATGTGTAAACAACAGCTAATATTTTATAACAAATTAAATAATTCATTACTTTAACATAATATAATGTTGCGATCAGTTGTAGATGGCACCCTTAAGATATATCAATCATTGTAAATGTTTAAACAACAATTAGTTTTCAATAACCAATTCAATAATTCATTACTTTAACTTAATATAATAATGCAATCAATTTTCGATAGCACCATTTAGACATATCAATCACTGTAAATGTAATAATTCATTACTTTAACTTAATATAATGTTGCGATCAATTGTCAATCGCACCCTTTAAATATATCAATCACTGTAAATGTTAAAACAACAATTTGTTTTCAATAACAAATTCAATAATTCATTACTTTAACTTAATATAATGTTGCGATCAATTGTCGATCGCACCCTTTTGACATGTCAATCACTGTAAATGTTTAAACAACAATTTGTTTTCAATAACCAATTAAATAATTCATTATTTTAACTTAATATAATGTTGCGATCAATAGTCGATCGCACCCTTTAGAAATGTCAATAACTAAAAATGATTAAACAGCAGCTAATCTTCAATAAGCAATTCAATAATTCATTAGTTTAACTTAATATGATGTTGCGATCAATTGTCGATCGCACCCTTTAGACATATCCATCACTATAAATGTTTAAACAATAACTAATCTTCAATAACCAATTCAATAATTCATTACTTTAACTTAACGTAATGTTGCGATTAATTGTCGATTGCACCCTTTAGACATATCAATCACTGTAAATGTGTAGAAAACAACAAATCTTCAATAACCAATTAAATAATTCATTACTTTAACTTAATATAATGTTGCGATCAATTGTCAATCGCACCCTTTAAACATATCAATGACTGTAAATGTTAAAACAATAATTAGTTTTCAATAACCAATTCAATAATTCATTACTTTAACTTAATATAATGTTGCGATCAATTGTCGATCGCACCCTTTAGACATATCCATCACTGTAAATGTTTAAACAACAATTAGTTTTCAATAACAAATTCAATAATTCATTACTTTAGCTTAATATAATGTTGCGATCGATTGTCGATCGTACCCTTTGAACATATCAATCATAGTAAATGTTTAAAGAACAATTAGTTTTCAATAATGATACGGCAACAACTTAAGAACTAAGCATGAATCACCTCCGAATCAATAGATGTTCCCAAATCTAAATTCAATCAATCTACAAGAACCCTTCACCCCTAAAACGGCAAGGAATTGGTAACAAAGAGTATGGAATGTGAAAGAATTGAATTAACGCCACAAGTCAATACTTACTTGATAAGTTGAATAAATCCTTAAAGTAAAATAGTCTGGAATCAAACCTTTCCACTCTCTAAATAATATTTTAATCAAGTCTCCCACCAAGACACATAAAAAAAGGTTTAAATACCCTTTACAAATGAAACCCTAAAAATCTTAAAGGCTGGGCTATTAATCAGAGGCCCAACACTAATTAATTCATGAACATGACTTTTAAGTGAGGCCCATGCATATTAAATACAGATCAGAATATTTTAAAGCCAAACATAATAAAATAAAAGAAGCCCAGATATTCATTTAAAGATAGTTAAGCCTAAGCCCATTTGATTGGACTTCTGCTTCAGATATCTGGCCAAGTGTTTAGCCTTCTGGACTTGGTTCCTCTAATGTGCATAAACACCTCGGCATCTCTTTAAGTTCTTCCCCAAGCTTGATCATCATATCCTCTTGAAGTTCTTGTGAAATCAATGCTTGTACACAAATCTGAAGTCGTGCTTTGAGTTTAGAAAAGCGTGATCTTGTAATTGGACCTGCTGGCATCATCAAGACTTCATCATTGCTTTGGTGAGTTGCATCATTCCCTCCCTCTTCAAAAGGATTCGACTTCGAATTAGAACCTACATTGATAAAAGGAGACAAATCAGAAACATTAAAAGTAGCACTAACACCATACTCACCAGGTAAATCCACCCTATAGGCATTATCATTTATGCGCTCAAGTACTTGGAAAAGACCATCGCCTCTAGGATCGAGCTTCGACTTTCTTTGCTTAGGAAATCTTTCCTTCCGGAAATATACCCAAACCCAATCTCCAGGTTCAAACTTCATCACCCTACGCCCTTGGTTGGCCTTTTGAGCATACTTCTTGTTCTTGTCCTCAATGTGCTGCCTAGCTTTCTCATGTATTGTTTTAACCACTTCTGCTCTTTGCTGCCCATCTATATTAACAATCTCATTCAATGGTAAAGGCATTAAATCCAATGGAGTTAATGGGTTAAAACCATAAACAATCTCAAATGGAGAATAACCTGTAGAAGAATGTATGCTCCTATTGTAAGCAAACTCTATCAGAGGTAAACAATCTTCCAAAGTTTTAAAATTTTTACCCACAACAGCACGCAATAAAGAGCCTAAAGTTCGATTAACCACTTCAGTTTGGCCATCAGTTTGAGGATGACAAGTAGTAGAAAATAACAACTTTGTCCCCAATTTACCCCATAAAACACGCCAAAAGTGGCTTAAGAATTTAGAATCTCTGTCAGAAACAATTGTTTTAAGAATGCCATGTAATTTTGTAGCATCATCAAATTTATGACATGCAATAAAATGAGCCATTTTACTAAATCTATCCACTACAACAAATATGCTATCACAACCTTTCCTGGTCCTAGGTAATCCTAACACAAAATACATAGAGATATCAACCTAAGGACTATTAGGAATAGGTAGAGGGGTGTGCAACCCGTGAGGCTTCACCTCGGACTATTAAGTAAAATTTTCTTTCCTCCATGAAATAAAAAGTATTCGCCCTCCCTTGGTGGTGGACATCCCTGTCATACAACCATGGCCTTCCAAGAAGCAAATGACAAGCTGTCATAGGGATAACATGACAGTTCACCTCATCTTCATATTCTCCAATTGCAAAAGGAACTAGGCACTTCTTAGTGACCCTAATTTCATGCTTTGGATCCAACCAAGTCAACTTGTAAGGGGTATCAATTAACTCGGTTTTCAGTCCCAACTTAGATACCATCTCACTGGAGACAACATTCTCACAAGCACCACTATCAATAACAACTTCACATAATTTATTATTTGTCATACACCGAGAGTAAAAAATGGATTTCCTCCTCCAGTCCTCTGCACTCTTTTAAAAGTTCAGAACTCGCATCATTACTAAACATTTCCCATCAAGCAAATTAGCATCACATACAAAGGCATCTCCCTCATCATCATGCAAATCAGAATCTATCCCTACAGATTCACTGTGGTATAATTCTTCCTCAATCTCCTCTATCTCTCTAATCGTCATAACTTTCCTCGTAGGAAATTCAGATTGGAAGTGTCCATATCCTTGGCATTTGAAACATTTCAAAGTTTTTTTAGAGGTGCTTTTAGATATTGGGATAGATTGGGTGTCTTTAGGTGTGTTGGAAGTGTTTTGTGTGTAAGAAGGGGTTTTTGGTGAGGCCGTCTTTATAGGTGAAGAACTGGAGCCACTAGAACTCTGTTTGTAAGGTGAGGTGTAGGTGGAAGGTTGGTTGGTATTGGTTCTATTTTGGCGTGACTGTTTCAAACTTGCCTCACTTTTCAAGGCCAATCTTTTTAATTCGATGAGAGACTCATAAGGATAGAAACTTACAATATCTTGGATGTCAAGACGTAAACCTTGAAGAAAACGCCCCATGATCAGCTCTTCAGTCTCCTCCACTTCACATTTTAGCAAAAACTCCTCAAATTCCATGGTGTACTGCTCCACAGTTTTGGTGCCCTGTTTGAGGCTTAACATTCGCTCAATCATTTTCTGCTTGTAATGCGGTGGTAAGAACACCACATCCATCTCCTCTTTCATCCTATCCCACTGTGTAATTCGAGGCCTTCCTTCCTTTATTCTTTGTTTTTGTAAATTTTCCCACCAAAGGGCAGCATACCCTTTCAATCTCATGGCCGCAAGTTTCAATTTCTTTGTCTCGGATACCTCCCTTAATTCAAAGGATCTCTCCATTGAATATAACAACTCAAGATAAGAATCAGCATCAATCTTCCCATGAAATTCTGGTAATTCAATTTTATAATTGAAAAACTCCTCTTGCCTCTCTCCACATTTGGGTGGTGGCATTCTTCCACCTCGGCCAAATCCTCCAACTCTTCTCCCTCGGCCTCTAAAACCTCAATGGACAAGACGTTAATCATCTTCATTCTGTTCTTCGTCATCCAGATCCTCTTCCTTAAGATTTCGGTTAATCAAAGGGGAATTCTGGACAAGTGTTTCCAAGGCCTCATTCTTGGCCTTAAGAGCCTCCATTTCTAGCCTCATTGCCGCAAATGCAGCGGATAAATCTTGATCTCCTGACATGATCTGATTTTTTTTTATATGAACCTGGCTCTGATACCAACTGATGGCGTGGTGGATGTATGTTATAAATAAGATAAAAACAAGTTGGATGTTTTTGGAAACAAACAAAACCCAATAGTTTTTGGAAACTAATAAAACCTTACTGATGGCGTGGTGGATGTATATTATAAATAAGATAAAAACAAGTTGGATGTTTTTGGAAACAAACAAAACCCAATAGTTTTTGGAAACTAATAAAACCCTTGAATGTTTTTTGGAAACAAGCAAAACTCAGGTGTTTAAACACTCAAATATTTTTCTTTCAAAATCTGATCCTTTACTTCATCTATTTCTTCCTTTAAATATGAAGCATTACATTGAAAGTTTAAAGGAAATAAAACTGCCTACTATAAATGTAACTAAATAGGCATTAACAATAACCATAATAAAAATGAAAATAAAGACAAGTTAAGATAACAAAAGTAACCTAAAAGAACTTGAAAGGTCATTCCGGAAAGATCCAAATATGGGCTGAATATATGGATCAGATTTCATGGGTTAAGTTCTTCAGATTGGGCCTCTCTATAGTCACCAGTTATGAGGGCTTGAAACAGCCCAAATGGCTTTAAAAGAAACCCCATTTTCTGGTCATACCCAGCTGCTATTTCAGGTACAATAATGCTTGGTTCTCCATCATCTCCCAAAGGTGCACAAAGGCCCATGTCCTAGGCATCTTGATAGACTAGGCTAGATGGACCTCCATCAGAGATTATGAATGGTTTAAACAACGTGAGTTTCTCTTCAGGTCTTCTTTTTTTCTTTTCAAATTTTTTTTTCACTATTTTTCTTTCAGATTTTTTTTTCACGATTTTTTTTTTCAATTTTTTTTCACTATTTTTTTTCAGATTTTTTTTTTCACGAATTTTTTTCTTTTTTTTTTCAGAGTTCCACACTTTTTTTTCCTCTGATTTTTTCCCACGATTTTTTTTTTATTCTTTTAATTTTATTTTTTTTTATAAACAGCTAAAATAACAATACCAGAAAAGAACTGACAGAAATTTAAAGAAAAAAAGATTGAATTTAACCTAGGCTCTGATACCAAAAATGATACGGCAACAACTCAAGAACTAAGCATGAATCCCCTCCGAATCAATAGATGTTCTCAAACCTAAATTCAATCAATCTACAAGAACCCTTCACCCCCAAAACAGCAAGGAATTGGTAACAAAGAGTATAGAATGTGAAAGAATTGAATTAACGACACAAGTCAATACTTACTTGATAAGTTGAATCAATCCTTAAAGTAAAATAGTCTGGAATCAAACCTTTCCACTCTCAAAATAATGTTTTAATCAAGTCCCCCACCAACACACATAAAGAAGGGTTTAAATACCTTTTACAAATGAAACCCTAAAAATCTTAAAGGCTGGGCTATTAATCAGAGGCCCAACACTAATTAATTCATGCACATGACTTTGAAGTGAGGCACATGCATATTAAATACAGATCAGAATATTTTAAAGCCAAACATAATAAAATAAAAGAAGCCCAGATATTCATTTAAAGATAGTTAAGCCTAAGCCCATTTGATTAGACTTCTGCTTCAGATATTTGGCCAAGTGTTTATCCTTCTGGACTTGGTTACTCTAATGTGCATAAACACCTCGGCATCTCTTTAAGTTCTTCCACAAGCTTGATCATCATATCCTCTTGAAGTTCTTATGAAATCAATGCTTGTACATAAATCTGAAGTCGTGCTTTGAGTTTAGAAGAGCGTGATGTTGTAATTGGACCTGTTGGCATCATCAAGACTTCATCATTGCTTTGGTGAGTTGCATCAAATAACAAGTTAAAAAATTCATTACTTTAACTTAATATAATGTTGAGATCAATTGTCTATCGCACCCCTTAGACAAATAAATCACTGTAAATGTTTAAACAACAATTAGTTTTCAATAACAAATTCAATAATTCATTACTTTAATTTAATATAATATTGCGATCAATTGTCTATCGCACCCATTAGACCTATCAATCACTGTAAATATTTAAACACCAATTAGTTTTCAATAACCATTTCAATAATTCATTACTTTAACTTAATATAATGTTGCGATCGATTGTCGATCGCACCCTTTTAACATATCAATCACTGTAAATGTTTAAAGAATAATTAGTTTTCAATAACAAATTCAATAATTCATTACTTTAAATTAATATAATGTTGCGATCAATTGTAGATCGCACCCTTTTGACATGTCAATCACTGTAAATGTTTAAACAACAATTAGTTTTCAATAACCAATTTAATAATTCATTACTTTAACTTAACGTAATGTTGCGATCAATTGTCGATTGCACCCTTTAGACATATCAATCACTGTAAATATGTAGAAAACAACAAATCTTCAATAACCAATTAAATAATTCATTACTTTAACTTAATATAATGTTGCGATCAATTGTCAATCACTGTAAATGTTTAAACACCAATTAGGTTTCAATAAGCATTTCAATAATTCAATACTTTAACTTAATATAATGTTGCGATCGATTGTCGATCGCACCCTTTAAACATATCAATCACTGTAAATGTTTAAAGAATAATTAGTTTTCAATAACAAATTCAATAATTCATTACTTTAACTTAATATAATGTTGCGATTAATTGTCGATCGCACCCTTTTGACATGTCAATCACTAAAATTGATTAAACAACAGCAAATCATCAATAAGCAATTCAATAATTCATTAGTTTAACTTAATATGATGTTGCGATCAATTGTTGTTCGCACCCTTTAGACATATCCATCACTGTAAATGTTTAAACAACAACTAATATTCAATAACCAATTCAATAATTCTTTACTTTAACTAAACGTAATGTTGCGATCGATTGTCGATCGTAACCTTTAGACATATCAATCACTGTAAATGTGTAGAAAACAACAAATTTTCAATAACCAATTAAATAATTCATTACTTTAACTTAATATAATGTTGCGATCAATTGTCAATTGCACACTTTAAACATATCAATCACTGTAAATGTTTAAACAACAATTAGTTTTCAATAACCAATTCAAAAAATCATTACTTTAACTTAATATAATGTTGCGATCAATTGTCGATCGCACCCTTTAGACATATCCATCACTGTAAATGTTTAAACAACAACTAATCTTCAATAACCAATTCAATAATTCACTACTTTAACTTAACATAATGTTGTGATCAATTATCGATCTCACCCTTTAGACATATCAATCACTGTAATTGTTTAAACAACAATTAGTTTTCAATAACAAATTCAATAATTTATTACTTTAGCTTAATATAATGTTGCGATCGATTGTCGATCGCACCCTTTAGACTTATCAATCACTGTAAATACTTTAAGAACAATTAGTTTTCAATAACAAATTAAATAATTCATTACTTTAACTTAATATAATGTTGCGATCAATTATCGATCGCACCCCTTAGACAAATCAATCATTGTAAATGTTTAAACAACAATTAGTTTTCAATAACCAATTCAATAATTCATTACTTTAACTAAATATAATGTTGCGATCAATTGTCTATCGCACCCTTTAGACATATCAATCACTGTAAATGTTTAAACACCAATTAATTTTCAATAACTATTTCAATAATTCATTACTTCAACTTAATATAATGTTGCGATCTATTGTCGATCGCACCCTTTAGACATATCAGTCAGAGTAAATGTTTAAACAAAAATTAGTTTTCAATAACAAATTCAATAATTCATTACTTTAACTTAATATAATGTTGCGATCAATTGTAGATCGTACCCTTTAGACATATCAATCACTCTAAATGTTAAAACAAGAATTAGTTTTCAATAACCATTTCAATAATTCATTACTTTAACTTAATATAATGTTGCGATCGATTGTCGATCGCACACTTTAAACTTATCAATCACTGTAAATGTTTAAAGAACAATTAGTTTTCAATAACAAATTCAATAATTCATTACTTTAACTTAATATAATATTGCGATCAATTGTCGATCGAACCCTTTAGATATATGAATCACTTTAAATTTTTAAACAACAATTAGTTTTCAAAAATCAATTCAATAATTTATTACTTTAACTTAACATAATGTTGCGATAAATTTTCGATTGCACCCTTTAGATATATCAAACACTGATAATGTTTAAACAACAATTAGTTTTCAATAACCAATTCAATAATTCATTACTTTAACTTAATATAATATTTTGATCAATTGTCGTTCGCACCCTTTAGACATATCAATCACTGTAAAAGTTTAAACAACAATTAGTTTTCGATAACCAATTTAATAGTTCATTACTTTAACTTAATATAATGTTGCGAACAATTGTCGATCGCACCCTTTAGATATATCAATTACTGATATTGTTTAAACAACAATTAGTTTTCAATAACAAATTCAATAATTCGTTACTTTAACTTAATGTAATGTTGCCATCGATTGTCGATCGCAGCATTTAGACATATCCATCACTGTAAATGATTAGAAAAAAACAAATCTTCAATAACAAATTTAATAATTCATTACTTTAACTTAATATAATGTTGCGACCATTTGTCGATCTCACCCTTTAGATATATCAATCATTGATATAGTTTAAACAACAATTAGTTTTCAATAACCAATTCAATAATTCATTGCTTTAACTTAATATAATGTTGCGATCAATTGTCGATCGAACCCTTTAGACATATCAATCACTGTAAATGTTTACTGAACAATTAGATTTCTATAACAAATTCAATAATTCATTAATTTAACTTAGTATAATGTTGCGATCAATTGTGGATCGCACCCTTTTGACATAAAAATCACTGTAAATGTTTAAACAACAATTCGTTTTCAATAATTAATTCAATAATTCATTACATTAAATGAATATAATGTTGCGATCAATAGTCGATCGCACCCTTTAGAAATATCCATAACTAAAAATGATTAAACAACAGCTAATCTTCAATAAGCAATTCAATAATTCATTAGTTTAACTTAATATGATGTTGCGATCAATTGTCGATCGCACCCTTTAGACATATCCATCACTATAAATGTTTAAACAACAACTAATATTCAATAACCAATTCAATAATTCATTACTTTAACTTAACGTAATGTTGCGATCAATTGTCGATCACAACCTTTAGACATATCAATCACTGTAGATGTGTAGAAAACAACAAATCTACAATATCCAATTAAATAATTCATTACTTTAACTTAATATAATGTTGCGATCAATTTTTAATCGAACCCTTTAATCATATCAATCATTGTAAATGTTTAAACAACAATTAGTTTTCAATAAACAATTCAATAATTCATTACTTTAACTTAATATAATGTTTTTATCAATTGTCGATCGCACCCTTTAGACATATCCATCACCATAAATGTTTAAACTACAACTAATCTTCAATAACCAATTCAATAATTCATTACTTTAACTTAACGTAGTGTTGCGATCAATTGTCGATCACACCCTTTAGACATATCAATCATTGATAATGTTTAAACAACAATTAGTTTTCAATAACAAATTCAATAATCCATTACTTTAACTTAATATAATGTGGCGATCCATTTTGGATCGCACCCTTTAGACATATCAATCACTGTAAATGTTTAAACGACAATTAGTTTCAATAATCAATTCAATAATCCATTACTATAACTTAATGTAATATTGTGATAAATTGTCGATCGTACCCTTTAAACATATCAATCACTGTAAATATGTAGACAACAACAAATCTTCAATAACCAATTTAATAATTCATTACTTTAACTTAATATAATGATGCGATCAATTGTCGATCGCACCCTTTAGATATATCAATCACTGATATAGTTTTAACAACAATTAGTTTTCAATAACCAATTCAATAATTCATTACTTTAACTTAATATAATGTTGCGATCAATTGTCGATCGAACCCTTTAGACATATCAATCACTGTAAATGTTTAAACAACAATTAGTTTTCAATAACCAATTCAATAAATCATTACTATAACTTAATTTAATATTGCGATCAATTGTCGATCGCACTCTTTAGACTTATCAATCACTGTAAATGTGTAGACAACAAAAAATCTTCAATAACCAATTTAATAATTCATTACTTTAACTTAATATAATGTTGCAATTAATTGTCAATCGCACCCTTTAGATATATCAATCACTGTAAATGTTTAAATAACAATTAGTTTTCGATAACCAATTCAATAATTCATTACTTTAACTTAACATAATGTTGCGATCAATTGTCGATCGCACCCTTTAGATATATCAAACACTGATAATGTTTAAATAACAATTAGTTTTCAATAACCAATTCAATAAATCATTATTTTAACTTAATATAATGTTGCGACCAATTGTCGATTGCACCCTTTAGATATATGAATCACTGATATAGTTTAAACAACAATTAGTTTTCAATAACCAATTCAATAATTCATTACTTTAACTTAATATAATGTTGCGATCCATTGTCGATCGAACCCTTTAGAGATATCAATCACTATAAATGTTTAAACAACAACTAGTTTTCAATAACCAATTCAATAATTTATTAATTTAACTTAGTATAATGTTGCGATCAATTGTCGATGATTCATTACTATAACTTAATTTAATTTTGGGATCAATTGACGATCGCACCTTTTAGACATATCAATCACTGTAAATGTATAGACAACAAAAAATCATCAATAACCAATTTAATAATTCATTACTTTAACTTAATATAATGTTGCAATCGATTGTCGATCGCACCTTTTAGATATATCAATCACTGTAAATGTTTAAACAACATTTAGTTTTCGATAACCAATTCAATAATTCATTACTTTAACTTAACATAATGTTGCGATAAATTTTCGATCGCACCCTTTAGATATATCAAACACTAATAATTTTTAAACAAAAATATGTTTTCAATAACCAATTCAATAATTCATTAATTTAACTTAATATAATATTTTGATCAATTTTCGTTCGCACCCTTTAGACATATTAATCACTGTAAATGTTTAAACAACAATTAGTTTTCGATAACCAGTTCATTAGTTCATTACTTTAACTTAATATAATGTTGCGATCAATTGTCGATCGCACCCTTTAGATATATCAATCACAGATATTGTTTAAACAACAATTAGTTTTCAATAACCAATATAATAATTCATTACTTTAACTTAATAAAATGTTCCGATCAATTGTCGATCGCACCATTTAGACATATCAATCACTGTAAATGTTTAAACAACAATTAGTTTTCAATAACCAATTCCATAATTCATTACTTTAACTTAATATAATATTGCGATCAATTGTCGATTGCACACTTTAGACATATCAATCACTGTAAATGTTTAAACAACAATTAGTTTTCAATAACGAAATAAATAATTCATTACTTTAACTTTATATAATGTGGGGATCAATTGTCGATCGCACACTTTAGACATATCAATCATTGATAATGTTTAAACAACAATTAGTTTTCAATAACAAATTCAATAATCCATTACTTTAACTTAATATAATGTGGCGATCCATTTTGGATCGCAACCTTTAGACATCTCAATCACTGTAAATGTTTAAACAACAATTAATCTTCAATAACCATTTCAAGAATTCATTACTTTAACTTAATATAATGTTGCGATCAATTGTTGATCGCACCCTTTATACATATCGATCACTGTAAATGTTTAAACAACAATAAGTTTTCAATTACAAATTCAATAATTCATTACTATAACTTAATATAATATTGCGATCAATTGTCGATCGCACCCCTTAGACATATCACTCACTGTAATTGTGTAGACAACAACAAATCTTCAATAACCAATTCAATAATTCATTACTTTAACATAATATAATGTTGCGATCAATTTTCGATCCCACCCTTTAGATATATGAATCACTGATATTGTTAAAACAACAATTAGTTTTCAATAACCAATTCAATAATTCATAACTTTATGCTAATATAATGTTGCGATCAGTTGTCGATCGCACCCTTTTCACATATCAATCACTATAAATGTTAAAACAAAAATTCGTTTTCAGTAACAAATTCAATAATTCATTATTTTAATTAATTTAATGTTGCGATCAATTGTCGATAGCACCTTTTAGACATATCAATCACCGATAATGTTTAAACAACAATTAGTTTTCATTAACCAAATAAATAAATCATTACTTTAACTTTATATAATGTTGCGACTAATTGTCGATCGCACCCTTTAGACATGTCAATCGCTGATAATGGTAAACCAACAATTAGTTTTCAATAACCAATTCAATAATTCATTACTTTAACTTAATATGATGTTGCAATTAATCACTATAAATGATTAAACAAGAAACAGTTTTCAATAACAAATTCAATAATTCATTATTTTAACTTAATATAATGTTGCAATCAATTTTCGATCGCACCCTTTAGACATATCAATCACTGTAAAAGTTTAAACGACAATTAGTTTTCGGTAACCAATTCAATAATTCATTACTTTAACTTAATATAATGTGGTGTTCAATTGTCGATCGCACCCTTTAGACATATCGATCACTGTAAATGTTTAAACAACAATTAGTTTTCAATAACCAATTCAATAATTCATTACTATAACTTAATATAATATTGCAATCAATTGTCGATCGCATCCTTTAGACATATCAATCACTATAAATGTGTAGACAACAACAAATCTTTAATAACCAATTTAATAATTCATTACTTTAACTTAATATAATGATGCAATCAATTGTCGATTGCACTCTTTAGACATATCGATCACTGTAAATGTTTAAACAACAATTAGTTTTCAATAACCAATTCAATAATTCATTACTATAAATAAATATAATATTCCGATCAATCACTAATTTGTTAAAAAAACAATTAGTTTTCAGTAACTAATTCAATAATTCATTACTTTAACTTAATATAATGTTGCGATCAATTGTCGATCGCACTCTTTAGACATATCAATCATTGTAAATGTTTAAACAACAATTAGTTTTCAATAACCAATTCAATAATTCATTACTTTAACTTAATATAATGTTGCCATAATTGTCGATCGCACCCTTTAGACATATCAATCACTATAAATGTTTAAACAACAATTAGTTTTCAATAACCAATTCAATAATTCTTTACTATAAATAAATATAATATTCCGATCAATTGTCGATCACACCCATTACACATATCAATCACTGTAAATGTATAGATAAAAATAAATCTTCAATAACCAATTTAATTATTCATTACTTTTACTTAATATAATGTTGCGATCAATTGTCGATCGCACCCTTTAGATATCTCAATCATTGATAATGTTTAAACAACAATTAGTTTTCAATAACCAATTCAATAATTCATAACTTTAACTTAATATAATGTTGCGATCAGTTGTCGATCGCACCCTTTTCACATATCAATCACTGTAAATGTTTAAACAACAATTCGTTATCAATAACCAATTCAATAATTCATTACTTTAATTAATTTAATGTTGCGATCAATTGTCGATAGCACCCTTTAGACATATCAATCACCGATAATGTTTAATTAAGAATTAGTTTTCAATAACCAAATAAATAAATCATTACTTTAACTTTATATAATGTTCCGACCAATTGTCGATCGCACCCTTTAGACATATCAATCACTGATAATGTTTAAACAACAATACGTTTTCAATAACCAATTCAATAATTCATTACTTTAACTTAATATTATGTTGCGATCAACTGTCGATCGCACCGTATAGACATTTCAATAACTATAAATGTTTAAACAACAATTAGTTTTCAATAATAAATTCAATAATTCATTACTTAACTTAATATAATGTTGCGATCAATTGTCGATCGCACCATGTAGACATATCAATCACTGTAAATGTTTAAACAACAATTAGTTTTCAATAACAAATTTAATAATTCATCACTTTAACTTAATATAATGTTGCGATCAATTGTCGTTCGCACCCTTTAGACGTATCAATCACTAGAAATGTTTAAACAACAATTAGTTTTCAATAACCAATTCAATAATTCATTACTTTAACTTAATATAAGGTTGCGATCAATTGTCGATCGCACCCTTTAGACATATCAATCACTTATAATGTTTAAACAACAATTTGTTTTCAATAACAAATTAAATAATTCATTACATTAACTTAATATAGAGTTGCGATCAATTGTCGATTGCACTCTTTAGACATATCAATCACTTATAATGTTTAAACAACAATTAGTTATCAATAACCTATTCAATAATTTATTAGTTTAACTTAATATAATGTTGCGATCAATTGTCGATCACACCGTTTAAACATATCAATCACTTTAAATGTTTAAACAACAATTTGTTTTGGATAACCAATTTAATAATTCATTAGTTTTGCTTAATATAATGTTGCTATCAATTGTCAATGGCACCCTTTAGACATATCTATCACTGATAATGTTTGAACAACAATTAGTTTTCAATAACAAATTCAATAATTCATTACTTTCAAGTAATATAATGTTGCGATCAGTTGTCGATCACACCCTTTAGACATAACTATAATTGTAAATGTTTAAACAACAATTAATTTTCAAAAACCAATTCAATAATTCATTATTTTAACTTAATATAATGTTTCGATTAGTTGCCAATCGCAACTTTTAGACATATCAATCACTATAAATGTTTAAACAACAATTAGTTTTCGATAACCAATTTAATAATTCATTACTTTAACTTAATATAATGTTGCGATCAATTGTCGATCTTACCCTTTAGATATATCAATAATTGATAATGTTTAAACAACAACTAATTTTCAATAACCAATTAAAAAATTAATTACTTTAACTTTATATAATGTTGCGATCAATTGTCGATCGCACCCTTTAGATATGTCAAACACTTATAATTTTAAACAATAATTAGTTTTCAATAACAAATTCAATAATTCATTACTTTAACTTAATATAATGTTGCGATCAGTTGTCTATCGTACCCTTTGAAAATATCAATCACTGATAATGTTTAAACAACAATTTGTTTTCAATAACCAATTAAATAATTCTTTACTTTAACTTAATATAGAGTTGCGATCAATTGTCGATTACACTCTTTAGACATATCAATCACTAATAATGTTTAAACAACAATTAGTTTTCTATAACCTATTCAATATATCATTACTTTAACTTAATATAAATTGTTGCGATCAATTGTCGATTACACCCTTTAGACATATCTATCACTGATAATGTTTGAACAACAATTAGTTTTCAATAACCAATTCAATAATTCATTACTTTAACTTAATATAATGTTGTGATAAATTATCGATCGCACACTTTAGACATATCAATCAATTTAAATGTTTAAACAACAATTAGTTTTCAATAACCAATTCAATAATTCATTACTTTAACTTAATATAACGTTGCGATCAATTGTCGATCGCACCCTTTAGATATATCAATCACTGATAATGTTTAAAAAATAATTAGTTTTCAATAACCAATTCAATAATTCATTACTTTAACTTAATATAAGGGTGCGAACGACAATGTTTAAAAAACAATTAGTTTTCAATAACCAATTCAATAATTCATTACTTTAACTTAATATATTCTTGCGATCAATTGTCGTTCGCACCCTTTAGACATATTAATCACTGTAAATGTTTAAACAACAATTAGTTTTCGATAACCAATTCAGTAATTCATTACTTTAACTTAATATAATGTTGCGATCAATTGTCGATGACACCCTTAAGACATATCTATCACTGATAATGTTTGAACAACAATTAGTTTTCAATAAACAATTCAATAAATCATTACTTTAACTTAATATAATGTTGTGATCAATTGTCGATCGCACCCTTTTGACATATCAATCACTGTTAATGTTTAAACAACATTTAGTTTTCAATAATCAATTCAATAATTCATTATTTTAACATCATATAATGTTGCGATCAATAGTCGATCGCACCCTTTAGACATATCAATCACTGTAAATGTTTAAACAATTAATACTCTTTAATAAGCAATTCAATAATTCATTACTTTAACTTAATATAATGTTGCAATCAATTGTCGATCACACCCTTTAGACATATCAATCACTGATAATGTTTAAATAAAAATTGGTTTTCAATAACCAGTTCAATAATTCAATACTTTAACTTAATATAATGTTGCGATTAGTTGTTGATTGTACCCTATGAAAATATCAATCACTGATAATGTTTAAACAACAATTTGTTTTCAATAACCAATTAAATAAATCTTTACTTTAACTTAATATAGAGTTGTGATCAAATGTCGATTGCACCCTTTAGACATATCAATCACTGATAATGTTTAAACAACAATTAGTTTTCAATAACCAATTCAATAATTCATTACTTTAACTTAATATAATGTTGCAATCAATTGTCGTTTGCACCCTTTAGACATATCAATCACTGTATATGTTTAAACAACAATTAGTCTTAGATAACCAATTCAATAGTTCGTTACTTTAACCTAATATAATGTTGCGATCAATTGTTGATCGCACCATTTAGACATATGTATCACTCATAATGTTTAAAAAAAATAGTTTTCAATAACCAATTCAATAATTCAATACTTTAACTTAATATAATGTTGCAATCAGTTGTCGATCGTACCATTTGAAAATATCAATTATTGATAATGTTTAAACAACAATTTATTTTCAATAACCAATTAAATAATTCATTACTTTAACTTAATATAGAGTTGCTATCAATTGTCGATTGCACTCTTTAGACATATCAATAACTAATAATATTTAAATAACAATTAGTTTTCAATATCCAATTGAATAATTCATTACTTAAACTTAATATAATGTTGCGATCAATTGTGGATCGCACCGTTTAAACATATCAATCACTGTAAATGTTTAAACAACAATTAGTTTTCAATAACCAATTAAAAATTTTATTACACTAACTTTATATAATGTTGCGATTAATTGTTGATCGCACCCTTTAAACATATCAATCACTGTAAATGTTTAAACAACATTAGTTTTCAATAACCAATTCAATAATTCATTACTATAACTTAATTTAATATTGCGATCAATTGTCGATCGCACCCTTTAGACATATCAATCACTGTAAATGTGTAGATAACAACAAATCTTCAATAACAAATTTAATAATTCATTACTTTAGCTTAATATAATGTTGCGATCAATTGTCGATCGCACCGTTTTGACATATCAATCACCGTAAATGTTTAGACAACAGTTAGTTTTCAATAATCAATTCAGTAATTCATTATTTTAACATTATATAATATTGCGATCAATTGTCGATCCCACCGTTTAGACATATCAATCACTGTAAATGATTAAACAATAAATACTCTTCAATAACCACTTCAATAATTCATTACTTTAACTTAATATAATGTTGCAATCAATTTTCGATCGCACCCTTTAGACATATCAATCACTGATAATGTTTAAATAACAATTAGTTTTCAATAACCAGTTCAATAATTCAATACTTTAACTTAATATAATGTTGCGATTAGTTGTTGATCGCACCCTTTGAAAATATCAATCACTGATAATGTTTAAACAACAATTTGTTTTCAATAACCAATTAAATAATTCATTACTTTAACTTAATATAGAGTTGCGATCAATTGTCGATTGCACCCTTTAGACATATCAATCACTGATAATGTTTAAACAACAATTAGTTTTCAATAACCAATTTAATAATTCATTACTTTAATTCAATATAATGTTGCGATCAATTGTCGATCGCACCCTTTAGACATATCAATCACTGTAAATGTTTAAACAACAATTAGTTTTCGATAACCAATTCAATAATTCATTACTTTAACTTAATATAATGTTGCGATCAATTGTCGATCGCACCCTATAGACATATCAAGCACTGATAATGTTCAAACAACAATTAGTTCTCAATAACCAATTAAAAAATTCATTACTTTAACTTTATATAATGTTGCGATCAATTGTCGATTGCACCATTTAGACATATCAATCACTTATAATGTTTAAATAACAATTAGTTTTCAATAACCAATAAAAAAATTCATTACTTTAACTTTATATAATGTTCCAATCAATTGTCGATCGCACCCTTTAGACATATGAATCACTATAAATGTTTAAACAAAAATTAGTTTTCAATAACCAATTCAATAATTCATTATTTTAACCTAATATAATGTTGCGATCAATTGTTGATCGCACCCTTTAGACATATCAATCACTGTAATTGTGTAGGCAACAACAAATCTTCAATAGCCAATTAAATAATTCATTACTTTAACTTAATATAATGTTGCAATCAATAATCGATCGCACCCTTTAAACATATCAGTTACTGATAATGTTGAAATAAAAATTAGTTTTCAATAACCAGTTCAATAATTAAATACTTTAACTTAATGTAATATTGCGATTAGTTGTTGATCGTACCCTTTGAAAATATCAATCACTGATAATGTTTAAACAACAATTTGTTTTCAATAACCAATTAAATAATTCATTACTTTAACTTAATATAGAGTTGCGATCAATTGTCGATTGCACCCTTTAGACATATCAATCACTGATAATGTTTAAACAACAATTAGTTTTGAATAACCAGTTAAATAATTCATTACTTTAACTTTATGTAATGTTGAGATCAATTTTCGATCGCACCCTTTAGACATATCAATCACAGATAATGTTTAAACAACAATAAGTTTTCAAAAATCAATTCAATAATTCATTACTTTAGCTTAATATAATGTTGCGATCAATTGTCGATCGCACCATATAGACATATCAATCAATGTAAATGTTTACACAACAATTAGTTTTCATTAACCAATTCAACAATTCATTACTTTAACTTAATATAATGTGGTGATCAATTGACGATCGCACCCTTTAGACATTTCAATCACTGTTGATGTTTAAACAATAACTACTCTTCAATAACCAATTCAATAATTCATTACATTAACTTAATATAATGTTGTAATCAATTGTCAATCGCACCCTTTAGACATATCAATCACTAATTATGTTTAAATCAAAACTAGTTTTCAATAACCAGTTCAATAATTCAATACTTTAACTTAATATAATGTTTCGATTAGTTGTTGATCGTACCCTTTGAAAATATCAATCAATGATAATGTTTAAACAACAATTTGTTTTCAATAACCAATTAAATAATTCATTACTTTAACTTAATATAGAGTTGCGATCAATTGTCGATCGCACCCTTTAGACATATCAATCACTGTAAATGTTTAAACAACAATTAGTTTTCGATAACCAATTCAATAATTCATTACTTTAACTTAATTAATGTTGCGATCAATTGTCGATCGCATCCTATAGACATATCAATCACTGATAATGTTTAAACAAAAAGTAGTTTTCAATAACCAATTAAAAAATTCATTACTTCAACTTTATATAATGTTGCGATCAATTGTCGATCGCACCCTTCAGACATATCAATAACAGTAAATTTTTAAACAACAATTAGTTTTCAATAACTAATTCAAAAATTCATTACTTTAACATAATATAATGTTGCGATCAATTGTCGATCGTACCCTTTAGACGTATCAATCACTACTGTAAATGTTTAAACATTATTTAGTTTTCAATAACTAATTCAATAATTCATTACTTCAACTTAATATAATGTTGCGATCAATTGTCAATCTCACCCTTTTGACATATCAATCACAGTAAATGTTTAAACAACAATTAGTCTTCAATAACCAATTCAATAATTCATTAATTTAACTTAATATAATGTTGCAATCAATTGTCGATCGCACCATTTAGACATATCAATCACTTATAATGTTTAAACAAATATTAGTTTTCAATAACCAATTCAATAATTCATTATTTTACTTTTTATAATGTTGCGATCAGTTTTTGATCATATCCTTGAAAATATCAATCACTGATAATGTTTAAACAACAATTTGTTTTAAATAACCAATTAAATAATTCATTACTTTAACTTAATATAATGTTGCGATCAATTGTTGATTTCACACTTTAGACATATCAATCACTGTTAATGTTTAACAAAAATTGTTATAACTAATACAATAATTCATTACTTTAACTTAATATAATTGTAACGTCTGATCCGCGGCCACGGCGGAGCCGCGAACGGAAGCCGGAACACCACATTAACAATCAATACGTTCATTCTTTAATGCGGAATATAAGTATTAATATTAGAATTTTCAATAAAAAAAATAATCATCCTCTTTCCAAAAACAATTACATAATCCAGATAATTCTTTAGAAAATAAACCTGTTCGCAAATATATCAATCATCCAAATAATAGTTCAAAATCTTCAAATAATTATCCGAAAATATTAAGTACTCAAGTACTTTAAAAAGACTTACAAATCCCATAACAGTTGTCTTAAAACATTACAAACTGAAATACTTAAAAAGGGTCTACATGTCTTTCAAAAACTAATCAAAATAAGAGAAGAAGACAGCTCTCAGTAGTGTTCCAAAAACATGAAATGAAAATGCAATGCGACCTTCAATCTGCTCGATCACCTGTTTCACATTTCGATAGATAGACAAGAAAATGGAAGGAAAACAACGTCAGACTATCGATGTCTGGTTAGCAAGTCATACTCCAACATACACACACAATGCATCTGATTAAACATTCAATTATGAGAAGGCACGCCAATGCACCTAAATCTAGCAATCAAGGGAATTGAATACAATCCCACCCAAGTCTAACGCCATTTCGGTTCAATAAAGTGAGATAGTCCACTAAATCTTATCTTATTCATTAGGTGTGTTCAATATTATCAATGTCCAATTATGATCTCAAACTTTATTTAGGAATCCCCAAAACAATTAACTAATCACTAGCAATCATCACGCAATATCAATCAATTTATATTTCCAGTTTTATTGACTGCCACTAATCTAGGATCAATAATGAAACGGGGCCAATTAGGCCGAAGCCACCAATATGGTCCGAAGACCGAGATCCGTAGAGCCGTTTATTCCCCCCTCGGGACGGACTACTACCTTAGAATCCCATCAATTAGGTCCGAAGACCACCAATAACAATATGCCCGCAGGCCGTGGTGCCGTCACACCCAATAGGAGTCGTCACTCAATTTTTCAATGTGGTTAGCTAAACCAAAGGTCCTATTTTGCTCAATAGGTTGAGATATCTCGGGTACCCCTAATGACATGTCACTCTATCATTACTTTCAACCATAGCTAGGGCAATCATTATTCAGTAGTTAGGTGATCAAACACACAATTCTTCCTTTAACAATTCAACAATCTCACTATTACAATCCATTGGCTTTCAATCAATATGTGAGAGGTACTTTACTAGTGCCTTATCCAATTATTTCCAGCTCTAGCTAACCAAAGTCTAAGTCTAACATGCAATAGAATCACTAATAGTTCTATATCAGCAATAACCAGCAATACGGCAAACAATGTCATTCTATCAATTACTACCCAATCCTATCCAATTGTCAATTCAAGTGATTATCTTATTAACCAGTTTAATGCACAATTCATAAAACAAGCAACATCCAATATTAAGTTCAAGACGACGTTGCTAACCTTTCTTCCGACGACAATTAGCTAGGCATCAATGGTACGTTCTACAGCACCTTCCGCTTCGCCTAACAAGGAACAAGGAACGATAACTCGATTAGGAAATCGATCGAATACGTAGGACGCAATAATCGAAACCTATTCTAATCGCGAAGAGACGCTAAATGAACGAGCAATAAACGGTGACGATAACACGAATACACTAAAACCCAATCCAATCATCAACAATGTACCATCCAAATCAATTATCCCCAAAACCTAGGGTTTCCAACAAACCCTAACCAATCCATCATTAGAGACGATAACGATTACACCATAAACCAACATCACTCATGCTTATACTAATAGCGTAGAAGATAAAGGTCGATTGGAGACTTACCGGAGACAATCAACCGGAGAGAAAGCGACGAAGATGGTGGAATAATTGCTTGCGAGATGAGAGAATTCGAGAGAGAGGTTGCGAATGAAGAAGTTTCGGCCAATTTAGGTTTTAAAAACCCGATTTCGGTGGTTGGCGACATTTGCATTATGTCGCCAAAGTGCACCAAGAGTAACACTTCAATATTGCAGAATTCGCTCGCTGGCGACAAGGCTCGCGACATAGCCCCTTGTCGCCAGCGCTGGCGACAAGCCTAGCTACATAAAGCTTTTGTAGCCAGCGGCCAGTGCTGCGCACTTCTATTCCTTCTTTCGTTCTGCTTCGTTTTCGCTTCGGTTTTTGAAATACAAACATTACAATGCCATTAAACATTCTTAGAGCAATCCAAAGATTAATAATACCAATTCAATATTCAAGAACTTTCAAAAGTTACATGAAAGGAATCAATATCTTGAAAAATCCACTTTAATCCAAAAGTTTTAAACGTTTAGTCCCAAAATTGGGACGTTACAACTCTACCCCACTAAAAGGGAATTTCGTCCTCGAAATTTAACCAGTAGCAAAAAGATGAGGGTACTGCTTTCGCATCGCCTCCTCTGTCTCCCATGTCGCTTCTTCAACTACATGATTTCTCCACAACACTTTAATAAGGGGTACAGACTTCCTTCGCAATACCTTCACTTCCCTATCCAGAATCTTAATAGGTTCCTCTTCGTACGACAAATCTGGTCGAATCTCAATCTCTTAACTGGTAATCACATGTGAATGATCCGACCGATATCGCCGTAGCATAGAAACATGAAAGACATTGTGAAATTTCTCCATTTCCGGCGGTAACGCTAAACGATAAGCAACCGGTCCAATACGTTCCAGCACTTCGTAAGGACCAACGAAACGCGGCGTCCAAATTTCCCCTTTTTCCCAAAACGTAACACCTTCCTCCATGGAGAAACTTTTAAGAACACTTTATCGCCTACGGCGAATTTAATCTCTTTCCGCTTCAAGTCGGCATAAGACTTTTGACGGTCCGTAGCCTCCTTCAATTTCTCCCGAATAAACCGTACCTGTTCTTCCGCTTCATGAATCAATTCAGGACCAACAAATTTTGCCTCATTCAATTCCGTCCAACATAAGGGAGTACGACATTTCCGCCCATACAGAGCCTCATATGGCGCCATCTTAATACTCGCCTGATAGCTATTATTATAAGCAAATTCAACCAGCGGCAAGTACTACAACCATGACCCCTTAAACTCCAATACACAACAGCGAAGCATATCTTCGAGAACCTGTATGATCCTCTCAGATTGCCCGTCCGTTTATGGATGAAAAGCATTACTAAAATTCGTTTTCGACACCATTGCTTCCTGAAACTTCTTCCAGAACCGAGACGTGAATCTAGGATCCCGATCGGAAATGATCGACGACGGAACCCCGTGCAGTCTCACAATCTCCTTGATGTACAATTCTGCTAACCGTTCCAACGAATAATCCACCCGAATCGGTATGAAATGGGCAGACTTCGTCAAACGGTCAACTACCACCCATATAGCATCAAATTTCTCCCTTGGTTGATGGAAATCCAACCACGAAATCCATTGTAACCCGATCCCATTTCCATTCCGCAATCACAATAGTCTGAAGCAACCCAGACGGAACTTGATGTTCTGCCTTAACCTGTTGACAAATCAAACACTTACCAACGTACTCAACTATGTTTTTCTTCATCCCAGGCCACCAATACATCAATCTCAATTCTTGGAACATTTCTGTGGCACCTGGATGCATAGCAAGTACATGGGTATGCGCTTCATTCAAGACCTCATCACGAACACCATCAATGTTCTGTACATAAATTCTATCCCGATAATACAATCCACCATTCGATTTCCTGACGAAATCTCTGGCGCTACCATCATCAATCTTACGGAACCATTCAACCACTCTATCATCTTTCCGTTGCGCTTCCAGAATACGCGGAATCAAAGTAGGTTTCACAACCAACTCGGCTATAATTGCATCTTCAACAATCTTCAATCTAGCCATCATCGATGCCAAAGAATGCATTGACTTCCGACTCAATGCATCGGCCACTACATTCGCCTTTCCAGGATGATAATCAATCACCAGATCATAGTCTTTCAGAAACTCCACCCACCTTCGTTGTCTCAAATTCAACTCCTTCTGAGTAGGCAGATACTGTAGACTCTTATGATCTGTGTACACATAACATTTAGCCCCATACAGATAGTGTCTCCAAATATTCAAGGCAAACACTATAGCCGCTAATTCAAGATCGTGAGTAGGGTAATTACACTCATGCGGCTTAAGCTGTCTTGAGGCATATGCAATCACCTTTCCTTCTTGCATCAATACACATCCCAAACCCTGCAGAGACGCATCACTATACACCACATAATCCAACCCTTCAACCGGTTGAACCAAAACTGGTGCTTCTATCAATAACTTCTTCAACTTGTCAAACCTTTCCTGACATTTGACCGTCCATTCAAACTTGGTACCCTTATGAAGCAGTTTAGTCAATGGACCTGTAATAGAAGAGAATCCCTTGACGAACCGGCGGTAATAACCAGCTAGTCCTAGAAAACTCCTCACTTCAGTTGCATTTTTAGGCGTTTGCCATGACAATACTGCCTCTATCTTCTTAGGGTCCACACTGATCCCATCCTTCGTTATAACATGTTCCAAATATGCGACTTCGGTCATCCAGAACTCACATTTTGAGAGCTTCGCATATAGTTGCTTCTTTCCCAAAATCTGTAACACAACCTGCAGATGTCTATCATGCTCTTCCTCATTCTTTGAGTAAACCAGAATATCATCGATAAAGACAACAACAAATTGATCCAAATACTCCTTGAACACCCGATTCATTAGGTCCATAAACACTACTGGTGCATTAGTTAATCCGAAAGGCATGACTACGAATTCATAATGCCATACCGTGTTCTAAACGCCGATTTCGGAATATCGCTATCATTGATTCTCAACTGATGGTATCCCGACCTTAAATCAATTTTTGAGAACACACCTGCTCCCCTCAACTGGTCAAATAAATCATAAATTCTGGGAAGCGGGTACTTGTTCTTCATAGTCAACTTGTTCAACTGCCGATAGTCGATACACAATCGGAATGACCCATCATTCTTCTTTACAAACAGAACCGGAACACCCCAAGGAGAGACACTCGGTATGATGTAACCCTTATCGAGTAATTCCTGCAATTGAATCTTCAACTCTTTTAATTCAGCTGTAGCCATCCGGTAAGGAGCCATAGATACTGGAGCTACTCCCGGAATGAGCTCTACTGAAAACTCTACTTCACGCTCCGGTGGCAAACCCGGCAATTCTTCTGGAAATACATCCAAGAATTCAGAAACCGTTGGTATAAACTTCCCATCCGATCGCTTCTTACTACCATCAATTACGTGGGCTAAATAAGCCTCACAACCCTGCCTCATCAATCTGTCTGCCAAAGCTGCAGAGATAACCCCTTTAACCGTTCCACTACAATCCCCCTGTACCGTTATAGATCCTTCCGGAGACTGTAACATAAATAGTTTAGCTCTGCAATCCAATATTACCCCATGACAGGATAACCAATCCATTCCCAATATTACATCAAACTCCGGACTTTTCATCTCCAATAGATGACCCTTGAAAGTCTTACCCTGAATCACTAAAGGCACATCCCTATATTCCCTATTAACAACCATACTATTCCCTAAAGGATTGGTAACAACTATGTCGAAAGATATCTTAGAAGTCTCCCAACCCTTATCAGCCAAAACATTACTACAAATATGGGACAGCGTTGAACCAGGATCAATTAAAGTGAAAATAGGAGCATTAAGGATAGAAAATGTACCAGTGATCACATCAGGAGTATCAACATCATCACGTCCCCTCAATGCATAAGTACGTGCAGGAGCACGCCCTTCAGTTCTATTCGCATTCCCAGATGGTGCTCCACCACGATGACCACTCTGAGCAGCGTAGGAGCGGATCTGACATTCTTCTAAACAGACACTGCTTCAGATGGAGTCGCTTTTGGTGGTGCTCTGGAATTCTGGGGGACAATCCCTCACAAAGTGACCCTGTTCACCACACAGAAGACAAGCACCCGAAGCTTTCCTGCACTCGCCCCTATGCAACTTGCCACAGTAGTTACACAATGGAGCATCCATATTAGAACCACCACGAGAAGGAACACTAGCAACAGATGCAGTAGGTTGCTTTCCAGGTCCCCTATTGTTATTCTATGGCCAACTAGCACCGCCACCTCCATAGCCTCCTTGACTCTGAGTTTTCGCCTTCTTATTCTGATTATTACCAATCGAAGGCCCTCTTCGTCTCACCAGCTTTTCTACTGATGCCCTTAACTCGCTTATGAAGCTGCTCTGCCCTCAATGCAGCATCAACCAGATCATTGAAGTTCTCAGTCCGAAGAGTGAGCAAATCTCGCTGGAGTTCGAGATTCAACCCCTCCTCAAACTTGCGGCACCATACTTTAGGATTCAGTACCAACTCTGGGCAATAGCGGCCGAGCTTCATAAATTCCAGCTTATAATCCATCACTGTCTTGTCCCTCTGCTTCAAGTGAATGAAATCTATCCTTCTCTTCTCCAAGTACACCTGACCCACATAATTCTTCCGAAGTTCAGTGCAAAAGAATTCATAAGTCCTTTCCTCCTCAGGCTTAGTGAGAACAACAGACTCCCACCACCTAGTAGCATCACTTCTGAGCAGAGATACCAAGCATTCCAATTTCTCCTCATCAATACAGTGGATCTCATCACAGACCCTAACCATATCTTCCAACCAGCTCTCTGCCATCTCAGAGCTTTCTGCACTAGTACCCTTGAAGAGTTCAATCTTCTTCTTGGGCAACCTTTCCACTGCTGGCCTTTCTTGCCTAGCTGGTCCTCCCAACTGACCACCACAAAACGCTTCCATAGACTGGGCAATATGCTCAAATGCCCGCGCTTGAGCCGCTTTAGCATCTAATGGCTCTTCGTTATCGACAGTTCTATCGCTTCCAAGAGCTCTAGAACCAGAAGGGTTTTCGTTACGGTTACGGCGTGTTCTGGCCATAATCCGGAATTGTTCTACTATTTGAAACAGTCACAAGTGATCGAGCATTAGACTTTATGATGTGAATGCAATGTCATGAGTTTTCAAAAATAATTTACAAAACACTTCCTATACACTAATGCATACAAGCACACAGACAAGAAGCACCCGAAAACCGGTGCTCTGATACCAACATATATAACGTCCAACCCCCGGCCACGGCGGAGCCGCGAACAGAAGCTGGAACGCCACATTAACAATCAATACGTTCATTCTTTAATGCGGAATATAAGTATTAATATTAGAATTGTCAATAAAAAAATAATCATCCTGTTTCCAAAAACAATTACATAATCCAGATAATTCATTAGAAAATAAACCTGTTCGCAAATATATCAATCATCCAAATAATAGTTCAAAATCTTCAAATAATTATCCGAAAATATTAAGTACTCAAGTACTTTAAAAAGACTTACAAATCCCATAACAGTTGTCTAAAAACATTACAAACTGAAATACTTAGAAAGGGTCTACATGTCTTTCAAAAACAAATCAAAATACAAGAAGAAGGCAGCTCTCAGTAGTGTTCCAAAAGCATGAAATGAAAATGCAATGAGACCTTCAATCTGCTCGATCACCTGTTTCACATTTCGATAGATAGACAAGAAAATGGAAGGAAAACAACGTCAGACTATCGATGTCTGGTTAGCAAGTCATACTCCAACATACACACACAATGCATCTGATTAAACATTCAATGATGAGAAGGCATGCCAATGCACCTAAATCTGGCAATCAAGGGAAGAGAATACAATCCCACCCAAGTCTAACGCCATTTCGGTTCAATAAAGTGAGATAGTCCACTAAATCTGATTTTATTCATTAGGTGTGTTCAATATTATTAATGTCCAATTATGATCTCAACCTTTGTTTAGGAATCCCCCAAAACAATTAACTAATCACTAGCAATCATAACGCAATATCAATCAATTTATATTTCCAATTTTATTGCTGCCACTAATCTAGGATCAATAATGAAACGGGGCCAATTAGGCCGAAGCCACCAATATGGTCCGAAGACCGAGATCCGTAGAGCCGTTTCTTCCCCCCTCGGGACGGACTACTACCTTAGAATCCCATCAATTAGGTCCGAAGACCACCAATAACAATATGCCCGCAGGCCGTGGTGCCGTCACACCCAATAGGAGTCGTCACTCAATTTTTCAATGTGGTTAGCTAAACCAAAGGTCCTATTTTGCTCAATAGGTTGAGATATCTCGGGTACCCCTAATGACATGTCACTCTATCATTACTTTCAACCATAGCTAGGGCAATCATTATTCAGTAGTTAGGTGATCAAACACACAATTCTTCCTTTAACAATTCAACAATCTCACTATTACAATCCATTGGCTTTCAATCAATATGTGAGAGGTACTTTACTAGTGCCTTATCCAATTATTTCCAGCTCTAGCTAACCAAAGCCTAAGTCTAACATGCAATAGAATCACGAATAGTTCTATATCAGCAATAACCAGCAATACGGCATATAATGTCATTCTATCAATTACTATCCAATCCTATCAAATTGTCAATTCAAGTGATTATCTTATTAACCAGTTTAATGCACAATTAATAAAACAAACAACATCCAATATGGAGTTCAAGACGACGTTGCTAACCTTTCTTCGGACGACAATTAGCTAGGCGTCACCGGTAAGTTCTATAGCACCTTCCACTTCGCCTAACAAGGAACAAGGAACAATAACTCGATTAGGAAATCGATCAAATACGTAGGATGCAATAATTGAAACCTATTCTAATCGCAAAGAGATGCTAAACGAACGAGCAATAAATGGTGACAATAACACGAACACACTAAAACCCAATCCAATCATCAACAATGTACCATCCTAATCAATTATCCCCAAAACCTAGGGTTTCCAACAAACCCTAACCAATCCATCATTAGAGACGATAACGATTACACCATAAACCAACATCAATCATGCTTATACTAATAGCGTAGAAGATAAAGGTCGATTGGAGACGTACCGGAGACAATCAACCAGAGAGAAAGCGACGAAGATGATGTAACAATTGCTTGCGAGACGAGAGAATTCGAGAGAGAGGTTGCGAATGAAGAAGTTTCGGCCAATTTAGGTTTTAAAAACCCGATTTCGGTGGTTGGCGACAAGCCTCGCGACATAGGCCTTATGTCGCCAAAGCGCACCGAGAGTAACACTTCAATATTGCAGAATTCGCTCGCTGGCGACAAGGCTGGCGACATAGCCCCTTGTCGCCAGCGCTGGCGATAAGCCTGGCTACATAAAGCTTATGTAGCCAGCGGCCAGTGCTGCGCACTTCTATTCCTTCTTTCGTTATGCTTCGTTTTCGCTTCGATTTTCAAAATACAAACATTACAATGCCATTAAACATTCTTAGAGCAATCCAAAGATGAATAATACCAATTCAATATTCAAGAACTTTCAAAAGTTACATGAAAGGAATCAATATCTCGAAAAATCCACTTTAATCCAAAAGGTATAAACATTTAGCACCAAAATTGGGACGTGACAATAATGGTGCGATCAATTGTCGATCGCACCCTTTAGACATATCAATGACTGTAAATGTTTAAACAACATTTAGTTTTGGATAACCAATCAATAATTCATTACTTTAACTTAATATAATGTTGCGATCAATTGTCGATCGCACCCTTTAGATATATCAATCACTGATAATGTTTAAACAACAATTAGTTTTCAATAACCAATTAAAAAAATTTTTACTTTAAATTTATATAATGTTGCGATCAATTGTCGATCGCACCCTTTAGACATATCAATCACATTAAATGTTAAAACAACAACTAGTTTTCATAACCAATTTAATAATTCATTACTTTAACTTAATATATTGTTGCGATCAATTGTCGATCGCACGCTTTTGACATATCAATCACTGTAAATGTTTAAACAATAATTAGTTTTCAATAACCAATTCAATAATTCATTATTTTAACTTAATATAATGTTGCGATCAATTGTTGATCGCACCCTTTAGACATATCAATCACCGTAAATGTTTAAACATCATTTAGTTTTCAATAACAAATTCAATAATTCATTACTTTAAATTAATATAATGTTGCGATCAATTGTCAATCGCACCCTTTAGACTTATCAATCATTGAAAATGTTTAAACAATTCAATAATTCATTACTTTAACTTAATATGATGTAGCAATCAATTGTCGAACACACCCTTTAAACTTATCCATCACTGTAAATGTTTAAACAACAATTAATTTTCAATAACCAATTCAATAATATATTACTTTAACTAAATATAATGTTGCAATCAATTGTCGATCCCACACTTTTGACATATCAATCACTGTAACTGTTTAAACAATAATTTGTTTTCAATAACCAATTCAATAATTCATTACTTTAATTTAATATAATGTTGCGTTCAATTGTCGATCGCACCCTTTAGACATATAAATCACTAATAATGTTTAAAAAACAATTAATTTTCAATAACCACATAAATAATTCATTACTTTAACTTTTTATAATGTTGCGATTAATTGTCGATCGCACCCTTTAGACATATCAATCACAAATAATGTTTAAACAACAATAAGTTTTCAATAACCAATTCAATAATTCATTACTTTAACTAAATATAAGGTTGCGATCAATTGTCGATCGCACCATGTAGACATATCAATCACTGTAAATGTTTAAACGACAATTAGTTTTCAATAACAAATTCAATAATTCATTAATTTAACTTAATATAATGTGGCGATCAATTGACGATCGCACCCTTTAGACATATTAATCACTGTAAATGTTTAAACACAATTAGTTTTCAATAACCAATTAAAAAATTCATAACTTTAACTTAATATAATGTTTCGATCAATTGTCGATCGCACCCTTTAGACATATCAATCACAAATAATGTTTAAACAACAATAAGTTTTCAATAACAAATTCAATAATTCATTACTTTAACTTAATAAAATGTTGCGATCAATTGTCGATCGTACCCTTTGAAAATATCAATCACTGATAATGTTTAAACAACAATTAGTTTTTAGTAACCAATTCAATAATTCATTAATTTAACTTAATATAATGTCGCGATCAATTGTCGATCGCATCCTTTATACATATGAATCACTATAAATGTTTAAACAATAATTAGTTTTCAATAACCAATTCAATAATTTATTACTTTAATTTATTATAATGTGGCGATCAATTGTCGATCGCACCCTTTAGACATATCAATCACTGCAAATGTTTAAACAACACTTATTTTTCAATAACAAATTCAATAATTCATTACTTAAACTTAATATAATGTTGCGATCAATTGTCGATTGCACCCTTTAGACATATCAATTATTGATAATGTTTAAACAACAATTAATTTTCAATAACCAATTAAATAGTTCATTACTTTAACTTAATATAATGTAGCGATCAATTGTCGATCGCATTCTTTAGACATATGAATCACTATAAATATTTAAACAACAATTTGGTTTCAATAACCAATTCAATAATTCATTACTTTAACTTATTATAATGTTGGGATCAATTGTCGATCGCACCCTTTAGACATATCAATCACTGTAAATGTTTATACAACAATTAGTTTTCAATAACTAATTTTATAATTCATTACTTTAACTTTATATAATATTGCGATCAATTGTCGATCAAACCCCTTAGACATATCAATCACTATAAATGTGTAGACAACAACAAATCTTCAATTACCAATTAAAAAATTCATTACTTTAACTTAATATAATATTGCGATAATTGTCGATCGCACCTTTTAAACACATCAATCATTGATAATGTTTAAACAACAATTAGTTGTCAATAACCAATTCAATAATTCATTACTTTAACTTAATATAATCTTGCGATCAATTATCGATCGCACTCTTTAGACATATCAATCACTATAAATGTTTAAACAACAATTAGTTTTCAATAACCAATTAAATAGTTCATTACTTTAACTTAATATAATGTTGCAATCAATTTTTGATCGCACCCTTTAGACATATCAATCACTGTAAATGTTTAAACAACAATTAGTTTTCAATAACCAATTCAATAATTCATTACTTTAACTTAATATAATGTTGCGATCAATTGTTGATCATACCCTTTGAAAATATCAATCACTAATAATGTTTAGACAACAATTAGTTTTCTATAACCATTTCAATATTTAATAACTTTAACTTAATATAATTTTGCGATCAATTGTCGACCACACCCTTTATACATATCAATCACTATAAATGTGTAGATAACAACAAATCTTCAATAACCAATTAAATAATTCATTACTTTAACTTTATATAATATTGCGATCAATTGTCGATCAAAGTCTTTAAACATATCAATCACTATAAATGTTTAAACATTTAAACAACAATTAATTTTCAATAACCAATTCAATAATTCATTATTTTAACTTAATGTTGCGATCAATTGTAATTGCACCCTTTAGACATATTAATCACTGATAATGTTAAAACAACAATTAGTTTTTAATAACCAATTCAAAAATTCATTAATTTAACTAATATAATGTTCGATCAATTGTCAATCGCATCCTTTAAAAATATAAATCACTGATAAAGTTTACACAACAATTAGTTTTCAATAACCAAATAAATAATTCATTACTTTAACTTTATATAATGTTGCGATCAATTGTCGATCGCACCCTCTAGATATATTAATCACTGATAATGTTTAAATAACAATTAGTTTTCACTAACCAATTCAATGATTCGTTACTTTAACTTAATATAATGTGGTGATCAATAATCGATCGCACCCTTTAGACATAGCAATCACTGTAAATGTTTAAACATCATTTAGTTTTCAATAACTAATTCAATAATTCATTACTTTAACTTAATATAATGTTGCGATCAATTGTCAATCGCACCCTTTAAACTCATCAATAACTGATAATGTTAAAACAACAATTAGTTTTCAATAACCAATTCAATAATTCATTACTTTAACTTAATATAATCTTACGATCAATTATCGATCGCACCCTTTAGACATATCAATCACTGTAAATGTTTAAACAACAATTAGTTTTCGGTAACCAATTCAATAATTCATTACTTTAACTTAATATAATGTGGCGATCAATTGTCGATCGCATCCTTTAGACATATCAATCACTGATAATGTTTCAACAACAATTAGTTTTCAGTAACCAATTAAATAATTCATTACTTTAACTTAATATAATGTTGCAATTAATTGACGATCGCACCCTTTAGACATATCAGTCACTGATAATGTTTAAACAACAATTAGTTTTGAATAACCAATTCAATATTTCATTACTTTAACTTAATATAAAGTTGCGATCAATTGTCTATCGCACCCTTTTGACATATCAATAACAGTAAATGTTTAAACAACAATTAGTTTTCACTAACCAATTCAATAATTCATCACTTTAACTTAATATAATGTTGCAATCAATTGTCGATGGCACTCTTTAGACATATCAATCACTAATATTGTTTCAATAACAATTAGTTTTCAATGACCAATTAAATAATTCATTACTTTAACTTAATATAATGTCGCGATCAATTGTCTATCGTACCGTTTAGACATATCAATCACCATAAATGTTTAAACAACAATTAGTTTTCAACAACCAATTCAATAATTCATTACTTTAACTTAATATAATGCCGCGATCAATTGTCTATCGCACCCTTTAGACATATCAATTATTGTAAATGTTTAAACAACAATTAGTTTTCTATAACCAATTCAATAATTCATTACTATCACTTAATATATTATTGTGATCAATTGTCGATCACACCCTTTAGACATATCAATCATTGCAAATGTAAAGACAACAGTAAATCTTCAATAACCAATTTGATTATTCATTCCTTTAACTTAATATAATGTTGCGATCAATTGTTGATCGCACCCTTTAGATATCTCAATAACTGATAATGTTTAAACAACAACTAGTTTTCAATAACCAATTCAATAATACATTACTATAACTTAATATAATATTGCGATCAATTGTCGATCTCACCCTTTAGACATATCAATCACTGTAAATGTGTAGACAACAATAAATCTTCAATAACCAACTTAATAATTCATTACTATAACCAAATATATTATTGCGATCAATTGTCGATCACACCCTTTAGAAATATCAATCATTGTAAATGTATAGACAACATTAAATCTTCAATAACCAATTTGATTATTCATTCCTTTAACTTAATATAATGTTGCGATCAATTGTCGATCGCACCCTTTAGATATCTAAATCACTAATAATGTTTAAACAACAATTAGTTTTCAATAACCAATTCAATAATACATTACTATAACTTAATATAATATTGCGATCAATTGTCGATCTCACCCTTTGGACATATCAATCACTGTAAATGTGTAGACAACAAAAAATCTTCAATAACCAATTTAATAATTCATTACTTTAACATAATATAATGTTGCGATCAATTTTCGATCGCACCCTTTAGATATATCAATCACTGATATTGTTAAAACAACAATTAGTTTTCAATAACCAATTCAATAATTCATAACTTTAACTTAATATAATGTGGCGATCAGTTGTCGATCGCACCCTTTTCACATATCAATCACTGTAAATGTTAAAACAACAATTCGTTTTCAATAACCAATTCAATAATTCATTACTTTAATTAATTTAATGTTGCGATCAATTGTCGATAGCACCCTTTAGACATATCAATCACCGATAATGTTTAAACAACAATTAGTTTTCAATAACCAAATAAATAAATCATTACTTAAACTTTATATAATGTTGCGACCAATTGTCGATCGCACCCTTTAGACATATCAATCGCTGATAATGTTTAAACAATAATTAGTTTTCAATAACTAATTCAATAATTCTTTACTTTAACTTAATATAATGTTGTGATCAATTGTCGATCGCACCCTTTAGACATATCAATTATTGTAAATGTTTATACAACAACTAATCTTCTATAACAAATCCAATAATTCATTATTTTAACTTAATATGATATTGCGATTAATTATCGATCGCACCGTATAGACATATCAATCACTATAAATGTTTAAACAATAATTAGTTTTCAATAACAAATTCAATAATTCATTACTTAAACTTAATATAATGTTGCGATCAATTTTCGATCGCAACCTTTAGACATATCAATCACTGTAAATGTTTAAACGACAATTAGTTTTCGGTAACCAATTCAATAATTCATTACTTTAACTTAATATAATGTGGTGTTCAATTGTCGATCGCACCCTTTAGACATATCGATCACTGTAAATGTTTAAACAACAATTAGTTTTCAATAACCAATTCAATAATTCATTACTATAACTTAATATAATATTGCGATCAATTGTCGATCATATCCTTTAGACATATCAATCACTATAAATGTGTAGACAACAACAAATCTTTAATAACCAATTTAATAATTCATTACTTTAACTTAATATAATGTTGCCATCAATTGTCGATTGCACTCTTTAGACATATCGATCACTGTAAATGTTTAAACAACAATTAGTTTTCAATAACCAATTCAATAATTCATTAATATAAATAAATATAATATTCCGATCAATCACTAATATTGTTAAAACAACAATTAGTTTTCAGTAACTAATTCAATAATTCATTACTTTAACTTTATATAATGTTACGATCAATTGTCGATCGCACCCTTTAACATATCAATCACAGTAAATGTCTAAACAACAATTAGTTTTCAATAAACAATTCAATAATTTATTACTTTAACTTAATATAATATTTCGATCAATTATAGATCGCACCCTTTGGACATATCAATCATTGTATATGTGTAAAAAATAACAAATCTTCAATAACCAATTAAAGAATTCCTTACTTTAACTTAGAATAATGTTGCGATCTTTTGTGGATCGCACCCTTTAGACATACCAATCACTGATAATGTTTAAACAACAATTAGTTTTCAATAACCAATTCAATTATTCATTACGTTAATTTAATATAATGTTGCGATCAATTGTAGATCACACCCTATCAATCACTGATAATGTTTAAACAACAATTAGTTTTCAATAACCAATTCAATAATTCATTACTTTAACTTAATATAATGTTACGATCAATTGTCGATCGCACCCTTTAGACATATCAATCACTGTAAATGTCTAAACAACAATTAGTTTTCAATAAACAATTCAATAATTCATTACTTTAACTTAATATAATGTGGCGATCAATTGTCGATCGCACCCTTTATACATATGAATCACTATAAATGTTTAAAAAATAATTAGTTTTCAATAACTTATTCAATAATTCATTACTTTAAATTATTATAATGTGGCGATCAATTGTCGATCACACCCTTTAGACATTTCAATCAACGAAAATGTTTAAACAACAATTATTTTTCAATAACAAATTCAAAAATTCAAAAATTCATTACTTTAACTTATTATAATGTGGCGATCAATTGTCGATCGCACCCTTTAGACATATCAATCACTGATAATGTTTCAACAACAATAAGTTTTCAATAACCAATTAAATAATTCATTGCTTTAACTTAATACAATGTTGCGATTAATTGACGATCGCACCCTTTAGACATATCAGTCACTGAAAATGTTTAAACAACAATTAGTTTTCAATATCCAATTCAAAAATTCATTACTTTAACTTCATATAAAGTTGCGATCAATTGTTTATCGCATCCTTTTGACATATCAATAATTGTAAATGTTAAAACAACAATTAGTTTTCACTAACCAATTCAATAATTTATCACTTTAACTTAATATAATGTTGCAATCAATTGTCGATCGCACCCTTTAGACATATCAATCACTAATATTGTTACAACAACAATTAGTTTTCAATTACCAATTAAATAATTCATTATTTTAACTTAATATAATGTCGCGATCAATTGTCTATCGCACCGTTTAGACATATCAATCACCGTAAATGTATAAACAACAATTAGTTTTCAACAACCAATTCTATAATTCATTACTTTAACTTAATATAATGTCGCGATCAATTGTCCATCGCACCCTTTAGACATATCAATTATTGTAAATGTTTAAACAACAACTAGTTTTCTATAACCAATTCAATATTCATTACTTTAATTTAATATAATGTATCGATCAATTGTTGATCACACCCTTTAGACATATCTATCACTGTAAATGTTTAAACAACAATTTATTTTCAATAACCAATTCGATAATTCGTTACTTTAACTTAATATAATATTTCGATCAATTATCGATCGCACCCTTTAGACATAGGAATCATTGTATATGTGTAAAAAATAACAAATCTTCAATAACCAATTAAATAATTCATTACTTTAAATTAGAATAATGTTGCAATCTATTGTGGATCGCACCCTTTAGACATATCAATCACTGATAATGTTTAAACAACAAATAGTTTTCAATAACCAATTCAATAATTCATTACTTTAATTTAATATAATGTTGCGATCAATTGTCGATCGCACCTTATCAATCACTGATAATGTTTAAACAACAATTAGTTTTCAATAACCAATTCAATAATTCATTACTTTAACTTTATATAATGTTACGATCAATTGTCGATCGCACCCTTTAACATATCAATCACAGTAAATGTCTAAACAACAATTAGTTTTCAATAAACAATTCAATAATTTATTACTTTAACTTAATATAATGTGGCGATCAATTGTCGATCGCACCCTTGATACATATGAATCACTATAAATGTTTAAAAAATAATTAATTTTCAATAACCAATTCAATAAGTCATTACTTCAACTTATTATAATGTGGTGATCAATTGTCGATCAAACCCTTTAGACATATCAATCACTGAAAATGTTTAAACAACAATTATTTTTTAATAACAAATTCAATAATTAATTACTTTAACTTAATATAATGTTGCAATCAATTGTCGGTTGCACCCTTTAGACATATCAATCAATGATACTGTTTAAATAAAAATTAGTTTTCAATCACCAATTAAATAATTCATTGCTTTAACTTAATATAATGTCGCGATCAATTGTCGATCGCACCCTTTAGACATATGAATCACTATAAATGTTTAAACAACAATTAGTTTTCAATAATGAATTCAATAATTCATTACTTAAACTTAATATTAGGTTGCGATCAATTGTCGATCGCACCCTTTAGACATATCAATCACTGTAAATTTTTAAACATCATTTAGTTTTCTAAAACTCATTCAATAATTCATTACTTTAACTTAATATATTATTGCGATCAGTTGTCGATCGCACCCTTTAAACACATCAACCACTGATAATGTTTAAACAACAATTTATTTTCAATAACCAATTCAATAATTCATTACTTTAACGTAAGTAATCTTACGATCAATTATCCATCGCACCCTTTAGACATATCAATCACTGCAAATGTTCAAACAACAATTAGTTTTTAATAACCAATTAAATAATTTATTACTTTAACTTAATATAATGTTGCAATCAATTGTCGATCACACCCGTTAGACATATCAATCACTGTAAATGTTTAAACAACAATTAGTTTCCAATAACCAATTCAATAATTCATTACTTTAACTGAATATAATGTTGTGATCAATTGTCGATCGCACCCTTTAGACATATCAATCACTAATAATGATTAAACAGCAATTAGTTTTCAATAACCAATTCAATAATTCATTACTTTAACTAATATAATGTTGCGATCAATTGTCGATCGCACCCTTTAAAAATATCAATCACTGATTATGTTTATACAACAATTAGTTTTCAATAACCAAATAAATAATTCATTACTTTAACTTTATATAATGTTGCGATCAATTGTCGATCGCACCCTCTAGACATATCAATCACTGATAATGTTTAAACAACAATTAGTTTTCACTAACCAATTCAATGATTCATTACTTTAACTTAATATAATGTTGTGATCAAATGTTGATCACACCCTTTAGACATATCAATCACTGATAATGTTTCAACAACAATTTGTTTTCAATAACAAATTAAATAATTCATTACTTTAACATAATATAATGTTTCGATTAATTGCCGATCGAACCCTTTAGACATATCAATCACTGATAATGTTTAAACAACAATTAGTTTTCAATAACCAATTCAATAATTCATTAATTTAACTTAATATAAAGTTGCGATCAATTGTTTATCGCACCCTTTTGACATATCAATAAGTGTAAATGTTTAAACATCAATTAGTTTCCAATAACCAATTCAATAATTAATTACTTTAACTTAATATAATGTTGTGATCAATTGTCGATCGCACCCATTAGACATATCAATCACTGATAATATTTAAACAACAATTATTTTCAATAACCAATTCAATAATTCATTACTTTAACTAATATAATGTTGCGATCAATTGTCGATCGCACCCTTTAAAAATATCAATAACTGAAAATGTTTATATAACAATTAGTTTTCAAAAACCAAATAAATAATTCATTACTTTAACTTAATATAATGTTGTGATCAATTGTCGATCGCACCCTTTAGACATATCAATCACTGATAATGTTTCAACAACAATTAGTTTTCAAAAACAAATTCAATCATTCATTACTTTAACTTAATATAATATTTCGATTAATTGCCGATCGCACCCTTTAGACATATCAATCACTGATAATGTTTAAACAATAATTAGTTTTCAATAACCAATTCAATAATTCATTACTTTAACTTAATATAAAGTTGCGATCAATTGTTTATCGCACCCTTTTGACATATCAATAAGTGTAAATGTTTAAACAACAATTAGTTTTCACTAACCAATTCAATAATTCATTTTACTTTAACTTAATATAATGTTGCAATCAATTGTCGATCGCACCCTTTAGACATATCAATCACTAATATTGTTTAAACAACAATTAGTTTTCAATAACCAATTAAATAATCCATTACTTTAACTTAATATAATGTCGCGATCAATTGTCTATCGCACCCATTAGACATATCAATCACCATAAATGTTTAAACAACAATTAGTTTTCAACAACCAATTTAATAATTCGTTACTTTAACTTAATTTAATGCTGCGATCAATTGTCTATCGCACCCTTTAGACATATCAATTACTGTAAATGTTTAAACAACAATTAGTTTTCAATAACCAATTCAATCGTCATTACTTTAACTTAATATAATGTTGCGATCAATTGTTGATCACACTCTTTAGACATATCTATCACTGTAAATGTTTAAACAACAATCAGTTTTCAATAACCAATTCAATAATTCATTACTTTAACTTAATATAATATTTCGATCAATTATCGATCGCACCCTTTAGACATATCAATCACTGTATATGTGTAAAAAATAATTAATCTTCAATAACCAATTAAATAATTCATTACTTTAACTTAGAATAATGTTGCGATCTATTGTGGATCGCACCCTTTAGACATATTAATCACTGATAATGTTTAAACAACAATTAGTTTTCAATAACCAATTCAATAATTCATTACTTTAATTTAATATAATGTTGCGATCAATTGTCGATCGCACCCTATCAATCACTGATAATGTTTAAACAATAATTAGTTTTCAATAACCAATTCAATAATTCATTACTTTAATTTAATATAATGTTGCGATCAATTGTCGATCACACCCTATCAATCACTGTAAATGTTTAAACAACTTTTAGTTTTCAGTAAACAATTCAATAATTCATTACTTTAACTTAATATAATGTTGTGATCAATTGTCGATCGCTGATAAGGCTGCAACTTAGCATACTTTCTTCCCATGAAACTTAGACTTTTGCAATGAATTCGAGAGCATTTCTGGTTAAACTAATGTTGTTACAAGTTATTTCAGGTTCTAATCCCGACAAGCACGTTGGAGTGTATGGAAATTGAAAAGTAGATGATGGATGCTAATAGAGTATCAGAGACGGAACTGGAGTGAAGACTATGCGGGAGAAGTTGAATTACAGGTTTATGAATAACAAACATAAGTGGCAATCCAGGGCCATATCCGGTGCCAGGACCCGCTGCCAGTGGACAGAAGGAACGTGACAGCCAAAGGAAGCGGCGCTTCCTACAGAGGCTCGCCTCTATCAACCGCTGCCAGCGAGCAAGGATCGTGGTGACGGCGGATGAAAATGATGCTTCTTGCAGCCATTCGCCGTCACAGTCCGCTGCCAGCGGGCAAACTAAACGTGCCGGCGGTCGACACTGACGTGAAGGGCAAGTTTGGGTTTTCACGATTATTTTGAGGTCATTCTCGTCTGGGACTTGGAGGATGACAAAAGAGAATGGACAAACCACAAGAAGGGGATCAAAAAACGGACGAAGGAACACATTCGAAGATCGCGTAATTTCATCTGGAGAGATTGGAAGATAAGATCAGGGGTGAACTCTCTCTACTATGTTAGGAATAGCATTGTTAGTTAGGGTTGCTTCCATGATAATGTGTAACTAAGTCTGATCTTAGGTTTGCGATGTAGCCACCCAGTAAACTCTTGTTATACTCGTTATTGATGTATTGATGCTTGTTTTATTTGGAACTTGTTCTTAAAGCTTGATGAATGATTGGTATCTTGTTCTACTGTCTATAATTGTTCGGAAGAAAATTATAGTTTAGACCTAAGGTTTCAAAAATATATCAATTGAATACTTAGGGATAGGGTTTGAGAGATATATGTTCGAGGATAGAATACTTACTGCATCGATTGGATTGAGTTGCATTGGAATATGGGACGAAATTATTCGATAGGTTGCTAGGATTTGGAAAAACCTAGGAATACATATGAATATGGAGAAGAGGTAATCAACCATTGTCACGAGTGTACGTGGAGTTCAGGGTAGGTGAAATCGTAAACCTAGGACTGTTCATTATTGTTAATTGAGTAATTTAGATAAAACATTTCTCATGTACTTCAAAGAATTGTGCATCTAATTAGTAGAAAATTTACAAGTTGAATTTAATTTGCGTTATCTCTATGGATTCGATACTTGAACTAATTGAGTTCTCTATATTACTTGATAACGTGCACTTGCGCAAGCAATTCTCTTATACGGGAATTTTGACATCAAGTTTTTGGCGCCGTTGCCGGGGACTACGACTCTATTTTATTCAACTATTGAGAATTTTCTACTCTTTGGACTTTTTAATTTGTTTTTTTTTCTACTGTCTGTGCAGGTCTTTAGTGGATGCAAAGAACCAGACATTCAGGAGCGCAATTAGTGGAACCGTTACCTGAACCTGAGAGACTCCTACGCGAAAGACTACATCAGCAGCGAATGGCAGACGCCGTGAATCCTCCTCGCCGCACTTTGAGGGAGTTTATAGCTCCTACATTGAACGGTATACATCAAAGTATCGTTCCTCCAGCAGTGACGGCAGATTCTTTTGAGATCAAGACGTCTACTATCACTTTGATTTAACAGTCCTGTCAGTTCCACAGACTATCTAATGAGGATCCCTACCATCATTTGAAAAAGTTCCTCTCTATTTGCGGGACGTTCAAGACTAATCGAGTTCTAGAGGAAGCAGTGCTTTTACGCCTTTTTCCATTCACTCTCCAAGACAAGGCTTGGAATTGGTTGGAGTCTCTCCCGCATGGATCTATCACTACTTGGGCACAACAGGTGCAACAATTTCTCTAGAAATATTTTCCACCAGCGAAGACAGCTCGTCTCAGGCACGAACTTATGACCTTTCGTCAGATGGAAGGAGAATCACTATATGACGCCAGGGAGAGAATAAAAGATTTGGCAAGAAAAGTTTCGCACCATAAATTCTTAAGCCACTTTTGGTGTGTTTTATGGGGTAAATTAGGGACTAAGTTGTTATTTTCTACTACTTGTCATCATCAAACTGATGGCCAAACTGAAGTGGTTAATCGAACTTTAGGCTTTTTATTGCGTGCTGTTGTGGGTTAAAATTTTAAAACTAGGGAAGATTGTTTACCTCTGATAGAGTTTGCTTACAATAGGAGCATACATTCTTCTATAGGTTATTCTCCATTTGAGATTGTTTATGGTTTTAACCCATTAACTCCATTGGATTTAATGCCTTTACCATTAAATGAGATTGTTAATATAGATGGGCAGCAAAGAGCAGAAGTGGTTAAAACAATACATGAGAAAGCTAGGCAACACGTTGAGGACAAGAACAAGAAGTATGCTCAAAAGGCCAACCAAGGGCGTAGGGTGATGAAGTTTGAACCTGGAGATTGGGTTTGGGTACATTTCCGGAAGGAAAGATTTCCTAAGCAAAGAAAGTCGAAGCTCAATCCTAGAGGCGATGGTCCTTTCCAAGTACTTGAGCGCATCAATGATAATGCCTATAGGGTGGATTTACCAGGTGAGTATCGTGTTAGTGCTACTTTTAATGTTTCTGATTTGTCTCCTTTTATCAATGTAGGTTCTGATTCGAGGTCGAATCCTTTTGAAGAGGGAGGGAATGATGCAACTCACCAAAGCAATGATGAAGTCTTGATGATGCCAGCAGGTCCAATTACAATATCACGCTCTTCTAAACTCAAAGCACGACTTCAGATTTATGTACAAGCATTGATTTCACAAGAACTTCAAGAGGATATGATGATCAAGCTTGGGGAAGAACTTAAAGAGATGCCGAGGTGTTTATGCACATTAGAGGAACCAAGTTCAGAAGGCTAAACACTTGGCCAAATATCTGAAGCAGAAGTCTAATCAAATGGGCTTAGGCTTAACTATCTTTAAATGAATATCTGGGCTTCTTTTATTTTATTATGTTGGGCTTTAAAATATTCTGATCTGTATTTAATATGCATGTGCCTCACTTAAAAGTCATGTGTATGAAATAATTAGTGTTGGGCCTCTGATTAATAGCCCAGCCTTTAAGATTTTTAGGGTTTCATTTGTAAAGGGTATTTAAACCCTTCTTTATGTGCGTTGGTGGGAGACTTGATTAAAACATTTTTTGAGAGTGGAAAGGTTTGATTCCAGACTATTTTACTTTAAGGATTAATTCAACTTATCAAGTAAGTATTGACTTGTGGCGTTAATTCAATTCTTTCACATTCTATACTCTTTGTTACCAATTCCTTGTTGTTTTGGGGGTGAAGGGTTCTAGTAGATTGATTGAATTTAGGTTTGGGAAGATCTATTGATTCGGAGGTGAATCATACTTAGTTCTTGAGTTGTTGCCTTATCATTTTTGGTATCAGAGCCTAGGTTAAATTCAATCTTTTTTTCTTTAAATTTCTGTCAGTTCTTTTCTGGTATTGTTATTTCAGCTGTTTATAAAAATATATATATATTGTGGGAAAAAATCAGAGGAAAAAAAAGTGTGGAACTCTGAAAAAAAAAAGAAAAAAAATCGTGAAAAAATAAATCTGAAAAAAAAATAGTGAAAAAAAATTGAAAAAAAAATCATGAAAAAAAAAATCTGAAAGAAAAATAGTGAAAAAAAAATTTGAAAAAAAAAAGAAGACCAGAAGAGAAACTCATGTTGTTTAAACCATTCATAATCTCTTTCTTCTTGTTTGTTCTTATTCTCTCTTAGAATTATTTCCTTCCAGGCTCAATTTCCTTTTAAAAAAAGTCGTCCACATACATTTTCTTCATCTCGTATGTGACTAATATTTTGACAGTTTTTTTTTTTTTATTTTTTTCCTGCAGGTTTTACATCATGAGTGCTTCAAACGAAGTTAAAAGTAGTGACAAGGAGGAAAAGAATAGTGAGGCTGAGCAAACCACATTCTTTACATTGCAGGCAATGCAACAACAGTTCCAAAGGATTGAGAACATGTTCAGAGATGTTAGTGATAAATTTGATAGGCAAGATCAGGCCATTAGAGAGTTGCAAAGAGAGACTCCAACTAATGGTGCAGTAAGAAGGCGAAATGCACGGGAACTAACTCCAGTGCCTTCAGACTATGAGGATGAATATGAAGATAGGAGCGATGAAGAAGAATGGAATAGGGCTAGATTTGACAGAACGGGAGCAAGAAATGATAGAGGAAGAGGAAGAGGTTATAGGGCCCGAATTAATGCAAGGAGAGAAGATAGAGTTGAACATGTTGATAGAAACTTGGGTAGTATTAAGATGAAAATACCCTCTTTCCAAGGCAAAAATGATCCAGAAACTTATTTGGAATAGGAGAGAATGGTAGAAATGATTTTTGAAAGTCATAACTTCTCAGAAGAAAAGAAGGTGAAGCTGGCTGCTGTGGAATTCCATGACTATGCACTTGTTTGGTGGGATCAGCTTGTTTTGAACAGAAGAAGGAACGGAGAGGATCCTATTGAGACTTGGGCTGAGATAGAGGGTAATGAAGAAAAGATTTGTACCTAGCTTCTTTTATAGGGAGCTACATCAAAAGCTCCAAACTTTGAGACAAGGCACTAGAAGTGTTGAAGAATACCATAAGGAGATGGAGATAGCCATGATTAGGGCGAATGTAGAAGAAGATAGGGAGGCAACCATGGCACGTTTCTTGACTGGTTTAAATAAAGACATAGCAAACGTCATTGAGCTGCACCATTACGTTGAGTTAGAGGAGATGGTGAACATGGCTATGAAGATAGAGAAGCAGCTCAAGTACAAAGGGCCCAGCAAGACTTCTTATTCGAGCTCTACAACAAGTTGGAACTCCAAATGGTCCAAGAAAGATGAGAAGTACAAGGATAAGTAAAAAGAAGAGAAGAACAAGACAGATCTGAAAGGTACTTTAAAAACTTCTAGTTCATCTCATTCCAATTCTGAAAAGCATACATCTATTAAATGCTTTAAATGTCTTGGTGTTGGTCATATTGCTTCTCAATGTCCGAATAAGAAAACAATGATTGTAAGAAGTGGGGAAGTTATTTCAGAAGATGAGGGTAGTGATGAAAATGATTCTGATTCAATGCCTGAATTGGAGGATTATTTAGATGTGGAAGTTGAGGATTTACCTAGGGGTGAATTACTTGTTACTAGGCGTGTTTTGAATGCACAAGCAAGGGAAAATGGACTTGAGCAAAGAGAAAATATTTTTCACTCTAGGTGCCTAGTGAATGAAAAAATTTGTAGCCTGATAAATGATGGGGGAAGTTGCACTAATGTAGCTAGCACAATGATGGTAGAAAAACTGGGATTGGATTGTTTGAGGCATCTAAGACCGTATAGGCTGCAATGGTTGAATGACATGGGAGAAATCAAGGTGAATAAACAAGTTCTTGTGAATTTCTCCATTGGTAAGTATTCTGATCAAGTTCTTTGTGATGTTGTACCTATGCATGCAAGTCATTTATTGCTTGGTAGACCTTGGCAATATGATAGAGAGTGTTACATGATGGATTTAAGAATAGGTACTCATTTTCCATGGGGGATCAGAAGTTTGTTCTTGCTCCATTGTTACCAAAAGAGGTCTATGAAGACCAAATGCAATTGAAAAGAAGTATGGAAGCAATGCAACAAAGGAAGGCTGAAAAGACTCAAGAAAAACAAGAATTGATGAAAATTGAGGGGATGGCTGAGAGCCTTGCAAAAGGAGAGCAGAAATTGAAAATAAAAGAAAAGAGAGACGGTGAGGCAGAGAATGAGAGAAGAAAAGATAGGAAAGAGGCCTTAAAAGAAATTCAATTAAAAGGCCCAAATGAGAGAGAAGGCAGAAAAAAACAAAACTTCTATGCAAAAATGAGAGATGTAAGGGTTGCTTATAAGGAAAGTCGATGCTTGTTTGTACTCTTGTACAAGGAAGCTTACTTTAATGAATCTGACCTTGACCCAAGTTTACCTAGTTGTGTTGTTTCTTTGTTGTAGGAATATGGAGACCTTTTTCCTGAGGACCTGCCCAAGGAGTTGCCACCTATTAGGGGAATAGAGCATCAAATTGATTTCATGCCCGGAGCACAAATTCCAAACAGACCAGCTTATAGAGCTAACCCAGAAGAAACTAAGGAAATCCAAAAGCAGGTTCAAGAGTTGCTGCAAAAGGGACACATAAGAGAAAGTTTGAGTCCTTGTGTCGTACCAGTTATTCTAGTACCTAAGAAGGATGGGAGTTGGCGCATGTGTGTAGATTGCAGAGCTGTTAATAAGATAATGGTAAAGTATCGTCATCCTATACCTAGGTTAGAAGATATGCTTGATGAATTGCATGGTGCTTGTGTATTTACCAAGATTGATTTAATGAGTGGTTACCATCAGATTAGAATGAAAATTGGTGATGAGTGGAAAACTGCTTTTAAAACAAAACATGGTTTATATGAGTGGATGGTAATGCCTTTTGGGTTAACTAATGCCCCTAGCACTTTCATGAGATTGATGAATCATGTGTTGACAACATTATATAAAAATAAAGTAATGAATTATTTAATTGTTTATTGAAAACTAATTGTTGTTTAAACATAATCAATTATTGATATGTCTAAAGGGTGCGATCGACAATTGATTGCAACATTATATTAAGTTAAAGTAATAATTATTTAATTGGTTATTGAAAACTAATTGTTGTTTAAACATAATCAATGATTGATATGTCTAAAGGGTGCGATCGACAATTGATCGCAACATTATATTAAGTTAAAGTAATGAATTATTTAATTAGTTATTGAAGATTTGTTGTTGTCTAAGTCTAAAGGGTGCGATTCACAATTGATCGGAAAATTATATTAAGTCGAAGTAATGAATTATTGAATTTGTTATTAAAAACTAACTGTTGTTTAAACATTTACAGTGATTGATATGTTTAAAGGGTGCTATCGATAATTGATCGCAGCATTATATTAAGTTAAAGTAATGAATTATTTAATTGGTTATTGAAAAGTAATTGTTGTTTAAACATTATCACTATTTGATATGTCTAAAGGGTGCGATCGACAATTGATCGAAACATTATATTAAGTTAAAGTAATGAATTATTTAATTGGTTATTGAAGATTTGGTTTTGTCTACACATTTATAGTGATTGATATGTCTAAAGGGTGTGATCGACAATTGATCGCAATATTATATTAAGTTAAAGTAATGAATTATTGAATTGATTATTGAAAACTAATTGTTGTTTAAACATTATCAGTGATTGATATTTTCAAAGGGTACGATCGACAAATGATAGCAACATTATATTAAGTTAAAGTAATGAATCATTGAATTGGTTACTGAAAACTAATTGTAGATTAAACATTCATAGTGATTGATATTTTCAAAGGGTACGATCGACAATTGATCACAACATTATATTTATTTAAAGTATTGAATTCTTTAATTAATTATTAAAAACTAATTGTTGTTTAAATATTTACAGTGATTGATATGTTTAAAGGGTGCGATCAACAATTGGTCGCAACATTATATTAAGTTAAAGTAATGAATTATTGAATTCGATATTTAAAACTAATTGCTGTTTAAACATTATCAGTGATTGATATTTTCAAAGGGTACGGTCGATAATTAATCGCAACATTATATTAAGTTAAAGTAATGAATTATTGAATTAGTTATTGAAAACTAATTATTGTTTAAACATTATCAGTGATTGATATGTCTAAAGGGTGCGATCGTCAATTGATCGCAACATTATATAAAGTTAAAGTAATGAAATATTGAATTGTTTATCAGTGAAGAGTTGTTGTTGTCTACACGTTTACAGTGATTGATATGTCTAAAGGGTGCGAACGACAATCGATCGCAACATTATATTAAGTTAAAGTGATGAATTATTTAATTGGATATTGAAGATTTGTTGTTGTTTATATCTAAAGGGTGCAATCGACAAGTGATCGCAATATTATATTAAGTGAAAGTAATGAATTATTGAATTTATTATTGAAATCTAATTGTTGTTTAAACATTTAGAGTGATTGATATGTCTAATGGGTGCGGTCTAGAATTGATCGCAACATTAAATTAAGTTAAAGTAATGAATTATTGAATTGGTTATTGAAAACTAATTATTGTTTAAACATAATCAGTGATTGATATGTTTAAAGGGTGTGATCAACAATTGATCGCAACATTAAATAAAGTTAAAGTAGTGAATTATTTAATTGTTTATTGAAAACTAATTGTTGTTTAAACATAATCAATGATTTATATGTCTAAAGGGTGCGATTGACAACTGATCGCAACATTATATTAAGTTAAAGTAATGAATTATTTAATTGGTTATTGAAGATTTGTTGTTGTCTATGTCTAAAGGGTACGATTGACAATTGATCGGAAAATTATATTAAGTTGAAGTAATGAATTATTGAATTGATTATAGAAAACTAACTGTTGTTTAAACATTTATAGTGATAGATTAAAGGGTGCGATCGACAAGTAATCGCAACATTATATTAAGTTAAAGTAATGAATTATTTAATTGGTTATTGAAAACTAATTGTTGTTTAAACATAATCAATGATTGTTATGTGCGATTGACAACTGATCGCAACATTATATTAAGTTAAAGTAATGAATTATTTAATTGGTTATTTAAGATTTGTTGTTGTCTCTAAAGGGTGCGATTGATAATTGATCGGAAAATTATATTAAGTTGAAGTAATGAATTATTGAATTGATTATAGAAAACTAATTGTTGTTTAAACATTTATAGTGATTGATATGTTTAAAGGGTGCGATCGACAAGTAATCGCAACATTATATTAAGTTAAAGTAATGAATTATTTAATTGGTTATTGAAAACTAATTGTTGTTTAAACATTATCACTGATTGATATGTCTAAAGGGTGCGATCGACAATTGATCGCAATATTATATTAATTTAAAGTAATGAATTATTGAATTGGTTATTGAAAACTAATTGTTGTTTAAACATTATCAGTGATTGTTATTTTCAAAGGGTACGATCGATAAATGATCGCAACATTATATTAAGTAAACATAATGAATTATTGAATTGGTTACTGAAAACTAATTGTTGTTTAAACATTTATAGTGAATCATAATTTCAAAGGCTACGATCGACAATTGATCACAACATTATATTAATTTAAAGAAATGAATTCTTTAATTGGTCATTAAAAACTAATTGTTGTTTAAACATTTACAGTGATTGATATGTCTAAAGGGTGCGATCGACAATTGATCGCAACATTTTATTAAGTTTTAGTAAGGAATTCTTGAATTGGTTACTGAAAACTAATTTTTGTTTAAACATTTACAGTGATTGAAATTGTCAAAGGGTACGATCTACAATTGATCGCAACATTATATTAAGTTACAGTAATGAATTATTTAATTGGTTATTGAAAACTAATTGTTGTTTAAACATTATCAGTTATTGATATGTCTAAAGGGTGCGATCGTTAATTGATCGCAACATTATATAAAGTTAAAATAATGATTGATATTTTCATAGGGTACGATCGACAAAAGATCGCAACATTATATTAAGTTAAAATAATGAATTATTGAATTGGTTAATGAAAACTAATTGTTGTTTAAACATTTATTGTGATTGATATTTTCAAAGGGTACGATCGACAATTGATCGCAACATTATATTAATTTAAAGTAATGAATTCTTTAATTGGTTATTAAAAACAAATTGTTATTTAAACATTATCAGTGATTTATATGTCTAAAGGGTACGATCGACAATTGATCGCAACATTAAATAAAGTTAAACTAATTAACTATTATATTGGTTATTGAAAACTAATTATTTTTTAAACATTATCAGTGATTGATATTTTCAAAGGATACGATCGACAATTGATCGCAACATTATATTAAGTTAAAGTAATGAATAATTGAATTTGTTATTGAAAACTAAATGTTGTTTAAACATTTATAGTGATTGATATGTCTAAAGAGTGTAATCGACAATTGATTGCAACATTATATTAAGTTAACGTAATGAATATTGAATTGGTTATTGAAAACTAATTGTTGTTTAGACATTTACAGTGATTGATATGTCTAAAGGGTGTGATCGACAATTGATCGCAACATTATATTAAGTTAAAGTAATGAATTATAGAATTGGTTATTGAAAACTAATTGTTGATTAAACATTTACAGTGATTGATATGTCTAAAGGGTGCGATCGGCAATTAATCGCAACATTATATTAAGTTAAACTAATGAATTATTGAATTGGTTATTGAAAACTAAATGTTGTTTAAACATTTACAGTGATTGATATGTTTAAAGAATGCGATCGACAATCGATCGCAACATTATATTAAGTTAAAGTAATGAATTATTTAATTGTTTATTGAAGATTTGTTGTTGTTTATGTCTAAAGGGTGCGATCGACAATTGATCGCAATATTATATTAAGTGAAAGTAATGAATTATTGAATTGGTTATTGAAAACTAATTGTTGATTAAACATTTATAGTTTTTCATATGTCTAAAGGGTGCAATCGACAATTGATAGCATCATTATATTAAGTGGAAGTAATGAATTACTGAATTGGTTACTGCAAACTAATTGTTGTTTATAAATTTACAGTGATTGATATGTCTAAAGGGTGGGATCGACAATTGATCGCAATATTATATTAACTTAAAGTAATGAATTATTGAATTGGTTATTGAAAACTAATTGTTGTTTAAAAATTATCCGTGATTTATTTGTCTAGAGGGTGCGATCGACAATTTATCGCAACATTATATAAAAGTAAAGTAATGAATTATTTATTTGTTTATTGAAAACTAATTGTTGTTTAACATAATCAATGATTGATATGTCTAAAGGTACGATCCAAAATTGATCGCAACACTATATTAAGTTAAAGTAATGAATTATTTAATTGTTTATTTAAGATTTGTTGTCGTCTATGTCTAAAAGGTGCGATTGACAATTGATCGAAAAATAATATTAAGTTGAAGTAATGAAATATTGAATGGGTTTTTGAAAACTAACTGTTTATTAAACATTTACAGTGATTGATATGCTTAACTTGTGCGATCGACAATTGATCGCAACATTATATTAAGTTATAGTACTGAATTATTTAATTTGTTTTTGAAAACTAATCGTGGTTGAAACATTATCACTGATTGATATGTCTAAAGGGTGCGATCGACAATTGATCGCAATATTAGATTAAGTTAAAGTAATGAATTACTTAATTGGTTATTGAAGATTTGTTGTTGTCTACGCATTTACAGTGATTGATATGTCTAAAGGGTGTGATCGAAAATTGATTGCAATATTATATTAAGTTAAAGTAATGAATTATTGAATTGGTTATTGAAAACTATTTATTGTTTAAACATTATCAGTGATTGATATTTTCAAAGGGTACGATCGACAAATGATCGCAACATTATATTAAGTTAAAGTAATGAATTATTGAATTGGTTACTGACAACTAATTGTTGTTTGAACATTTATAGTGACTGATATGTATAAAGGGTGCGATCGACAATTAATCGCAACATTATAATAAGTTAAAGTATTGAATTATTGAATTGGTTATTGAAAAATAAATGTTGTTTACACATTTAGAGTGATTGATATGTTTAAAGGGTGCGATCGACAATCGATCACAACATTATATTAAGTTAAAGTAATGAATTATTTAATTGGTTATTAAAGATTTGTTGTTGTTTATGTCTAAACGGTGCGATTGACAATTGATCGCAATATTTTATTAAGTAAAAGTAATGAAATATTGAATTGGTTATCGAAAACTAATTGTTGTTTAAAAATTTACAGTGATTCATTTGTCTAAAGGGTGCAATCGACAATTGGTCACAACATTATATTAAGTGAAAGTAATGAATTATTGAATTGGTTATAGTAAACTAATTGTTGTTTATAAATTTACAGTGATTGATATGTCTAAAGGGCGCGATCGACAATTGATCGCAACATTATATTAAGTTAAAGTAATGAATTATTGAATTGGTTATTGAAAAGTAATTGTTGTTTAAACATTATCAGTGATTTATATGTCTAAATTGTGTGATCGACAATTGATCGCAACATTATATAAAGTTAAAGTAATGAATTATTTAATTGTTTATTGAAAACTAATTGTTGTTTAAACATAATCAATGATTAATATGTCTAAAGGGTGCGATCGGCAATTGATCGCAACGTTATATTAAGTTAAAGTAATGAATATTTAATTGGTTATTGTAGATTTGTTGATGTCTTTGTCTAAAGGGTGCGATTGACAATTGATCGGAAAATTATATTAAGTTAAAGTAATAAAATATTGAATTGGTTATTGAAAACTAACTGTTGTTTAAACATTTACAGTGATTGATATGTTTACAGGGTGCGATCGATAACTGATCGCAACATTATATTAAGTTAAAGTAATGAATATTTAATTGGTTATTGAAGATTTGTTGATGTCTATGTCTAAAGGGTGCGATTGACAATTGATCGGAAAATTATATTAAGTTAAAGTAATGAATTATTGAATTGGTTATTGAAAACTAACTGTTGTTTAAACATTTACAGTGATTGATATGTTTAAAGTGTGCGATCGACAATTCATCCCAACATTATATTAAGTTAAAGTAATGAATTATTGAATTGATTATTGAAAACTAATTGTTGTTTAAACATTATCAGTGATTGATATGTCTAAAGGGTGCGATACACAATTGATCGCAACATTATATAAAAGTTAAAGTAATGAATTATTTAATTGTTTATTGAAAACTAATTGTTGTTTAAACATGATTAATGATTGATATGTCTAAAGGGTGCGATCGACAATTGATCGCAACATTATATAAAGTTAAAGTAATGAATTATTTAATTGGTTATTTAAGATTTGTTGTTGTCTATGTCTAAAAGGTGCGATTGACAATTGATTGGAAAATTATATTAAGTTAAAGTAATGAATTATTGACTTGGTTAATGAAAACTAACTTTTATGTAAACATTTACAGTGAGTGATATGCTTAAAGGGTGCGATCGACAATTGATCGCAACATTATATTAATTTAAAGTAATGAATTATTTAATTCGTTATTGAAGAGTTGTTGTTGTTTATGTCTAAAGGGTGCGATCGACAATTGATCGCAATATTATATTAAGTTAAAGTACTGAATTTTTGAATTGGTTATTGAATACTAATTGTTGTTTTAACATTTATAGTATATGTCTAAATTGTGCAATCGACAATTGATCGCAACATTATATTAAGTGAAAGTAATTATTTATTGAATTAGTTATTGAAAACTAATTGTTGTTTATAAATTTACAGTGATTGATATGTCTAAAGGGTGAGATCGACAATTGATCGCAACATTATATTAAGTTTAAGTAATGAATTATTGAATTTGTTATTGAAAACTAAGTGTTGTTTAAATATTTACAGTGATTGATACGTCTAAAGAGTGCGATCGACAATTGATTGCAACATTATATTAAGTTAAAGTTATGAATATTGAATTGGTTATTGAAAACTAATTGTTCTTTAGACATTTACAGTGATTGATATGTCTAAAGGGTGCGATAGACAATTGATCGCAACATTATATTAAGTTAAAGTAATGAATTATAGAATTGGTTATTGAAAACTAAATGTTGTTTAACCATTTACAGTGATTGATATGTTTAAAGGGTGCGATTGACAATCGATCGCAACATTATATTAAGTTAAAGTAATGAATTATTTAATTGGTTATTGAAGATTTGTTGTTGTTTATGTCTAAAGGGTGCGATCGACAATTGATTTCAATATTATATTAAGTGAAAGTAATGAATTATTGAATTTGTTATTGAAAACTAATTGTTGTTTATAAATTTACAGCGATTGATATGTCTAAAGGGTGCGATCGACAATTGATCGTAACATTATATAAACTTAAGTAATGAAATATTGAATTGTTTATCGAAAACTAATTGTTGTTCAAACATAATCAGTAATTGATATGTCTAAAGGGTGCGATCGACAATTGATCGCAACATTATATAAAGTTAAAGTAATGAATTAATTAATTGTTTATTGAAAATTAATTGTTGTTTAAACATAATCAATGATGGATATATCTAAAGGGTGCGATCGACTATTGATCGCAAAATTATATTAAGTTAAAGTAACGAATTATTTAATTGGTTACTTAAGATTTGTTGTTGTCTATGTCTAAAAGGTGCGATTAACGACTGATCCGAAAATTATATTAAGTTGAAGTAATGAAATATTAAATTGGTTATTGAAAACTAACTGTTTTTTAAACATTTACAGTGATTGATGTGTTTAAAGGCTGCAATCGACAATCGATCGCAACATTATATTAAGTTAAAGTAATGAATTATTTAATTTGTTATTGAAGATTTGTTGTTGTTTATGTCTAAAGGGTGCGATCGACAATTGATTTCATTATTATATTAAGTGAATGTAATGAATTATTGAATTGGTTATTGAAAACTAATTGTTGTTTAAACATTTACAGTGATATGTCTAAAGGGTGCGATCGACAATTGATCGCAACATTATATTAAGTTAAAGTAATGAAATATTGAATTGGTTATTGAAAACTAATTATTGTTTAAACATTATCAGTGATTGATATGTCTAAAGGGTGCGATTGACAATTGATCGCAACATTATATAAAGTTAAAGTAATGAATTATTTAATTGTTTATTGAAAACTAATTGTTGTTTAAACATAATCAATGATTGATATGTCTAAAGGGTGCGATTAACAATTGATCGCAATGTTATATTAAGTTAAAGTAATGAATTATTGAATTGGTTATTGAAAACTTATTGTTGTTTTAACATTTATAGTGATTGATATCTCTAAAGGGTGCGATCGACAACTTATTGCAACATTATATTAAGTTAAAGTAATGAATTATTGAATTTGTTAGTGAAAACTAAATGTTATTTAAACATTTATTGTGTTATATAAAGGGTGCGATCGACAATTGATCGTAACATTATATTAAATTAAAAAAATGAATTATTGAATTGATAATTGAAAATTAATTGTTGTTTAATCATTATCAATGATTGATATTTTCAAAGAGTACGATCGAAAATTGATTGCAAAATTATATTAAGTTAAAGTAATGAATTATTGAATTTGTTATTGAAAACTAAATGTTATTTTAACATTTATTGTGTTATATATATCTAAAGGGTGAGATCTACAATTCATCGTAACATTATATTAAATTAATAAATGAATTATTGAATTGATAATTGAAAACTAATTGTTGCTTAATCATTATCAATGATTGATACTTTCAAAGGGTACGATCGAAAATTGATTGCAACATTATATTAAGTTAAAGTAATGAATTATTTAATTTGTTATTGAAGATTTGTTGTTGTTTATGTCTAAAGGGTGCGATCGACAATTGATTTCAATATTATATTAAGTGAATGTAATGAATTATTGAATTGGTTATTGAAAACTAATTGTTGTTTATAAATTTACAGTGATTGATATGTCTAAAGGGTGCGATCGACAATTGATCGCAACATTATATTAAGTTAAAGTAATGAAATATTGAATTGGTTATTGAAAACTAATTGTTGTTTAAACATTATCAGTGATTGATATGTCTAAAGGGTGCGATCGACAATTGATCGCAACATTATATAAAGTTAAAGTAATGAATTATTTAATTGTTTATTGAAAACTAATTGTTGTTTAAACATAATCAATGATTGATATGTCTAAAGGGTGCGATCAACAATTGATCGCAATGTTATATTAAGTTAAAGTAATGAATTATTGAATTGGTTATTGAAAACTTATTGTTGTTTTAACATTTATAGTGATTGATATCTCTAAAGGGTGCGATCGACAACTTATTGCAACATTATATTAAGTTAAAGTAATGAATTATTGAATTTGTTATTGAAAACTAAATGTTATTTAAACATTTATTGTGTTATATATATCTAAAGGGTGCGATCGACAATTGATCGTAACATTATATTAAATTAAAAAAATGAATTATTGAATTGATAATTGAAAATTAATTATTGTTTAATCATTATCAATGATTGATATTTTCAAAGAGTACGATCGAAAATTGATTGCAAAATTATATTAAGTTAAAATAATGAATTATTGAATTTGTTATTGAAAACTAAATGTTATTTAAACATTTATTGTGTTATATATATCTAAAGGGTGCGATCTACAATTCATCGTAACATTATATTAAATTAATAAATGAATTATTGAATTGATAATTGAAAACTAATTGTTGCTTAATCATTATCAATGATTGATATTTTCAAAGTGTACGATCGAAAATTGATTGCAACATTATATTAAGTTAAAGTAATTAATTATTGAATTAGTTATTGAAAACTATATAATGTTTAAACATTATCAGTGATTGATATGTCTAAAGGGTGCGATCGACAATTGATCGCAACATTATATTAAGTTAAAGTAATGAATTTTTGAATTGGTTATTGAAAACTAATTGTTGTTTTAAAATTTACAGTGATTGATATGTCTAAAGGGTGCGATCGACAAATGATTGCAACATTATATTAAGTTAAAGTAATGAATTATTGAGTTGATTATTGAAAACTAATTGTTGTTGAAACAATAGTAGTGATTTATATGTCTAAAGGGTGCGATCGACAATTGATCGCAACATTATATTAAGTTAAAGTAATGAATTATTGAATTGGTTATTGAAAACTAATTGTTGTTTAAACATTATAGGTGATTGATATGTCTAAATTGTGCAATCAACAATTGATCGCAACATTTTATTAAGTTAAAGTAATGAATTATTTAATTGGTTATTGAAAACTAATTGTTGTTTAAATATTATCAGTGATTGATATTTCTAAAGGGTGTGATCGACAATAGATCGCAACATTATATTAAGTTAAAGTAATGAATTATTTAATTGGTTATTGATGATTTGTTGTTGTCTACACATTTACAGTGATTGATATGTCTAAAGAGTGCGATCATCAATTGATCGCAACATTACGTTAAGTTAAAGTAATGAATTATTGAATTGGTTATTGAAAACTAATTGTTGTTTAAACATTAACAGTGATTGATATGTCTAAAGGGTGCGATCGATAATTGATCGCAACATTATATTAAGTTAGAGTAATGAATTATTGAATTGGTTATTGAAAACTAATTGTTGTTTAAACATTTACAGTGATTGATATGTCTAAAGGGTGCGATCGACAATTGATCGCAATATTATATTAAGTTAAAGTAATGAATTTGATTAAGGAAAAAGGTTCAAGTTGCTCAGGCCTAAGAAACTGAGAACATGAATCAGAAGATGCCCATTTGAGGTCAAAGAAAGGCCCAAGACGAAGAAAGAAGAAGCTGGTCAAAATTGGACCTCCTAACAAGGGTCAAGTCTGTGGATTTGACATAGTGACAGAATGCAGACAAAAAGTCATCAATGGCAGCGTGAAAGAAGGAAAACTCGAGCCCAGGGCCCTTACTTCGGCTATCACTGTCAAAAACGACGTTCTGACCAAAGAAGGGAAACCATTTTTGAAAAAAGAGAAAGTATGAACGATTGTTTAGCTACATGATGAAGGGAAAGGAAAAGGAGGCCGACCAATCATGAAAGGAAGAGAAAAAGACGTGAAGACTTGGGGACGAAGGAAGGTGAAAAAGGGAAACAAAGAGATGATGAACGCTTCGGACTAACGGATAAAGAGAAGGATCAAGGATAAAGGAATGGGATGAGAAACATTATATAAACAGAGCACTAACACAAAGAAAGGGGATTTTTCTTCCTTTATATCTGAACTGATTCAAGGGAACAGAGAGATAAAAGTGGAAGAGCAGTAGGAGAAAACTCATCAATTGAATCTCTTCGAATTTGTAATCTGAGAAGGATTTTTCGAGTTCTTCTTTCTTCATCTTCTAAACAACATGAAAGAGAGAGAGAGAGTTGGGAGATATGAAAAGAATAATGAGAGGATTCATCATAGTGGTTATGTGGTAATCAAACCCATAATCCCAAATCTGAATTTATTGTTTCCATCTAATTACAAATCCAATTAGAATCCTACTTTCCATTCTTAATCCAAATTCAAATCAATTTGTTGTGAACTATTTTTGGTTCAAACAACTGGCGCCGTCTGTGGGGAGTCGAGCAAAAAGCTTTACTGTCCAATCGTAGTCAACCCAGGATACTAGAGATCCAGCAGAACGATGACAGGCATGATCGAGATACCTATATTTCAAGAAGAGACTTCAAGACAAAAGGGAGCTACACAAGATGGAGCTGACAAGTTGGAAGAAGAAGTGAGAGTCATGGAAGACAAGATAAAACGTATAGAGAATGTACAACAAAGGATGAAGGAGGACGTGTCAAGCATGATACAGCTTTTGCATCAAATGGCACATGTCGCGGAGGAAGAGAAGAGGTCAAAAGCCCTAAAGTCAAAAAGTTAGCTAGGAGGGGAAAGGTTCGAAACTAAAACGAGTAGTGACACGCAAGGCGAATCAAAAGATGAACGAGAAGAAGAACCTGTCATCAATAAGAACGAGGGAGAGGATAGTAAAGACCTATCTGATACAGAGTCTAGCACAGAGGAAGAATATCTAAACTGGAACCATGTCAAGCGACCTCAAGGCACGAACACGAAAAATGAACGAGAACTCAAGAGAGACCAAACCATCAAGGCACATAAAGAGTGTAAATCGTGAAGCGGAGTCACCAAATATGAAAATGATGATCAGAGAGCTTCTTCGTGAAATGGAAGACATGATTC